>CM031859.1:106835982-106943133 GCA_018697195.1 Certhia americana
GAACTGCAGTGTGACAAGGACCACAGGGCACAGCCCGTGGTGGCACCAAGCTGGCACTGCGCACTGAGCTCACCTGGCCCTGCACAACCTGTGACACCGAGGAAATATCTGAGAAAGAGGGACATCTTCCCAAAAGGTGTGTTCGGCAGTGGTAGGTGGCTTCTGGAGATGTCCCCAGTGGATGGAATGCTGTGAAATTTGTGAGATCAGGCATTAGAAAATACTCTACCCCACAAGGTGTTTTTACACTTCTGAGTGGCCAAGCAGCCAGTGTTCAAGGTGAGGTGTCTTGAGCACATGGTGCACCCAATGGTTTTGCTGTTCAGGGAACAGTAAATGTGTCTCTCCTCTGAGACCCATCAGTAGAGAGCCATCTTTTCAGGTTTGGGTAGACGAGCTCTGGTCTTTCGGTATCAGCCAAATTCCATTATTTTTTTCAGCTGGTTTTAGTTTTGGAAAGCTTTCCCATCACTTTTACTCCTCCTGCAAATGTACGAGGATTTTTAGAAATGGAAACATTTTGGAGACAAGAACAATACTTGCTAATGAAGTAATTTGTTAGTAAAATAAGTTCCAATCAAGAATATTGACATGCTTTACTATATATTTATAAATACTACTCCTGTAACTAAAGACAGCAGGATGGAGCATGAACTCCATTTGAATGTAATCCAGTTTGAATCTAAAGCAATTATTGTTTGCTTGTGTATTTTATGTAATTTAAATTCCTGAAGAACCCATGGTTCTTCATTCTTGACCTAAGAATAATGTGGGAACAATTCTGTGTCTAAAACAGAATTTGATTTCTGTAAGCAGCATTGCCCATTTCAGATGTTTCAGAGTGAGCTGCTTTCACCATCCTGACAATATTTTTCAATAAGTGAATAAAGAGAGGGAGATGATGTCTTCCTTCCTGAAGCCTCAGTGGCACATACAGCAGAAAATCCATGTGGTGTAAGAGATCTTGGAGTGCAGCTGCTGCCTTCACACTTCACCCAAGGGTAGATTGAAGGCCACAGATTTAAATGAAGTTACCCTTGTAAGCTTTGAAAATTCATCTAAGGAGCAGATCTCGAGGACATACAGCCTGGACCCATCTGGTAGACTAAAAGCCCCTTGTTCAAGAAATAAAAAACAACCCATTGTTGAGGGAAAAGGGGAATATTTATGTCACTTACATCAGTTAATGGCTTAAGAAAGCTTTGTAACAGTTCTTCATCTCTTGTAAGCTCAGAGCCCTGTGACTGACAGCCAAACTGTTGTCCAAAAACTCCCCAGGCTTAGCCCAGATGCAATGTGCAATGGGCAAAGTCAGGAAGCACATCTGTGGCCACAGCCCCAAGGCTTGTGCTGAAATACCAGTGCTGTAGTGAAAGGGCTGTGCTTCCAGGTGACCTTGAGCTGAAGAGAACAGGGGCAAGAGATTTATTTAAGGAGCCCGTGGGGGAGCATGGTTCTATTTTTAAAGAAAAAAAAATCCATTTTGTGGGTTTATTACACTTTGGACCTGGATGGCTGCCAGAGTGAAAGGAGCGCTCCCCTCCTCAGAGGGATGCTGTGAGCCCTCATGTTTTCTGCAGCACCTGCCTGTCCTCACTGGTTTCCTCTGCTCCAGCAGCAGTGGGATGCCTTTCCCCCTCTCCCACCACTTGTAACCAGACCCATAAATCCTCCTTTCCCAGGGTGACACCTCCTTGCAACAAGCCCAGTTCCCGCAGACCAGAGGGCACTGCAGTCTCTGCAGTGAGCCGCTGCTGCGAGTGCTCCCTCCAAGGTTGCAGTGGAGATGCTGAGGAGGAGTTTTGCTGGGTGTTAAATTCCAGCAGGAGTGGAGCAGGGAGGGGGTGCTGCAGTGTCCATCCTGCTGTTTGGTGCACTGAAGCCTCTGCCTCAGGGATTTGCCGTCAGCTGCTGCAGCGTGTGCAGTCTGCTGCAGGATCCAGGGCTGAGCTCTGCTGAACCAGACCCTGGGGTGCTGGGTGAGGAGAGGGGTCAGCTTTGGCAGCCTCAGGAGGAGGAAGAAGTGCAGTTTTTGGCGAGGCTTTGAGCTCTACCCTGTGTTTGTGCAAACCCAGGAGAAGGGAGGCATGACAATAAGATGACAGATTATCTATTTCCATCCCTTTTCCCTGCATTCCCCACTCCTCCCCATGAAGCTGCCTTGAATCCAGGTTAAGTAATTCAGGATAGCAGAGTCACAAAAAAGACTAATTAATTCCTCAGCTTTCATTAGTCATTAAGGGTAATCACTGTCTGAAACTTCAGACTGGCCCTGAGTGAACAGGAAACATCATCAGTACCCAGTAGACAGCTGCCAGCAGTCTGGGAAGCAAATTTAGTTCCCATCTGAATTTTAGGAACCCCAAAATATAGATCCTGATTTAAAACTTTGTCCTGGCATATAGAAATAACTGTAGCTGTAGCTGAAACTGCCAAATATAGGAAATTAATTTTAGATTATTCTGTATTGAAGGAAAAAACCCACCAGCTTGTGAGGGAGAGCTCTGAATGCCTCTTTTTCTTCACCACTGAAAAGCAATGAAGTGCCTTGGGCTGGGTGAGCTAAACTAGTGCTGAGTTCATTGAGGGAAGGATTTAAAATCTGTCTTTTCTGAGGACTTGGCCTGAGAGCCTGGAACAGGTCACTCTCTTTAATGAACTATAAAAATCCTTCTTCCTGTCAGGCAAAGGTGAGAAAGAAAACTCCTGCACAGTCTTTCTCAGGGGCATTAATCTCTCTTGTACTCAAGCAATGGAATCCTCCTAATGAACCCAGGGGTAGCAAAGTTTAGTTCATAAGGCTAATTTCAAAGTAGCTCATATTGACTAACTTGTCTGATTGCAGATATTTATTTGTAATGCAAAATCAATATTTGTTCATATATATAAGAATCATCCTTTGAAAGCAGAGCTTTCCCCTGCTGGGCAATATCAAATTGAAAGAATTTTCAAAGAAATTTCTCTGCTACTGAAAACTGGCACTTCCTATTCTACATCCCAAAATGATAGTCCAGGCACTTATTTCCGTAAGAACCTGTACCATCTTCTTCTGAGGAACGTGTCAAATTCCCTGAGATGGAAAACAATAGTCCAACCCATGGATCCTGTTAGAAGTCCATGAATGTCAGGGGTGATCATCCACTGGGAAATTTCTCCTAGTAGTTTGATGTGTCTGAGCCACGTTAGTGAAATTTTCATGACGTAGGGATCCTAGTTCTTTGACAAGCCTTGCTGCTTAAACCTCCTCTGACTTGAAAAATAAACAAGAATTTAAAAATCTACCCCAAAGCTTAATGAGGTTATTTTATTTCCAGGACATTTCAATAGGCCTTAAGCTAAGCACTAATACAAGCTCACAAATAATACAGGCGGCACAAATACAATGTTTTATGGCATAGATCTGGAAAATGGAATAGAACCCACATATCTTCACCTCGTTGTGTCGCAGTGCAACAATAAAATTCATCTGAAAGCTCGTTCCTAGAATTAATAAATACGTTGAACTGCAGCGCTGGGAGCATTAGGTCCGGAGCAAATAAACGTCACCAAGGCAGTGAAGCCTGACTGGCTCTGGGCTGCTGAGAAGGCTCCTTCCTTCCACTGCTGATTAACTCTTGGTTAGTGGAGGCAGCAATTGTGAGTTGTGAAGATGTCCTTTCAGGATAACCCAGCTCCTGAAATTGTTAACAGAGCCTTTACGGGCCCCTGCCCAAAAAGTTACCAAATTCAAAAATCCAAACCCAGTGCTGCATTGCTTATCCTCATTTAAGAAGAGAAATGATGAGTTCTTAGGTGCACTCTCCCCTTCCCTTGCCTTCCCACCACTGGGATTTGCCTGGTCCTCTTGACATGAAGACCATAACCAGTGAGGAGCAGAGGGAGTCACACACTGAAGGTCTGTGGGCAAAGCACCAGAGGTTCACGGCATCAACAACTGCCCACAGAGACCCAGGAATGAGAGTGGACACCTATCCTCTGCCCCTCAGTGATCATCCACCCCCAGGGTAAGGGCAGCCTCTAAACATGACCAAATCAAAAGTCAGACAGAAGGTGATCACAGAATATGAGCCTTCCATGTGTCCCCAAAGTCACCTCCCAGTAGGTGCCTTGGCAATCTTCCCAGGATAGCAGGTAGGCTTCAGGCCCTTGGTGACCCTATCCAAGGCCACTAAGGAACAGAAGCTCCTATCACCTTGTTTTCTTTTGAGACACTCCAAGGCCCGCAAGCAGAAGAGACAGGGAGTTGGGGAAAAGTCATGGGAAGGAGAACTGTGTTCAGTTTTTCCAGCTGTTCTGGTGGGCCATTTTGTAGAGCCTAAGAATTAAGAAGATGCCCAGAGGGTACCACAAGGGATCAATCACATGTGTATGCTGTGGTAAAAATACACAATTCAGTAGGACACCAGTGTTAAAATCTTATTTCTCCAGCCATTTTTTGATCTAAGAGAGATCCTACTTTCTGACCCATGGCACAGCACCTGCTATTCCAAACAATACAAATTTCAAGGCCATATTTTTTGTTTAATGCTGTTGCCAGAAGAGACAGGAACTTGCATCACAGGCTGCCAGCCACAGCTTCCAAATTATCCCAGACTTCTGACGCAACATCTCCAGAAGTGGCTGGACCATGAGAAGCCCAAACTGCTCTTCATCTGCTTCATCTCGTCCAAAAATGAGATGTAAACATTTCCCACTTCCACTACAATTCTGTCACCAAAGTTATGAGGCTGGGAAGGCTTTTTTAGCATCCTCAAAGCTCAAACAAAAAAATTTTGTCCACCTTCTCTCCCCAGTTCTGATTGTATGTCAGTATTTCTTGGCTCTGAAGTCTATAATCAGTGGAAGTGTGTTAGGGGGTTTGGGACTAAACAATAGAACAAATGTCATTCATCAGCAGAGACTCTTTGGCAGGAGCTGAACCAGGCTCATGCCAGGCAGAGAGACTGACACAAGTAAGCAAAGAAACAGTAAAAAGTTTCCCATTTCACTGGAAATGTGCAATATACCGATTTTATAAACTAATCAAATAACAATCAAAAGGCTTACTAAGAAGATTAAAACTCTTCATTTCTTACGTAAATGGAAGCATGGCAGAAAACGAAAAAAAAGTGTAAGCATTTATTTCTAAAAATTACTGTCATCTTTTCAAAGCTTTGACAGAAATGATTCCTTTTCTTTCCTCCAGCAAATCAAAGTTCTGTTTTCACTGCCTGGGGATCCAACTACCTCGTCACACATTCTGCACACACACTCAGTCAGCCAGCTACTAGAACAGAGGCAATAGGTTATGTTTCTTCTGGAGGGAAGGACTGCTCTCTCAGGAATTGGAATAGGTACAAAATGCATAACATTTCTAATCTGAAATACTAAATTTCCCCCAATATTTTGCGTTTTCAGCTTTCAGGCTTTACCATATAATTGAAATGTCTTCATGTGAGAAATACTAGTTAGTTTAAGCAGTAATGAAGACATTTATCCAGAGTGAGGTGGTTGAATTCTGAAAAAAAATTCATTTCAACAGCATTGATTAAACAGTATTTCCATATTCCTTGCTGGTCTGATTTATTAAAGAAACAATTAAACTCTCAGTGACCCATAGTTCACAACTATACCAGGACATCATTCAACAGGACACTACAACAGAGCAGATGAATAAACTTTACTGGTAGTTTAGCCAAAAACCTAATTGATCACAAACAATAATATTTATATTTACCAGAACAAATATTTACATTTTACATATGCAAAACTGGTAATATTGGCTTTCACAGTGACAACAAATATTTGCAGCTCTTTTGGTCAATATATATTTTTCTATAAAGTACTAAAGGACCTCATCCTATAACAGCTGACTTCTTTAATTCATTGTTAACCTTCATAAAGTTAATTCTTCACATGGCTTTACAATGTGCTTCCCATAAAAATGGCACTTGTCCTTTGCTGTTGTATGGGTTCTAGGCAAAAAACTTCAAGAAAAGTCAGAGATGTTTGCAGTAATGGCCAACTAAGCTGTCATCTGACCTAGAAATGGAACTTCTTGAATCACAAGCACAAGTGTGTGACTTAATTTCCTATGACATATGCAGTTACATCTGGACATTTCCCTTTAGTCCATCTGTATTTGGCAGTCCTGCAGTGTGTATCATTTGCCCAAAAAATGCCAGATTGCTGTTGACCCTCACAAGTCCACATGCATTTGTCTTCCTTTGAAGAGAGACAGGTCCTGGCAGTTCTGTTAAAAATTTTTAAATAATAACATGTCTCTATCTCAACTCAAAATAATCCACTCCTGTCCTGAGATGGACATTTTTTTGATCCCCTGCATCTTGTTTGCTGTGTCCCATCTCAGAGTGGCCATGAGTTTGTGAAAATGAGGCTGTCACCCAGAACAAAACCTTTTTATACCTCACTATTCTTCAAAGCCAGTTTCATGGCTGTTCCCCATACTCCAACATATGGGGGCACAGAAAGGGATTTTGTGAAATTCGGGTTGAATGTTCTTGTTCCAGCCTTCCCAGGAACTTTCCATGAGAATTTTCCATGTATAATACTGTATTAGCCTTCCTGCAATAACTATTTGTTCCTTCGTGCTACTCGTGGCAGCCTGAACAGCCTGTCATCTTCTTTTAAGATAACTTTTAACAACGCTAAAGCATCTATGAGGAACATTTTAATCCAGACAAGCCAAATCACTGTCCTAGATATTTTTCTTTGCTCAGTGTGATTCTCTGAGGGCTGCATCTCTTGTGACTGTTGCTGTGACAGTTGCTATTTCTGCAGAGGTGAACGTGATAGCTCAGCTGGGGAAATGGGACCAGCATACATCCAGCTGCAATTCTGCATTTTAATAACCTCAAAACATTATTTCAAATGCCTCTGTTAAGTTTTCTGTCAAAAAAAAATCTTGTGGATAAAGTTACAGGAAAAATGCTTGCCAAAATTGCATTTTTTAAAGTACTTAATTAGGAATATTTGTAGAGAACAAATTCTGGATTTGAAACAGAAGCTTTTCACTGTTCCCACACCTTCCTTCCCACATCTGCAGCCCCTGCACACTCAGTAAGGGAGCAGGAAGCCCTTGGGATAATATGGAAGGAATGCAGTACAAGTCAAGCCTCAAATGAGTGCAGTGAGCAATCTGAAGATCCAGAGATTTTTTTTTTTTTTTTTTTGTGAAAAAAGACTCATCAGATCATTTCAGATGAAGAGGAAGCCAAGGAAAATCAAAATTCGTGGTGAGCATTCCCAGAACAGTGAAAATGATGGGGATTTCACTATACAATTAGTTTGCTGCAAATTGCTCTCTGATTTCTTCAAGTGCGTCATACCTTGAGCGTTTCTGAGCCACGTGATTACTGAGGTGCTGATGAGCCACTTTTCTCAGCCTTGCCTCTGGTTTGGACTTAAAGAACAGATCCAGTAGAGGTGAGTCAGTTCTACTCTGCAGTGCTGGAGAGAGAGGAACCTGACCACGTTCTCCTTTATACAGATGGTGACTCATAGCAAAATAGATTATGCTCAACTGATTCAGGGTTTCATAGAATACAATACATTCCTGCCTTGTACAAACCACAGCGTGTTCGTACATATGTAAGTTTCTGCCAAGTTTCTCAGTCAGAATTAAGTCACTGCTAGCTCTGAGATTGAGGGAGGGCAGGTGCTGTTGGGTTTTGTGTAGCACAGCTGCAACCCTGTTTCCTTGAGGCACGTAAAGAATGGTGTTCAAGGCTTCCTGAGCCTTTGTTGTGCACTGGGTGCTCCAGATGCACGCTGCACTTGCAGTGGAAAGGAGGAGCAGCTCTATGGCTTGTCCTCTGCATGATGCAGCTATGCATTATTGAAGTGTTTGAACTCCAGACATTTGCTTTGTGAACAGGCTCCTCTGTTACTGTTTCCAGAGAGTTAAAAAGGGCTTAATTATGGCCAAACAGAGCTTCCTCTTCCACTGAAATATTTTGAGAAATACTTACATTAAAGAGCTGCTCTCTTAATGTAAGAGCTACCATTCTTTCAGTAGCAAAACCCTTAGACCTGGAGTATTCCTGATAAAGCTCCCTGTTACTCTGGAAGCCAACCCAGTTAGTGCTGTCCCAGCTCAACAGCCTGTGATGGGTTGGCCCTGGCTGGATGCCAGGTGCCCACCAAAGCCACAGCCTCCACAGGACAGGGAAGAGAAAATATAACGAAAGGCTTGTGGGTCGAGATAAGGGCAGGGAGGTGATGGAGCAATTTCTCTCATAGGCGAAACAGACCCAGCTTAGGGAAAGTTACTGAATTTATTACCAAACAAATCAGAGTAGGACAATGAGAAATAAATGCAAATATTAGAACACCTTCTCCCCCCACCCCTCCCTCAGCTCAACTTTACTCCTGATCCTCTACCTTCTCTGTCCAGCAGGGAATGGGGACTGTGGTCAGTTCATCACACATTGACTCTGCTGCTCCTTCCTCCTCAGGGGGAGAATCCTCACACTCTTTCCGTGCTCCAGAGTGGGGTTGTTCCCATGGAAGACAGCCCTCCATTAAATTCTACAACTGGGTCCTTCCTTTGGGCTGCTGTTCTTCCTGAACTACTCCAGCATGGGTCCCTTCCACAGGTGCAGTCCTTCAGGACCAAGCTGCTCTAGTGTGGGTCTCCATTCCATGGGGTGGAATCCTTCAGGAACAGGCTGCTCCAGCGTGGGTTCCATGGGGTGGAATCCTTCAGCACCAGGCTGCTCCAGTGTGGGTCTCCATTCCATGTGGTGCAATCCTTCAGGAACAGGCTGCTCCAGTGTGGGTCCATTCCATGGGATGCAATCCTTCAGGAACAGGCTGCTCCAGTGTGAGCTCCCCACAGGATCACAAGTCCTGCCATCAAACCTGCGTGGGATCCTCTCTCCCTGGGTCCACAGGTTCTGACAGGAGCCAGCTCCAGTGCGATCTTCCCAAGAGGGCACAGCCTACAGGGGCATCCCCCTGCTCTGACATGGGTCTCCTCCATGGGCTGCACATGGATTTTTGCTCCCCTGTGGACCTCCATGGGCTGCAAGGGCACAGCTGGCTCAGCATGGTCTGCACCACAAGCTGAAGGAGAATCTCCATTCCAGCACCTGGAGCACCTCCTCCCACTCCTTCACTGCTTTGGTGTCTGCAGATCTGTTCCTCCTACATTTTCTCACTCCTCTCTCTGGCTACAGTTGCTCTGGTGCAGGATTTTCCCCCCTTTCTTAAATCTTTTATCCCAGAGGTGCTGCCACCATGGCTCACAGGCTCAGCCTTGGCCAGCAGCAGGTCCATCTTGGAGCCAGCTGGCACTGGCTCCATTGAACCCAGGGGAACTTTCTGGCAGCTTCTCATTGAATTTGCCCCTTATATCCCCCCCCCCCCCCCAAAAAAAAAACCCTTGCCACACAAACCCAGCACACAGCCACATTTCTGATTGCTCTGATGAGCTCCCTGCCTCCTGTGTGCCAGCTCAGGAGACCAAGCTCCACGATCCTCAATTGTAGCTTGTCCTGGTGGACAGCTTGTCCCAAATAAAGCAGTAAAATCATCACTATGAGACATGATCTCCAAAATGACCATGACTTTGTTCCCTTCTCCCCCTCGCTCCAGAGCCCATAAAACCGTTCATCTGAGCAACTGCTTACAAGCACAGGCACGACGTTCACAAGCCCCAGCTCTCAGTAGGATCTCATCACTTCTGATGATCCCCTTTTTATAGTCTACCACTTTCATTCACTCGCATGTCTTCAGCTGTGAGGCAGCAATCTAACCCCCCATCTGGTGCTATTAATTCGTACTGATAACTTCATGTCGCTTCTGAAACAGGCTTCTATTTCTAACGCACTTGAAAAGAGGGCCTTTTTTAGGCTTTCTAGCGACAGGAAAACTGTCTGGGCTCTGCCTTGTGATATCATAAATGCTGGTTTTCTTTTATTTTCAACGTAAGTGCTGCAGAGCAGGTGCACATCTCCAACACCGCAGTGAGTGGGTAGCAGTCGTTATCCTTTTGCTCTGCTATTTGTCTCTGAGATACCAACTGCAGGGGACACCACTCACAAATCCTGCCATCCTGCTGTCTGTATGTGCTGATAAGACTGAAATTAGCAGTAAGGATGCACCTCTGCAGCCCCGCTGCATTGTGAAATGTGAAGATGGAACAGAAGGCTGTGGCTGCTAAGGGGATGCAGACTGGGCACCTGGTGTGAGAGTGTTTTATCACCAAACACTTCAGGACACCTTTAAAATTACTCTATCAAAAATTTGAGGATTGACGTTTACTTTTTTAGGTAATAGTTAATGGTGTGCTCATAGGGAAAGAACAGCTAGAAAGAGAATTAAACAAAAAGCCCATCTTGTTCTTTCTCTTGAGTCTGCTGATCTTTGTCTTTTGTTTCTTGTATTTGGATTAGTGCTTTGTTGTGGGTTTTTAATTCCCCTAATTATTCATTTTGTTTTTTACCTTCTCGTCCTTGTCTTCATCCCTGCTGGTACAGTAGATCATTTTTTGGTTAAGCTAAAGTAACTCTTCTAAGCTCAGGAACTGGCCTACTGTGTTTGACAATACCGGGTTAAATTTTGAAAGGTCTCTGACTTCCCTGCTGCAGGAAGTTGATTGTTTTGAGAAATAGATTCTGCAGGCATGAATGGAAGAACTGTCTGGAGAACAGCTGAGTGTACAACACATTTCTTGGAAATGTCACTGCAAAAACAGAGTACAGAAAAAAGAAGGTAAAGAAATTGAAATCTTTAAATGGCTTTGGAGGCACGTTCTGTGCCTGAACATCTAATTTCTAGCATCAGGGAATCTGTCCTGGCCTTTGGGTCAGTGTCTTATCTCTTCAAATGCCAGGATGGAGTCTTTTAAAAATTTTGTGTGTAAAGTTCTAGGTGCAAGTAAAGGCTTTCTGAATGCAAGACAAGGACAGAAATATGGGATCCTTATTGGGAAAGAATGGAGCTCTTAGGAATATGAAGTCCAAAAAGGAAAGCAAGTGTTACTCCATAAAGGAAAAGGGGTAACCATGGGAGAATCACAGTATGGTAGCAGCAGAGCTGCTCATCAATCTAAATAGCAGTTTAATAACTTGGCAGATAAATGCTTGAATCCACAATAAAGAATTTATTGGATTCCACTGTTCAGTTAAAAACCATATATTGTCACATCCTTCACTGTGGGCAATTTTTGAAAGCAAAGCTGGAATACTGTACTGCTGGAGAAACAGTTAAGGCAGAGAAGCCCTGCAACCTGTGGGATGTCCTGTTTTATCAGGGGTTCAGTTCACTGATGGGTAACTTCTTCTGGCTTCTTACTCAACAACCCAGTCAAAGAAGAGGGGAGCACTGGGGTCCTTGTAGCTGAGAGAGAGTTAGTTCTTCATCTCCACCTGCATTGTATTCCTGTCTTCCTCCTCTTTCTCTGCTGTCCCTCTATGATCTGGGTGTCCCTGCCTGTAAAGCCTTGTCTGTCCATACCAAGCCCTCTGCCCTAAATGGGGCTGAATGGGGTCTTTCTATGCATATCCTTCTCTTCAGAGGGTGGTTTCCCTCAGGGAATTTGGGGAACATGATGAGAGCAGAGAGCTGAGGCTGCAGAATTTGAGGTAGGACAGGGAGGAGACCCCAGACTCCAAAAAAAAAAAAGCAGCACAGCTATTGAGGCTTCCAGAGGATGAGAGATGCCACTTGGCTCTTCTGTCACATGCTACTCTCTGTCAGCCTGCTTAATACTGTAACCTTAAGTGCCCTGGGCATTAATCTGGAAATTGGGGACCTTCTGTGTGACGTTGGCAGCTCTCTTGCGTTCTTATTTGTCAGCCTGTTAGAAGTGCACACCTGTTCTTGTTTACCAGGCTTAGAAAATGATCCTCAGATCCTGAAGCAAGTTGCTTCAGGAGCAGCCCATTTTGTACTATTTAAAACAGTTAATTAAGAAAAAGGGAATGAGACAACACAATGATTTAAAAATGCCTTGCTAATATTGAAAATCTAAAGCCTGCAGATGGCCCTACTGTTGCCTTACAGAGGCAGTCTAGAGCACTTTCAATTACACTTAGTGCATTCTTGGCGCCTCGAGGGGTTTTTCCACTGTCTCTTGACGTGCTCATCTCTAAAATGAACTAAACTGACAGCAAAGAACCATCTAGGCCTTTTTTTTTTTTTTTCTCCTCCTCTCTTTTCTTCTGTTAAATAAGAAAACCTCTTAAGAACATCAGACTTGAAGAGACTCTCTGCCTTATCAAGTCCAGTCTCTTGTGACCACCACCATAATCCCCTTCCTGAACTCATCCAGTGCCACCTTAAGCCCCTTTGCTGCTCTTGGCCTTTCTGCCTCTTGCCTTGGCTGTTGCTATAATAAAAGACCTACATTTTCAGGAATTGCAAATTCTGCACCCCAAGAACAGGTTTTTTTAATGGCAGAAAAGTTGCAGAAAATCTCTCCATAAGCTCTGCAACCAGTACCTGTATCCATACAGCTGAGCAAATAAAACAATTGCTTCTCTAGGGAAAACTGGCTGTTGGAAGTTGGTAGTGAATTCCAGTTTAATTGGGTTTGCATACCTTGGTTTGTTGCTGGAGGGATTTTCACATCCTTGGGTGTCACTTAGGTGAATGCTCTCTGGAAAAGCAAATTTGGCTGAAATACTCAAATATTCACAGAACGTATCTGGGCTGTATATCCAGTTGTCATGTTACTGGTTTGGAATCAGTGCTGCTGAAGGGAGAAGGCTCAGTCCCACTCTCCCCTGCAGCTCTGGAGGAACAAATGCTTGAATGTTTCATCCACCTTCTGGTCTGAGATTGTGTTCTTCACTTGCTATCATGAAAGCACTGGTAATAATCTAGATTTATATGGCACCTTCCAGCCAAGTCTTTTATTAACCTGAAGGGAACAATCATGGGTAAAACCCTGTCAAATTCTAGGTAAATGACAACCACCTTTGTTGGGAGAAAGTTGCATTTTAGGGGTATCAGGTTTAGGTCACCACCCCCAGGCAGTGGAAACTGCTAAGCCCTAATATTCATAAAAATATCTTTGCAAAGGTAGCAGGTACTTGTCCTACATGTGAAAGTGCGGGATGCAAACTGGAAGTTGTTTTAATCTCAGCTTTTTCTTTTATGGATGGAGGCAACTGAGGCACTTGGCAAAAGTTACATTTATTTAATGTGTTATACTTGCACCAGAAACCAGATATTCCATGTGCAGCCCTGGTGTTTTAATCCCTCACCCTCAATACCTGAAGTTCAGATGTTACCGAACATCTCTCGTCCAATTAATTGCCAGCGCCTTCCTACCACTTTCTGCAGGAGCAGATTATCCCTGTGACATGTCTGTGCCTCATAAACAGGGAACAGAAATTTCTCCCCTAATGATGGCTGGCAGGGTCAGCACTGCAGGGCACAGGCAGCCCTGAGCCTGCAGAGGTTTTTGCCCCTATGTGTGCACAGGGTGCAGAGGCTCCAGGCTGCAGCAGTGCTGGGCTGGACCAAACAGCAATTCCCTGATGCCTGCAGAAATACAAGCTTGGCTAAATCCCTCCGAGGTGAACAGTGATGTGCCTGAGGATGTGAATGGGACCAGGCTGAACAAAAAAATACTAGCACAGGGAGGAGAAAGAAAACTTTAATTTGCATCTAAAGCATAGTAAAGCTAATTTTAGTACCTTTTATTTAAAAAAAAAAATGCTTAAATATGCATGGGAGACTTCTGTTCCTGTTTAAAAAAAGAATCAGTGAATGGTAACACTATTTTGACAGATGAGCTCTTCTGAAGAAGTGTACTTTTGTTTCGTGAAATTTTTTAGAGTAGCTGGAGGAAATATATTTACCTCTGTAAGACAGATCAAGGAACTGGCATCTGCACAGTTCCACTGGGAGCTATAATTTCCAGGAGTAGGAAAAGGAACCAAAGGAGAGGTTGGCACATCTTCCAAATAAAAAGAAAAATACAATTACTACTACGACTGTGCTTCAGGGATTCAGGGACAGAATTCCTCTCCTTTGGGTGGAGAGAAAGTACAACAAATAAATACAGCATGACAAATACTAAGCTGTGAAGTGATCAGAGCTTTAGTTTTCAATCTAAACTTCTAGTTTCTTTGGCAGAGTAGTGACAGTGAAAGCCTTTGGAGATTTGATGGGATTTTTTGCAAGAGAATCTGCTGGGATTTTTAGCAAGGGAATGCTACTGAGAAAATGTGGGAGATGCAAGAGATCAATGCAAAATTACAAATGTCCCCTACCAAGCACTCTGCAGTGCCTTGTATGTGCAGCTCCCTGGTAATTTGTAGGTTTTGAGGAAGAAATAGCAAATCTTGCCTGAATTTCACAAATCACCTACATAAGACATCCTTTTTTTAATGTCTAGGGTACCAATTTTAGTTGTTAGCACCGCCGTAGTCCATGATAATTCTCATTTTGCTCTCAGCAAACGCTGGCACAAAAACTTGGTCATACCAAAAGCACAAGGAACTATCATTACAGTGAAAACACACAAGAACAGTTCCTCTCCTTCAGTTTTAGACACTCGTACAGTGAGACTTAGCTTTGCCTCTGTTCTTTCATATTTCAACCCTACAAATACTGTGTCTTAGCCGTTAAGAATATTGCCTTTAAAAACTTGAGGGAAGAAGCACAATTTTCCCGTGCACTTCCTTGAATGCAGGAAAACGTCACACTACTTCCTAGCTTGAAAGAAAAATGAATGGCTACAACTAGGAATTTCTGACTTTTTCTGCACACAACTGTGCCTTTGGGGAAAAATTCAGCTGCGTCCTGGGTTTTACACCAGATTCAAGTTCTGCTGGTGTTACGTACCAGCAGAGTGCAGCAGAACCCAACCTGAAATAGAGGCGTAACTTGCAGGATTCCTCCTCTGCTGCTTCCTCACTGCTCCCTGTCACCATTTCTGAGGCAGCCTGGCCGTGTGAGCCTCAGCCGTGAGGGTCTGCGATGATGAGACCAGGCTGGTAAAAAATAGGGATGGGGTTTGGGAGGGCAGCATTTTAAACAAATTCTTTTTTCACAAGAGCTGCTCCTTCAGCAAATAGACCCATTTCTGGTTTAAAACATGAATGAGGAGTCCCAAATTGAAAGATAATCGGCCTGCAAGTAGCACGGCTCTCAGTTAATGCCAGTTCATGCCAATTGACAACAGAGCCTAATAATAAGTTAAATCCCATTCAAAAAATGGAATAGAGCACTGTTAGGTCTAAAGAAAAAAAAATCTCTTATATTGCCAGACAGAGTACAGGTTGGTCAGCACTAACATTCAGCTCTAAAAGGCCAGGAACAGGCATGATTAATTACTTAGTGTTTCCCTCTTCTCCTCCCTGTGCCTATAGTTGAAATCAGCTTTCTCCAGGAGGTAAGATAAAATACCACGTCTCTTATTACAAAAAAAACCTAAAAATAATAAAATCAAAATAAATAAAAAGGGAAAATATTTTAGTGCAATAGTACATTCTCTTTATAATTAGAGCATGCTGGTATATTTTGCCAGTATATTTCAGGGGGAATACATATACACCATTTGTTTCCTTTTTTTTAAAAAACCTAAACTGCTAAATATTCTTTTACAAATCCCACAAAATGATGTACAGGAAAGTATTTTCCTTGATTCCAACTGACTTTGGATTAGACCTGCTGGAATAATCAAAAAAAGAAGGTGACACTCATCACCCTTCACATCAGGGTCCTAATGCCCCTGATGTTTCTTTCATCCTGGTGATGATCTTTAGCAGGAATTAAAAGAGGATTGTAGGTGAGCATGAGGTGATGAGGAAATAGCAAGTGAACAAGATGAGAGATGCAAGAGCAAAGCTAAATTTCCCTCTAAAATAGCAGGGCAAGAGGTTCAAACACTTCCTCTAAGCCATTCAGATCCACTTTTGGGTCTTGAAATGTCAGCCTTGGGACCATCACAAAGCAGGAAAGAACAATTTTGCACCTATGCAGTTGACTTGTCTTTGTGCTTGGTGGAAAGTCCTGGAAATTTTAGTGGGATGTGGGACAGCATATTGAAAATCACGATCCGATCAGATAAGAGGCAGATTTTGCTGGTGGGAGTTTGTGTGTGTCTAGCATTTGTGGAGGGAGTAACAAAGGGGTGACAGACAAGAACTAGGAATCTAACTTTTGTGTTTTGGAGAAAGTGCTCATTGCATTACAATGCAGCAAGCTGAATCTGCAAGGTCAGCAGGCAAGAAAGCCAGAGTTTATCGAATCTAAGGAAAAAGACACCATTGGAAGCTCAAAAATAATAAGCTAAAAAAACCCCAACTATTCCTCGACAACTTACAGCCTTGACAAACTATACCCAGCATTCCCAGGAGTAGACGGACGAGCCCTATGCCCGCTCCAAAGTTCAGCTTCCTAGAGGTAATCATGATCTGCCTGGGAAGTGCATCCTGCAGCAGCTCTCTAGCAACACATTATTCTTGTCTGCCTTAGACTCTAAAACTCTAAAATGCTTGAACGAGTCTGTTGTTACAGATTGCCTGGCACTGGCCCAGCCCAAAGGTTACTGCATTGGTAGCAGGGCATGAAACTCCACAGACAGAAAAATGCACTCTGCCCAATGAATGCTGCAAAGTCAGCGTGCATCTGTTGTGGTTTTACCCAGCTTAGAACCCTAGAAATCTCTGAAATGAGTGTGTGTGTGTGTGGGTATAAATATGTACAGATGAAAGCACCCTCCTTATGTTATAAAACGTTATGATAAAGATTTGGGGGAAAAAAAAAACAAGAAAAAGAGTAATTGTGTGACAACAAACCAAGGTAAAGGGAAAACAGTTTCTGCTCTTCATTCTTGAGAGAAGAAATCATTAGCAAACTGAGCCCTACACCAAGCCATACACTTTCTATTTTTCCCTGAGGGTTGCTACAAATGCAGCAGCTGTAGCCTTGTGACACATAGACATAAAAAGCGCTGAAGTTGTTCACACTGAAGGAGAAGTGTTTTGTTTCGTTACCTCAATCAGTTAAAGCAGTGCAAGCACTAGGTAGAGATTGTACTTTATTTGCTTAGCACTTTAATCTTGCTGTTTGTTGCCATACCTAAAGCATAGGGAGAAAAATGAAAAGCTTTCCCTTGACCTGAAAAGCAGCTCCCACCTCCACTGCAATAAATCTGGGAAGTGAAGCTGCATCTCAATAGATGTATGTTGAGGGTTCATACTGGCTGGATTCTACTGCTCTTCCTTTCACTGCCCCCATGAGTTCAATGGACACACAGCCTGGTCCCGAGAGCTCTCAGAAATGCCACTCTCATTTTCTAGTTAGCTGTGGAAAGAAAGTTAACCTGCATTTATTTGGGGGTTGCTATCTAGCTGCATTTCATTTTGTAACGTGCTGAGTTTCTGCAACTCCTCTTGACTACAGAGGCAGCCTCAAGCTTTTGCTTTTGTCCAGCCAGGCCTGTCTGCATCTTTGGGTTGGTTCTCTCTGTTATCTTTTTGGCACCCATCCTCGGAACCAAACTCTTCAGTGGTCACCTCCTGGTTGACCCGTCCTGCGTGATGCAGCAGCAATGGAAAACCACTGCTGCTTTTTCCTAGACTTGCTTCTTTGCAGGGATGTGCAGGTGGCTGGGGGCCTAGGAGAGAGTCGCTTCCCCAGCCATACCCACTGGAGCATTCATCTCCCAGACGACTCCATCCCTTCCCTTGCCTCCCACAGGGATGGCTGCCCCACACCATCCTCGTGCTGATCAATGGGGGAGTTGCTCCGTCCTCGGAGCTAGGACGAGGTGGGGGTGTGGGACAGGCACGTCCCTGCAGATGCTGCGGCCAGGGCTGGAAGCAGACGACTCTGGGTTAAAGGGATGTTCTCCCACCCCCGAACAGCGCCGAAGACCAGCCCCCCCTCCCCCCCCCCCCCGCCCCCCCGCCTTCAGCTGAGAGCGAAACCAGCAGCAATTATTCAAGCCAAGCACGTAAATCTGGCAGATCCCGCGGCTCCGGTTTGACGCAGCTACGCAGCGCAGTGTCTGGACACGCAGCCCAATCCCCCTTTCTCCCCTTGTTTATTCGCCCCGCAGGAAAAAAAAAAAAAAAAGAAAAAAAAAGAAAAAAAAGAAGCGAAGTTACCAACTTGGAACCGCATCGAGGGTTTGGGGGGGGGTTGGGGTGCCGGGAAGCGGAAAGGACGGGCGGAGGGAACACCGTCGGCGTCGGGGGAGCCGAGGCCAGGAGCCGTGACGGGGCAGCCCGCGTTACATAAGGCGTCGGCTCCGCACCGCTCCGCAGCGAGGAGAGCGGGGCGGGGGGGCCGGCCCGGGCTGAGCCCCGCCGTGTCACGGCACAGCGGCACCGGAGTCGGCGGCACGCAGCGCCCGGGGGCAGCGGAGCCGGCAGGGACAGAGCGCGGCTGCGGGGAAGCCCCGGGGGGCTGCCGGGGGTCCCTGCGGGCAGTGGCCGGCCCCGGGGGAGCCCCGCGGGCTGGGCGTTATGTAATCCCCGCCTTCCTTGCACAAACATCTCTCTAGAGAGAGGGCCCGAAGTGCTAAACGCCGATTAATCGCAGGAACGGATGTTATTTGCCTTTTTCTGTTGTTGCTTGTTCGTTCTGTTTGTTTTTTAAATTTTATTTGTCCCTCTTCTCACTCTGAGCTGCACAACCACAACTGCTCTTGCCCGCGGTCCTGTCCTGGAATGAGGTAGCACCGCCGCTTGTCAGCCGGGAATCGCTTCCCAGTCCCGTGGCCGGGAGTGCAGCCCCGGGGCGGGGAGCGCGGAGCTGCAGGGCGCTGCAGCACGGCCGCCTCCGCTGCCGCCGCGGGGGCACCGCGACAGCTCCCGCGGCCGCCGTGCTGAACATACACAGACACACAGACACAGGCAGACACACAGACACAGGCAGACACACAGACACACGCGCAGACACACAGACACACGCGCAGACAGGGACACAGACGCAGACTCCGCTCGCTCGCGGGTGCCGGCGCGGGTCCCGGCGCTGTCCGCGGTGCTGAAGACACGCACGGACGCACAGACAGACACAGACACAGACACACGTCCCCTCCCCGTCCCGCCCGGGCCTGGCGCTGTCCGCGGTGCTGATGCTCCGCCGCAGCCCGGCGCGGTGCGGCCGCTGCAGTGCCCCGGGCGGCACAGCCCGGTCCGGCCCAGCGGCGCAGAGCGCCCGCAGACCCTTCTCCCCGCTCGGAGCTGGGAATGGCGCTGCTTCCCATTCTCCTCCGACATCCCCTTCTCCGCCGGCCTCCTGCCGCCCGCACGGCCGAGAGGCACAGCCCGGCTGCCTCCCCTGGCTCCAGCCGGCGATGCGGCTGGCGGTGAAATCACCCCCTTCTCCCTGCCTTTCTCTGTCCCCGCAGCAGCCCAGAGCTGCAGACAAAAAGCCGAACGGGTCCCACTTTAAATGTATCTTTTTTTCCGTTTCACTATCGTCAATCCCGCCCCCTCCCCCTGCTGAGCCGGTGCCCGCGGTGGTCTCCCACCTTTACCTGGGCTGGCGGAGCGCGGCGCGGAGGGGTCGGTGGGTCGGTGCCGCAGCTGGATGGGAGGCAAGGACAGGAGGCTGCTGACCTCCGCGGGTCTCCTTCTTCAATGGATCGGGAGCCGTGCCCTCATCAAAGATGGCCGTCCGCTCCTACGTCAGCAGCTTTTAATAGCCCTCCCCGGCGGGGGGAGCGGGAGGGGGCAGAGCGGGCCGGGCGGGTTTGAGTCATCGCCGCCGCCCCGCTCCCTCCGCCGGCCCCGCCGCCTCCCGCCGCCGCCCCGCCGCCTCCCCGGGGCCGGGGTCGGGGCAGGGGGCTGAGGGCGGCTGCGGGCGAACCGCCCGGGCAGGGGGGCAGGGGCCCTCCCGCAGCAGCGATTTCCTCCGCCAAAGGGGTGGTCCGAAGAGGGTATCCCTCTGAAGTCCCCGGTACTCCATATATGGCCAATCTACGTGGGCTTCTATTTTTATGTGTGAATTCTTCCTTCTTTCCCCTCTTCTTATTCCTCAGAACATCCTGCCAGGGGTCTGGGTGTGTTAATCTGTTTATTCTCCCACTCCTCCCTCCCCTCTCTTAAGTCGGAGCAGCCAAACACGAGGAAATCCATAGTTAAGGACAAGTGTTGTAACTGATCATTTGAGGGACAGGTTCAAAAATGAGAGAGAAATCAAAACCAAAGCCTGGACAAGTACACGAACACACACAGAGCACAGTGAGCACATCCCACTGCTGCCGAGGAAGGAAACGGTAACTCTGTTCGAGGAAAGTGCCTGGCTTATTTATCGTGAATTAATTAAAATACTCATTCCGAGCATACCTAACTCAGAGCAAATGGAGTTGTCGCCAGTGTGATTTCTAATGGGGAGGAAATCCTTTCATTTCGTACAAAGCCGTGTATGTTTATAAAATTTATCTCTTAAGGGGAGCTTAATGAAGGTTGGGGATTGCAGTCGAAGTGCAATGCTCTCTTTCGTAACCTCAGTCATCCTCTCTCTTTCACTCCACAAGCCTTAGCGCTTTCATTTATGGAACCATCCAGACCAGGAGATGAGCAGCGATGCCTCTCTTCCCTGTCTGAGCCTCTTCTGCGAGCAATAAACGAGCCCTGGCTGGGTTTAACTCTGACACCGTGCGTGCAGGCTTTTCCGAACAGTCTGCAGATGGCAGAGTCAAAACATCAGTTCCACATTAGCGACAATTCCATCCTCATCCTCTCTTCTTGCCCCCACACCTCCCGCATCTTTTGCCAAGGCGAAGAAAACCGGAAGAGAGGGAAGGGGATGCAGCTGTATTTTGGAGCGCCTTCATCTCGTGTTATGGTTGTATGGGCGTGGGGGAGGGACGGCGAAGGGAGGGGAGGGAGGCGCGGGGGAGAAGGAGAGAGAATTGCGGGTGATTCCTCCTCCCCTGCTCTGTGGTTCCCCACAGAAAAACGTGACTGTAGATCGTGCTTTGTGAGTCGCACCTTCTTCCTACGAAAATATGTCCTTCAGTCTTTTTTGAAAGGAAGCAGTCAAAAGTTTGCTAAATATACGAGAAGGGATTCTCAGTCGAGAGGGGCTTCCTGCTGCATTCGAGTATCTAATGAGCTGTGCACACGGAAACCGCAGGGAAGGAGAGAACCTGTCATGTTCCCGAGCTGTAAACACAGCCTGAGATTAACACTGTGCAGACACCCTCCCTCCAGGTGAGGGATCTAGAACAGCAGCCTGATTGGGAAACGGATTTAGCGTCATAAACTGCAGTTTGGAAAAACGGTCGGCTCCCGCAGGGGTTAATCATGCCCAGCACTCGGGTTAGGTGTGCACTGCAGATGGCAAGAGGAATCCCAGAGTGAGCCCTGCTCTGCAATCCAGGCTGTCCGTGTGCAACTTCCTAGCACACATGGAAAGTTAAAAAGGAATTCTCAGGCAGACAGCTTGGCTGATAGGTGCTTCTGAAATAAGTATGATTTTCGAGAGAGCAATACTAGTACTTATTAATAATTCATCTTAACGGTAGATAAGGGAAGCAAAAGAGAGATTATAAACTGTTGTTTTGGCTAAGCCACCAGCACTGCAAAATGCTTGCTGGGTTTGGATTCAGCCCAGTAACGCCTCGGAGAAGAATTTCAGTCCATTGGATACCAGCAGGGATGATTTTGGCTCCTTGCATCAAAAGTCAGAAAAAAAATGCAGTGAAGGCAAAATAAAATGCAGCATAACTTGGGGAAAGAGATGTAAGGAATGGCAAAAGGAAGAGAAAGCAGAGAGGGAGTGGGAGGAGGATAAGAGGTAGTTTTCCAGTGAGAGAACTGGGTTCAGTTTAAGATTCATTTTCCAGCTCTGCTGCAGCAGAAATCACGTAGTTTAATAAAACAACATAGAGCAGAATCATTAAACAGATCACAAACATTGCCCAATAAGCTTAGTAGGAACAACTACATTTCTTACAGTTATTCTGAAAATGAGCGAGGGAAGGGATGGATCCTGTGTTGTTCAGGAATGTGGATGCCTCTATCCTGGGAGATGCAGAGGGGGGCAGGCTTTTGCACCGCAGCACCGGGATTTCTGTCGCAATAAGTGCTACTAAGCAATTTTAACTGATTCTTTAGCATCTTTTAAGGATAACTAAAAAAATTTTTAAAAAAAATTAAAAAAAAAAAAAAGAAAATGAAGAAAAAGCACATGGGGAGTTTATTGACTCTGTTTGGTAGTATTTGAATACTTGTTTCACACTGTGTACAGGGGATATGTGAGAAGAGAAACCTATAAATGAAGTAGGAGGAGAGAGAAAACCGGAATTTGGTCTAAGAATGATTCAGCTCCTTCTTAACTATTCAGGCAAATATTCAGCAGGCTTAACAAGCAGTACCTGTGGGCACAGCCCATGAATAATGAGGCAGGGAACACGTTCTCCTGCATGAGAGCAGCATGATGTGTGTTCCCACATTACTGGCCAGGACTTGGAGAACGGCAGAACAGGCAGAGCCTGCAGCAGGTTAAGGGGGGCAAAGAACAACCCCTGTTTTGTCCATGGCTTGAGATCTGTGGGCAGTGGGAGCTTCCTGGCTGCTCACAGCATCACCTTCAGCCTCCAACTCACACCCCTGTGTGCTGCAAAGCAGGGCTGTGAAGCAGCCAAGTGAGGGAAGCACCAAAATGCTGACAGTGCCACCAGATCCTGGATGTTATTTCCTGGGCTCTCTTAGAGTCAGTTGTAACACAAAGACTGCCTTGATTCTCCCCACCTTCCTCAGACACATCCCATTTTTTTTATTTTTTCATCAGAGAGGGAAATATCTTGTTTATCCAAGTACTGCTCATCCTTGCCTCAAGTATGTGGCTGGGAAAGAAATTGAACTAAGCATAAAGCAAATAAGAGAGGAAAATGATACCTGCTTTGGCACTGAACACTTCCCAGCCTCTCCAATTCCTGCCTTTTCCCAGGCTGAGATGGGAATGCCCCAGTCTGATATGGGCCGTGCAATAGGAACAGTTCGAGGATGGAGCCCTTTATGCACAACTCCTAATTACCGTCTGTCATTCACTGCTCTTTATGTAACTCTGAATTTTGACCATCAACAGTACTTGCATCAACGTGCCCCAGGCTGCTGCTGATTAAATTTGAGGGAATGGCTGGGCCTAATTTTTCCCTGCATTTTCAGAATCTCTACATACACAGTTAAGCTGTGGGCTTTTTTTAAGGACCTGTCTATGATTGGGTGCTCCAGTTTAGGCCAAGCCAAGATTCCTCTGGGGCTTATGCTCAAAAATAGAGATTTAAAATACAATTGTAACATAAACCCTTAGAGATGAGTCCCCATCGATTTCCTGACCACTCTTTTAGATGTGCAGAGCCAGATCCCCATCAGATGGTACCTGATTCCTGACTAGTTGCTTAAAGAGCAACCAGGACTTAAATATTTGGTGAGTCTAGGTTCCACTGCTGCCCCCACCTCCCCCTGCCTTGGCTGGGTCCTTCTCACAGCTGTGCTATAACTGTGCCATTTCCTGAAATGTCAGACTCTAACATCTATTATCCCATATGCAATGGGGAAGTAGTCACAACATAACCACATCATTCAGGATTATCATCTGGTATGGAGGTAGGACTGGCCTGAGGTCTCCAGAAACCTTGCCAATGGGAATTTTAGGCCCAGCTCAGCTTTCATGAGAAGAAAGCTCTGCCCAAGAAAGTCACAAAGGTATTGGACACAGAGGAAGGAGAACTATAGCCATTTGATCTACATTATAGAGAAGAAAGAAGATACAGAAACACCTTTCTCTATGTTTCTGTGACAGAGACAACAGGTAAGGATTAAACTTCAATTTTTAAATTAAAACCAATTCTGATTTAGTAAGATAAACCATTATCAGATTTTAATTCTCCTTCTGTGCATGTGACCTTAATTTGGGAACCATTTCAAAAACATGCTTGAAAGCTGAATTAAGAAAGAACAGAGATACCAAAAAGCAGGACACAGGCTTAACTGAGAGATGTGAACTGCTGTTCTGTGCTGCAGTCTCCTGTTTCTGTGGCCTAACTTTTCCATGAGCACAAAACCACAGTGGCACACACCAATATGTTAGCACACAACGTCATTTTCTTGCACTTCCCCATATGATTTTAGCCATATACTCTGACAACTAATCTTTAAGTGAGTGCAAATTACAGTCCTGGTTTTAATCCAGACTTTTAATAAGGTTATGCTTTGGGGGCTATTGCTTGTTTACAGGAAACACAGGCTATTTAAAACAGGGACTTTTGGAGCTGAGAAGTGCAATTCTCTTTGTGTGCAGGCTTTGAAATCAGTGGAGCTGTGATGAGTTCAACAAGCTGAATTGTGATTTTTAATAACCCACCTGGAGATGAGGGTATGGCTGGTCCTTCCTTTATGGCTATAATTGCCAACTGCACAATACATGTGTTTGTTACAGTATTTATTGAATCACTTTTGAATGCTGTGAAGTGGTGCATGAGTACTAACTTCATTCCACTTGTGCCTGATTATACTGAGTGAGGAAAATGGGATTTAAGAAGGGAAATAGAAACCTCACTAATTTTGGAGCAAAAGACAAAAATACAAAGCAAACCACAACATCCCTTCTCCTCCCAGATACTGGTTTCTGTCCATGAGATAGACAGCCCCTAGGGTCCCCTACAGAGGTTCAGGGCCACCAGCTGTCACAGCAAATGGTGAAAACCACAACATATGAGAATCTCCTGAAGATGCTGGCCCACACCAGAATGAAGGCTAGAACTACCTTGTCAGACCATGTCATCACAGTGACTTCCTCTGACTTTAGCACATGTCAGTTATGCCACTTCTTGGCTCTTTTACAAGGGGAAGGATTGACCATTTCCCTGGCATCCTGATGTGTGTCCCACCCTCACCTGTGAGGCAGCCTCAGCTAATGCAAACTGGCTGAGCTCTTTTGACTTTAATTTTTTGCACCTGGCCCTGATTTGCTCCATCCCAACCAGGATGTGGCTGTGGCTCCACCCCTCCCTTACACAGGTAAAAGGGCTGGTGAGAGAGACAGCTGCTCTTTTGGCATGAAACTCCCCTCACACAAACTTTAACCTGGAGGAATGAGTTTGGAGCTCAAAGAGGAACTGTAAGCACTGAGTTTTTTTCCTCTCCTTTGCTGTTTCCTCTCCTTAGAGTGCGTGGGAAGGTGTTGACTGTTAGTAGGTCTAGTTCCTGCTCTTCCTTTAAACTGGGTCATCATAACTTACCCTCCTACCTAGTGCAAGGATTTGGGGTTTTTTTGCTTCTCTACCCTTTGATATTATCCTTCTGCAACTCTCCCTCTCCTCCCTTCTTTCCCTTCCCCCTGTTTCCGCCTTACTCTTAACAGGAGGAAAGTGGGTCACTTCATAATTGCTCTTCTCTATTTCAGAGAAACCCAGAGGCACAAAATGGAACAAACAGGTAAGTGTCACTAATTCAGGGGAACTTGAAAAGATATTTTCCTTTTGGATGTCTCCTGGGCCTGCTTCACCTGCTCCTTTCCCTTTGCTTCCAAACTCCTGGTGTAACGACTGGCGCTGCTGTCTGGTTGTGTAGCTAAAATTCAAGTTGAGACTAAGTGACTTGGGATGCTGCAAGTAAGCATGCTGGGCTTTTTCCTCTCCCTTTTTCACTTTTTTAGTTCAATGGAATGAAAAATTTTTCTGAAGGAGATGAATTTTACTTAAATATGCCAAGGAGGGAGTGATTCACTGTTGATGCAATCATTTGCAATAACCTTGGGCATCCATAGGAGTGATTCAGAAAAAAGGAAAGGCTTCCTCACTCATTAAGTCTTTATCTGTGAGCTGCCTGCTATACAACAGGACTTTAGATCACCCTCAGTTAGACAAAACAAGAGATGTGTAGTCCAGTCAAGCATGCAATTCTACTTTTTTTTCATGTAGGTGCAATCCCAGAGATTCTTCTCTCCCCAAGGCCAATTTTGTCAGGGCCATTATCTGCTGCTTTCAGTGAAAAATTATGTTAAGCCCAGTCCTTCTCTGAGGAGAGAGTTGGAACCTGGTTCCAGGTGTGGTGTTAGAAGACTTCCAGGGTTAGGAGAGTGGGTAGCTGAGGCCTTTTACAGAGAGGCATGATGTTTTATCTCTGGTTTGGTTAGAGATCCAGGGTTTAAAGGTCCTAGGATTGTACTGCTCACTGTTAGCTTTTACTCAACATAGATAATTAATATGGAGTATGTCAGACAAGTGGGCTTGCTGTTCCTTATAGAGCCCATGAGTGTTGCTGTCCATCACAAGATTATCGCAAGGTTTCATTTTGACTTTTTGGTAACACCTTTTGCTCCAATTTTCACTGTGCCAAGCAAGAAAATGTTTTCTCACCTTGGCAAATTCTCTTGTTATTTGCTGTGCAGAGTGGAGGAAGAGACAAACCGCTGGAAGAAAGGCAGGGACCTGGGTTTTGCTCCTAGCCTGGATTTTGAACAGCTGTACCATTCTGGAAAAAATTGCTTCCACCTTGAAAACTGGGGGTTTTGGGCTGAGCTACATAAGCATCAGCCCCCCGTGTGAGCACTGCCCAGCACAGTCCTTGTTTTTTCACAGAACATGCTGCTCTTTTCCTGTTGAAACAGGGAGATGAATCTGTCTCTCTTCCTGTTGCTTCTTCCTCCCTGTTAAGGATGTAAATATTTCCAACTTCACATATTGTTTACTATACACCTGCCCACTGGGACTTGGTGCTGCCTCTGCAATTTACCTCTCCAAGGAGGGCCTGGAAAGCCAATGGGGCAACTGCCTAGAGAGGAGGTTTGTTGGTAAAAGGATGGCAGAAGCTTGCTGATCTTTTTGGAGACTCATCTCTATCCCTAAGGGCTCTTAGGAAATCTTGAGGTGTCTATTTAATCTCTGCCCCAAAAGGGACTACATCAGACAGGGAACCCACTCCAGGGGAAGTGCAAGTGTTCTCTGGGCCATGATGTCAACTTTGTCACACTGATGTACATCTGAAATAATTCAGGTGACTCAAAGGAGGCCAGGTCTATTCTGTACAACAGGACAGAGTTTTAAGATAGACCATATAAATATGTACCTTTTTGTTCCTCAGATTCCATATACATTGCAGAAGGTTTAAAATTGCTCCTGGCAGTATTCCTCAGCCTTGTTTGAGGCAAAAAGGAGTCTAATGCATCCTTGGTCTAATAGGAATACTGTCTCTGAGGATTTATGGGTCAATGTCTTCATATATCTCTAAAATGGGAGTAAAAACTGCCCTGGTAACTTCCTGAGAGTTATTTCAATTTCCCCTCCTAGTGTTCTGAAGATAATTTTTTTTTTTTTTAAATTGATAAACTTGCTGAAAATTACAAGTGAGGGAAACAAATCTGTCAAGAACTCCCCAGCTTCTGAATATGGAGTGTTGTTTTTTCTTCTTTAAGTCACAAATGTTTAAAATATTTTGAGAAACAAGTGCTCCTCTGGTGAAGAGTTTACTTCTCTCAGCCTAATTCTTGCCCTTGGCGTTTTTAAGGTGTTTTAAGGAGTGTTATTTGACCTGCCTGTTTCTAAAATACACACAATTATGGGCTCCTCTTGAGTAATTAGCGAGCCTTGTTCTCACATGAGGTATATGAATAATATAAAGCTGAATCTGAGATGTCAGTTTACTGCTGAATCTACATTTCTCATGCAAGTGCCAAGCACTGGAGTGTGATAACACTTGAGCACCTGCAGTGCTGTAAGCCTGCTCCTGGTGTGGCAAGGGGTGTTGTGGGTCAGGCCTGGGGGTGTTGCCACTCTGAGGAGCTGCTTTCATGTTGCCTGATCAAGGTGTGCTCTTGCAGTGTAAGAAAATGAGAGGGAAAGACTGGAGAACGTGGAGACCAGATCCAAAATTTCCTGTGGGCTTTAACACAGATCTGCAGACAGCTTTGGACTGAGGGATGATATGGATGCCTGTTGGATCATTTATAAATAGTTCCCTAGAGATTCTCTCTTATGCAGCAAAAATTCTCATTACTTGAAGACTGTCTGAGCAACCCACCCACCAGACAGACTGCAGCTCTTACACTTGCCAAAAAAAGAGACCCTTTATTAAGAGGAGTCCCTCAGAGCCAGCCCAGACCACAAGTGAGCACCCCCACATGAGGATGAAACCTACCCTGGGACCTCTGTTACGCCCATTACAGCCCTTATCAGGCTCAGCTACCTTTCCAGATCCTGTCAGTGCCTACCTGCAGCAGTGCTTCATTTCTTGCTGTGGGCCTCAGAGCAGGCCTGTGGCATTTTTGTCCCTGACTTGTCAAAAGCACTTTTGAGAGCTGTCCAGACACTTGGTCTTATTCATGATCTCCCAGCACCTTTCTAAGGTGAAGGGATGGAGTTAAAAGATGACTAGAGAAATAATAATCTATTTTAATTGTTTATTATCTTGTTTTTTTAGTGCGGGTGCTGCAGCTGAAACAATGTAATGTTCCTCATGACCAGGATGATCCAGATAACAGGGAGATTAAAATAGGCCTTTGCCTCTGGCATTCTTTTTGTTGCTACAGTCTCAAGGGATGCTGGGGATTGCTCTGCTGGGAGTTGGGCTGTTGGTTTGGCTGAGGCTGAGCAGAGGAGATGGGGGCTCCTTATGCTCTTCTCTGCAGGCAATATGAGCCTTGGTGGAAGCAAAGGCACAAGGTAAATGGAGCCGACATCCCCTCTGTGGCAGCTTCTGTGCCACTCCAATCTGCATTCCTGGTTTGCTATTTGACTTTTCCTGCACCTCAAAGATGGAGGTTGAGCATTTGCTGTCTGACTCTTGACCAGTTATTTTTTTCCACATGGAAGCTCAAGAAAGGCCAAAACTAAGGTTTAATGTCTAGGCTGACTCTTGGCTTCTGGGTGACAGACTGCTGGGACTTGCTGTTTGTATCAGGGGAGAGTGTGAGGAGTGGCAGGATAAGGTGAAGCCCTGAGGATGGAGCTGTATGAGTGGCTGAGTTGAAGCTGTGAGGTCTGTCTGATTGTAAAAAGATAGCTAGTCAGGCAAATTCTTATGGTTTTTGCCAAGACACGGTGGTTGGGCAGGGACTTGTATGTCTTATCTCCTCAGGGGCTTCACCTGGGGGGCTAATGCTGCCTCACTTGATGTGCTCCAAGGTTTGCTTTTGTCTTGTCCTTGCCCCAATCTCTGTGAGGGCTCCTGCACACAGGATCAAGATGTGCTGAAGTTCATATCTGACTCTTGTTTTCAATAGTTCAAGGAACAGGAGAAGCTTCTGCCTGGCCAGAAGCAGGTGAGCAATGTCCAGAGCTGTATGCAAGTTGAGTCTGGACACAAAAACAGCTTTGTTGCAACTTTTGTGCCTGTTATGCCAGTGTTGAGGAGGCACAGGCAGATTGATTCAAGGCAGGTAACTTGGCTGCAGATTGAGCTCTGGATGGGTCAGCACGAGTTCAGGGCCTCTTTCCTTGGGCCCCTGCCCTCCTCAGCTCAGTCTGCAGCTCCACCTTGAGATACCTGCCCTGAGTGTATTCCTCAATAATCAGGATGCTCCTCCTGCCCCCCAGCCTTGCCCCAGCATGGTGCAGAGCCCCTGGCTGGCAGAACAGCAGGGAGCAGAGCTGCTCCTGTTCCCAGCAGGCAGGACCTTGGAAGGCAGTGAGCTTTCATGGAGTAGTAAAGGTCTGCAGGGAAGGCCTGCAGAGCCCAGTTAAGCTCTTCCATCTCAGGCACATGGTGGCGTTCTTGGACATGTCCTGTGGGAAGCCAGGAGCTAGGCTTTGATCTTGTTGGTCCCTCCCAACCCAGAACAGCCCGTGGTTCTGTGATTTGATTTGGTTTCTGAGTATCCCCTTGCTCCTGTGAGTCACCTGGCAGGTTGCCCTGATGCCTCACTGGGTGATGCTCTCTGTGTCAGCACTGGAGCTCTCTGCAGAAGGAACCCTTTGGCTGATCTGAGCTCTCCTGCACAAAAAGCCCAGAATTGATCATGCTAAGGCAGAAATAGCTTTGTGCTGGAGCCAAGGTCCTTTCAAGGTAGGAATCCTTCATTTTGGTGATTTTAGCAGCACTGGGCTTGTTGGTAGCCTCAGCTACTTGAATTCTTTGGGAGCACAGCTCCAAATACATGGTACTCAAGGAAATTAAAAATAACCCCTTTGGAGCACATATTTGCTTTCTAGCTTTCAGCTACTTGAAAGCTGTGCTTCCAGCACTTACACCTCCAGCCACAGCTGGTAGAAAATGGACCAAAGATTGTCACAGTACAGAGCTTGGCAGAGTAGGAGCTGCCCTGCTGGTGTCGGGGGAGTTGGATCATATGCTGCCTCCTAAGCTTTGGAGGCTCCTCCCAGGAATTTTCCATTTTTTCCCTGCTCCCCACACATGTGCTTCTGATATGAGCCAGAATGTGGCCCTGCATGGATAGGGCAGCACTTCTGTGCCTTCTTATGTTGCCACAGGAGCTATCCAAAACTTTCATCTGTTACTACTGTATTACATAGCTGACCATTCATAACACAGCCTTATTCACATTGAAAGCTGGAGAAACTTCTGGGTGTGATAAAGGTACTGGAATTTTTCTCTCTTTCAATTGATCTGCTTGGTGGCATTGATTGGTTTTGCTGGAGGGAGGGTCAAGGCTCGGTACAATTTGTTGTTTTTACCTTCACCCTTAAACAGATAATAATACAGCACAGGCTGAAGGGGGGAGCAGCCTGCATGAATTAATAGCTGGCATAACATTACCTTGTGGAAATGTAGCTTACCTGTATAAAGAGTCAGCCCTGGCACTGTTTTCTTCCTGCATATAGAGCTTGGGATGCTGCCATCCTATGCACCAGTCCCACTGCTTATTTGGCAATAAGCAAGTGAGGCCTTGCCTGATACTGGGTATGAATCCACAGCAGGGAGGAATTCTCCCACACACTGCCAGGGAACAGATTTATTGCCACATATCCACACACGGTGCCGAATTCACCTAAGCCTCTTCTAATGTTCTATTTTAATTGCTTGTCTCGGCCAGCTGATGATAAATCAGTCTTAAATGTGCAGTGGGGATCTCGGGCTAAGGATTGAATGAGATTTTATTGATATTATTGCAAAAGGCCTTTTCTATCTTCTCTGGGTAAATGAATTCTATCGTTTTGGTTGTATTAAAGATCTTTCAGAACCAATCTGCCAGCATCCCTCTCTGCACACTGAGCAATCACTGTGCAGACTGCTGCATCCCCAGCCAGCAGAATACTGCGTGCTGGCTGGAGCCCTCAGCTCCACCTGCCTGCACTGGAAATCAGACTGCAGGGAAGAACTTGTGCTAGAAGCCTCTTGTTTTCTCTTTGTTTTTTTTTTTTTTCGTTTTGGGTTTTTTTTTTTAAACCCATCCTGTAGAGCTAAACTGTAATTTTGCAGTGCTTGTGGGACAGCATCTGAAGAGTAACAAAAACCACCATGTGAAACAGTTCTCCCTCTCTTTTAATGCAGAAACAGTTGGCAGGCCATAATCTGAAGCTCAGCATTGCAATTCAGCTACTGAGTTTTATAAGTTCCTTTTTTTGAAACATTCTGCAGAAATCCTTTTTATTTTTTTCCCCTGGTATATAGCTTTTTTCCAAGAAAGGCTTTTGGGAATGGTGGTTGCATTGTAATTTGAATATAACCCTGTGAATTATAAATTAACATGACAGTAGGGCCTAAAGCAAGGCTAATCCCATCTTCTCTTGTGCTATGTAACATGTATATAATGATGAAGTTGCTCATGCCCCAGTGAGTTTGTGGTCTAAAATAGGCAAGACTGGCAAAAGGCAGTAGAAAATAGCCATCGTAGTAGAAAAGCCATGTTTTTCTGCTTTCATTAAATTTTCCCTGTATGCTGACAACTCCAAGATTGTGCAAGGTAATGGTTATGATTAATCCAAGCAACCTGGGAGGTATTTAAATTTAAACTGACATGCTTCAGATCATAATTCAGACTCTCTCTGAGGAAGAAATTATTGATTTTGATCTTGATTTTATTCTTTTTTTGCTTGAGTCAGTCTTGTAGCTGCCTAATTGGGGAGATGATGGGAAGATTAAGCAGTGCATCTCTCTTCATTCCAGATCCTACTTGGCATCTGGGGCAGGGCTGCCACCAGTGGGGTATGGACTGGGGTTCTGTGATGGGCAAACATGGCAGGACAGTGCAGCCACAGCTTTGCTAAATAGCCTTGCAGGCACCAGCCAAGAGCCAGGCAGCCCCTTGGGTAAAGATGGACCAGCACATCAGAAAAGGGCTTAAAACAGCAAGTAGAAGCAGTTTGGTGGTGGGCAATAGCTCATGTCACACAATAAACACCATGGATTTTGTGCAGTGGACAGAAACACTGGGGAACCTCCTAAAGGCCCTTGCACCTAAAACATCAGATTTAACAAAGACTGACTGGTTTGGGCTTCAGAACCCAAAGCTGTGCATTGACAGTACTCTGCTGAGGCAGCTCTGAACCAATGTGCAGATTGAGAGGCCTGTCTCAAGAGCCATTGCAAATTTTGTTATGAACTTAGGTGCTCCATAAGGCTGCATACATGGATCACTGGGGTTTGACTCTGCGTAGATTTGTGCAAGTATCAATAGCTTAATGTAGGTGAGGGAAAGGAAAGGAAGACAATATCCTAGCTAGGCAAGATTTTTTTGTAGGGAAAGCCCATGCTAACAAAGGCATGAGCTTTATCCACAGTTCTCAAAACAATTTATAAGAACCTGGTTTGGCAGGACAAACTGTGATTCACTTATGTAACATCTTTTCCCTATCTTCTGATATTTTTCATTGTTAAGTCTGGCAGTTCTCACATGAGCCTGTTTAGATGCCAAGTAGTTAAAAAATGTAAATGAACCCCTGAATTCTCAGTTGTTACTGAGACCAACAAAGTACAAACTCTTTCTGATGGCTTCTTTCCTGGGGCAGTGAAACAGGTCAGGATTGGGTTCCAAACTGCCTGCATTCCCTGTGGAAACTGCAAGGCAATGGGAGGGATGAAGTAACGAGATTCCAGTTCTGCTGCAATAAGCTTTGCAGGTAAATCTCTCTACATGTGGATTACCCCTTGTTATCTGAGAAATGGTTATTAGATTTCTCTCTTGAGATCTAAAGCCTTTGTTTTCATTGTTCTGCACATCTTGACAGGAAGATGACCTGATGATTGTGCGCAATTGAAATTCAGACTTCTGGTTTGGGAAATCCACCTGTGTGCTGCAAAGTTTCCAATTTTCTTCTCCCAGGACTCCTGGTTATGATTCAGTGGACACAGCAATTATTTGGTCTTTAATTTTTAAAAAGTTTGAGCTGGATCTCAGTTCAATTTCTATTTTGTGCAGAAAAAGATGAGAGCTCTTGACATACTCCAAGATATTAGGAAATGTAAAAAAGATGGAAAACAAGAGCATCACAAAAAGCAAAATGTGAAAATTTTGGGTGGGGATGTGGCAGTATCCTCTAGTTTGAGTAGCAAGTTGGATGTTCACATCTGGTTGTTTTTCTACAGAAAGATACTGGGGTCTGGGAGAGAGCAGGTAAAGCAGGAACATGCTCAGTTTTGTCTGCATAGCCTTCATTAGAAGTCAGGAAAAAAAAAGTATCTTGATATTGTGGAATCCTCGGATGTAAAGAAAAAGCAGCAATGCTGCATTCATGGAGGGGAGGAGTTTGGGGAAAGGGGATGTACTTGGGTGTTACTCCTCAAAGGTGGAGGCAGAGATTGGTCAGAACAAATAGTTCAGAGTGGCTTGATTATCCAGTGGTACATTAAAAAATAGGTAAAAATCACTGCTTTGTTCTCTAGAGGGAGGTAATAACTCATGAGGGGACTTTTTTCCATCTGGACTCACGACTTTTTTTTGATGGCAACCTGAGATTAAGCCCTAATCTTCCACCAGTTTAATGAATTTTTGAGACAAAAAAATCAGTGAGAAAAGGTCTTCTCTGAGCTGCCTTATCAGACGGCACAATGACAGGGACTGTCCTGCTTGAGCAGAGGTTGCCATTTCCTCCAGGAAAAGGAGAATTTGTACAGTAATGGTCTCATTTTGCCTCAGCAGGAGGCTTCAGAGATTCAAAGGATGTATTTGTGGTGAGTTCTTACAGCTGTTCCTCTCCTGTGAGACACAGTATGGTTAAAAGGCAAAACATTGCAGAGCCTGGTACTTGTGGGTGCTGCTGTTGTCTTTCCATGTCATTTTCATCCAGGCTTTGAAGCCTGGTGTTTGATAGGGACTGTGTCACATGTCCTACAGTGCTCCAGGGAAAAGTGTGAGCCCCAGCAGTGATGGTTATGAGAGCAGAGGTGGCTTAGTGGCAGGTTTATTGTTTTCAGGTGGTGTATTTTGCTCTTCCATGAGTCAAAACCAACTAGGGATATTATATTGAGTATACCTTGAAGCCTGCCTCAGGGGACAGGCTGACTCCTTCATAAGACACAAGGGTGCTCTAATGAGAAATGATATAAACAGTAGATAATGGGATAAAAATCTCAGTTGGAAGTGAGCTAAAAATTGTAACTTGCCCCATTATCTTCACTTCCAAGGCATGATTTATTTGATGGAACAAGTCCAAGCGTGTTACACTTGCCATTCTTGAAGCACATGGGCCAAGACTGATTTGTGTTAAGGGAAGTGATTGACTTTAGTGTAACTTGGGCTGTAGCAGCATGGCCTAACCAGCACCAAAGCTCAGGTCAGAAGAAATAGGACTGTGTGTACAATAAGGCCCTGCTGTCCCCATTTTTTTTTTCAGAAAAACAAGTACTTTCCAGAAGACTAGTGATAATAAATAATGAAAGGGGTACTGAGATCAAGAAAAAATAATCTGTCCTGACGTTTCATCTACGGATACTTGAAATATCACAGGAATCTGAAATCCACTGGGGGAAGTGAGTCTGAAATGACAGGGCTGTGCAGGAGCTGTTCTGAGAACTGGAGGAAGACACAGAGTTAAAAATAAAACAAAGCAAGGGAAGATGCTGCAGTAACTTAGCCCACTCTGTATTGCTTTTGTATAGGTGTGGGGGAGAAGGCAGGCAGCAGCTGGCTGCTTCAGAAAGCCTATTTTTATTAAGTCAAATTTCAGAAAGCCAATCCAGTCAATATAGGGTGTAAAACCCTTCAAATCTCTTCTTCTGATGGTGAAGCATGTATTTTTCCTCCTTCTCCTCCCCTGCACCTCCTGCCACAACAGGAAACAACCCAAGTGACTCTTCCTCCAGCATCATTTTTCTGGAGTCCTCTATGGTTCCCAGGGTACACAACATGGGAGAAACTAATTAGAGAACTGACCCTGAATGTATTCTTAATTGCAGGTTTCAACCCAGTATGAAGGGGACTGATACTAACTGGTATTGGGACAGAATCACTCTTAAGTTTAGCTTCTAGGGAAAATCCATCACGAGAGCATCTGTTTGTGACCTCTATTCTTGCCAGTTTTCTAGTTGTTTGTCTCTGAAGTGCTCTTGGTGTACCTAACGGAGCTCTGTGTGTTCCCTGGGGTCCAGTAGAGCAACCTACATGGATTATGCCAGTTGCAGAGTCCTTGTGAGCAGCATGGTTTGAACAGGCCCATTGCTTTGTTCCCTCTTCAAGCAAGAGAAGCTCTTTAATCCTTCAGATGATGTTTCAAAGCACAGGGTACTGATGGAGGGGTGGGATATAGAGAGACTGACAAAAAAGATGCCTAGGAAAGGAATGGCCACTTTCCTGGGGGAGGGATGTGGTCATTATTTTTGTAATAAACATATCTTTGTCATTATTCTCTGCCAACGTTTTTTATCCTAGACCTTCTCAATCCATAAAGTGAGGAGAGTTCCCTTTAGCACTATGCTGCTCCCGGAGCCAGCCAAGGCTGGTGATGAATCTTTGTGTGGTGTAAATATCTTTCCATTACTTTCAGCTAATTTCATCAATCACCAAATGGAAACCAGTGACCTTGGACAGCTGGAAGTGTTGTCATGGGTGAATGATCCCACTCCTGTCACCAATGCCTTTGTCATGGTTTAAACAACAGTGTCTGCTAAGGAAGGCAGGAGCCTCCCTTGGAATGGAGAATTTAAACCCCCTCCCTCCCAATTATTATAACTTTTGAAATTAAGGGGCTCTCAGGTAAAGATATGGGAACAGGAATAACAGGGGTTTTTTATAGGAACTAAAATAAACAATAAACCAAAAACACATGCAGTAAGACAAACAAACAAACAAAACCCAACGACAGGGTCAGGATCCAACCTGACCCCTGTGGGTCAGGGTGTTGGTGGCAGTGTCATCCCATGGTGGCTGCAGTCCCAGTGGCAGATGTGGCTCTGTTGAAGTGATGCTCCTGGAGAAAAAGTGGAATTCTTTCACTGAAGGTCCAGAGGTGAGAGATGGGCCTGGTGTTCCTCTGAGAACCCAATGGAAAACGCTGCTTGGTGTTCCAACTCCCAGATTTTTATCCAGGTAGGAATACTTGGCTCTTCCCCCTGGCTGGAGCATTTCCCAGTAGGATGATGGAATTCTATCAGTGACACCCACTGGCCCATGAGTGGAAGATCTCTCCCTGGAGGGAGGCTGGGTTATGGCAGTGATAAGAAAACTGCCCCAGCTGGTTTATTGACAGTTGGCCATGGACAGACAATTGCACCACCCCGCACACCCCAGTTTCATCAGATGGTGATGGAATACACAGTTTTGGGTACATTTTGCACTGCAACCCATGACATCCTTTCAACCTGTTTCCTTTACAGAGCACCCCCCCATAATGACTGCACAGAATGTATGGAATATGAAAATGCTGGGAGAGTTTCTCTGCTGGCTTAAGATGAGCTGCACAGATGGCAATGAAGGGTTGTATTGTGTCTCTGGGGAAAGTGCCTTGGTGTATTGGCACATACAATGTGCCAGAAGAGATGTTGAAAGGCTCTGTGCTGTTTAGGGTACCTGGGCCTCGTGTTTGCTTCCACACAGGTCAGCTGAACTGCAGTCTCCTTCTGCTGAACCAGATCTTAGCCTCTAGGCCAGACCAAATTAGTCTTGAGAACCAGCAGAGTTCTCAGTAGTATCCGTCAGTATCCATCCTTGACATCTGTGTCTTTCAGAGGACAAGACAGATAAATCTGCAGCTTCACCTGGGCCTGAGGCAACCCAATCCCCAGTCATGGTGGGGCAGTGAGGCTGAGCTTTCCAACCAGCCTGGAGCCATGAATCTTCAAGACAGCTGTGTCTATTCCTGGGTCTAGTTTGGCAGAGGATCTCACAATGCTGGTATATGTATGGGGATGTAACTGCTGTCTCCTGAAGTTACCCACAATCTGAGGACCTGACTCTCCTACAGGGAGCAGAGTGCCAAAGGCTACTCTCATAGTAAATTCCTCAGGTGTCTACAAGATGCTTTACCAAAAACAACCTCATGCTGCTCCAAGTGATGGTTTGAGGGTGAAGCTCAGCAGTGCCCCTGCTGCTCACCTGGGCAAGGTAAATGGTGAGTGTGGCAGGTGAAAACACCTGTCTACAACTGCACTTATTAAAGAGTCTCCATTTTGCCTTTTTAACAGCTGTGCTTGCTCTGTTAAGGGAATGGGAGTGGATTTATCAATATTTTCCCTTCTTTTGCACCCTTACTCATTTCTGCCCATGTGTTGGAGCAGCTGTCCTATAGGGTGGTGAGTAAGTTTGCTGGTAAATATTGATTAAGTCTTTATAGTAATTTAGCAAAAAGACAGCACTTTACTTTTCACCTGTGTTGAATCCTTTCTCTCAAGTGGATTAGTTCTTGAGGAGTCTCCTTAGGAGAGAAATCCTTACCTATGTGAAAGAAACAGGCCTTTAAAATAGGTACAGAATCCTTGACAGAGGGTTCCCAGAGTCTTATAACCATTTTGCTGCCTTCATTGGTGCCTGAACAACAAGGGATGTTGTGTGGAGGAAGGAAATGAGATGAGTACTGTACCCTGCTAACAAAACTCATCTGAACAGATACTTCCAGGACCTATGTGTCTCCTTTCACCTGCTTCATTCTGAGCAACCACATTAAGAAGGGAAAATATTATTTGAACTCTACTGACCAGAGCCCCATGAGAAAACAAGATAAATACCAGCAGAGCTGGTGCTGCTATGGATGGGAAACTCAAACAGCACCAGGATCAACACATCCCTGCCACCTGGCAGCATCTGCTGCTGCCCTGGCTTGGCACAGCTTCCAGTGCTCCTTTGGACTCTTCTTTGATCTGGTGTTGTGTTCAGGAGTGGGCACTTGATTAATTCCATTTTCCTAGTGCTGAGGGGGAGGTGTGTGCAGCTGGAGGGGGAAGAAGAGCTCACTTTAGACACCACTTACTGGGAGATGCTACCTGTCCTTAGGGGTTCTCTGATCCTCTCCAAAGTGCAGCACTTTCTCTTTTCCTGTGAGACACTGAGGGCCACCAAGGCACTGACATATGAGAGTGTTTTTAGGGCAGTTCACTGCAGTCTTATCTCTCTCCTTCCCCTCCCACCCTGTCAAAATCAAGGCTGCTTTTCCTGCAGCACTGCCCTTCTGGAAACTGAGTCTCTAGTGCTTGCCATAACCTCAGTCTATCATCTGAGGATGCAGTAGTTAAATAACAGTCTGAGCAGCTGCAAAACAACTGTGGGAGTCTCTCAGGCCATTGATGCTGCTTATTCCTCCCCCAGAGCCCCAGGGAGCAGATGCAGTGACTATGTAAAGGCTTCTGAGGACAGAAGTATAAAAGCAGCTCACACAGTGGCCAGCAGGCTCCAGCCTGGTTGGAAACTGCCCAGTCCTGCATCAAATCCCAGTAGGGGAGATGTATTTCTTCTGGTCTTTCCTGGTTTGCAAAATTCATCCATCTTGTGACAGAAATGGGCATGAGGAGAAGAGCAGGGATCTCTTTCTGACTGAAAGTCAGTCAAGATAGGGATAATCTTTTAACCTAAAGCTCTATTTACAATAGCAGTGGTTCTTCCTCACCAGGATTACTCCATCTCTCAGTTCTGTACTGCTTTCAGGAAGAAATCTGCCTGATGCTTGGGATGGAAGCTGTACTCTTTGCTCTCTGGGGATGAATTCCCTTGGGTGGAAGTATTGGTTCCTGCCTTCCCTAAGGACAGCCTTTGCCTGCTGCTTGTTTTCCTCCCTGAATGCCAAGGGAAATTGCTGGCTTATGGTTTATGCTCCACTCTTGCCAGAGCCCTGGTGGGGGCTGTCAGAGCCCTTCCCAAATTGGTGATGTGCCCAGGTGATGTGGACTGCTGCTTACCTGGTGTGTGCTTTGGGGCTTCCAAAAGCAGCAAAGTTCTTCTGTGAAATCCAGCAGAACACAGGCTATATGTTGAGGTAATCAACATCCTTGATCTTCTCCTCTGAGACCCAGCAGCTATCTTATTTGCACTCTGTTGTGGAAAAAATACAAAGAAAACAAATATGAAAGATTATTTAATGAACTCTGGAAATGAATAATGAATACATCATCTTTAAGTGGTTCTTCAGGCTGCTACAGAGTGCTATCCTGAGATGTGAGAGCAGGAAACTTGGCTAATACAAAGGAGGGCAGTCATGTGGTTCCTGAATGAACAGCTTACAGGATGAATGGGACAGTTAATTGTTTCTTGAAGCAAACTTCTCAGGCACCAGTGTGTCTAAGAAGGAGACTTGGCAGTGTGCTGAGCCTTAATTTTTAAACAGTGTGAAAGATGGGCTTGACTTACCTTTGCTTTGAGTTGGTGTTATGCCACTGGCTTCAGCGGAGAATTTGCAGCCCTCACATATCACCTGCCCGGCTATTTGTTGGCACTGCAATAAGAAATGAAACATTGAGCAAGGTTTTCTAGCAAGACTACTATTTTCTGGAAGTTCCCATGCTGACAGAAGAGTAGAATATATGACTGACTTAAACTGATTTGTTACATGCCTTGTGTTAAACACATCATCTTTGCCACGATATCCTGGCTTAGTCTTTATCTAAAAACCAAGAAAACTGTGTGAAACCTTCATCTGTTGGGAGACTGGCTCACATTTCAAATAAGTTATACAGCATTTTTTCCTAGACTGAAAAAAATCAGGTAGGTCTTCAATTATTGCTTATAACTCTAAAGGGTTTTAGGAGAGCTGTACATTTTGAGTTTGGTGTCCCTTGGAGTCCTTGGTGGATAGACTCATGATAGTGAAAACATTTTAGGGATGGATGACTCAAGAAATTTCCTTTTTGAGTCTCTTTAAAATAACTTCCTTTGAATGAGAAAATCAGAAGGATTCTTAAAAAAAGAAAATGTGTACTTCGGTATGGTATGAGTGTAGGGATAAAAAAAGCCAATTTAAGAATTAACAATCCAGGAAAATTATTAGCACAGGTGCAAAGTTTTCAAGCTACCAACAAAGAGAAAATGTGCAAGCAGTCAGCAGCTCAGGCTTTTCAAGGGAACTCTTTTATTGTGAAAGCATTTTCTCATCTTGCAGATGTGTCAGAGGACATAAGTGGAGGTGGTGATGGTTGGTGGAGCAGGAGCCATGTGGAAGATCAGAGTGCTGCCTGTCTCAGTCTGCTTAGCCCTTTCTGCCCTGCCTCATGGTGCTGGGCCTGACCCCCATGGTGTGAGGGCTGGAGCTTGGACAGGCAGCTCCCTACAGGAATAAAATTCCTTACTGAGGCTCTTTGCCATTTCCACTCCATGAAACAGGCATTGGTTAGATGGTGTGGAAGTAGGCACCTCATGCAGGGCTCCATGCCAAGCTCCCTGGGAACCACATGTTAGTGGCAAGTGATTGTCAAGTAAGCCCTTTATTGAAATGTGTGTGATGTGAAGAAAGTTTAACTTTTATTTTCACACTTGAGAGACTATTACAAACCAGTCAACTCTCTGGTGCAGCACATGGTTGGTTTTGTTGTGTGTGAGACACAGATGTGGTCCATAACCTTCCTTGCACATCAAAATTTGCATCTTGCTTCAAGGTCAAGTGTGGTTTTCTTAATTCACTCTTCTCTTACAATTTGTTTCCCCCAGGTTAAAAATTAAGGGTTGCACTTGTGTATTTGTTGCACGTAAAGATAGAAATTTGATTTTTAAAACATGTCAGACATCTCTTTGAAATTGGGAGCTAGATCCCTAAATATCTTCTGAAATCTGGAGCTGTGCACCAGATGGAGAATCAGCACTTAAAGAGTAATTTCATGAAGGAAGTGGAGTGAAATAATTTCCTTTAGCAAATAGTTTCACAGCATGAAGAAAGAAAGCAGAGCCAGCATCTTGCACAGGGAGATCATGTTTATGCTCCTCCTCTTTCATGCCTTTTTCCTGGATGGGTTTTGGGGGGATTTGGGTCTTTTTTTTTTCTCCTATGGATGCATCCAGGCCTCATCATGGCACAATGGAATGTGCCAAACTAGGTATTGGTTGCTCCTTAATTGACATCAGTTGCAGATCAGAGTGAATACTTTGTGTCCCATGAAAGGGCTGAACCCTTTTTATGTCCTGAAGTGATTTGAGAGGAGATATAAATGTCACAGATACACTGCCCAAGAATTACTGGCCTGCAGAATTAATCCAAGATAATGTCAGAGGTTCCTCAAGGCAGGCTGATAATGTGGTGTGTCAGCCTTATGTAACTGGATTTATGCACCTGAGGTTATGTGCAAATGTAACTGCAGCTGGGCTCAATACCCCAGGAAATAGAGGAAAATCCCAATGTCAGATTCTCAAACACTGGCAATGTCTCTGGTGGGGAAAATCCAGTCCCTGATCATCTCTCAAGACAATAGTGACACTGCAGATTGTCAGAAATTAGTCCTAATCTAGACAGTCTAGAAGAGATCTCCGAAGTTCCCTTATCCTGTATGCTGGGGATCTTTCTTGCAATGTGCAAGTAAGTTTTTTGCAGTGTCTGCGAGGGAAATGAAACTTTCTAGACAGGCGGAGCTCATCAGTTTTCAAAAAGCCAGCTTCTGCTTAGAGATCAAACAACTGCCATATGGTGTTGTTTTTTCCTATAGCACAAACATATTTAGCTCTGCCAAGAGAAGTCTGGGGAACTGATTGTTGGTGGCCACACAGGATATGGCTAAACTTGGATTAAAACACTACCAAAGCATGGAGCAGCTCTGGAGAAAGGAGCTGAATAGCAAGTGGGGGAGGGAGTGATGCAGTGGGTCACTTAGGGAAAGAGGTACTGCTCAATTTACCTCAGGGGTTTTTTTATGAAAGCCTGGCTGCTGCAAAGATACAGGTATAAAAAAATAAATTAAAAGTTCTAGAACCCTTTATGTAACTAGACTCTTTCACCCAGCTCTGAATCAACATTATTTCAGTTGAAAAAACAAACAAATAATTGCATGTTACTGCTCTCCTTCTTGGCTAGAAGATAAAATCTCATTAGGAGCTGCAATAACAGCACATCTAAGAGCAAAATTTGGCTTAAAATGCTTTCACTTTCACAACACCCACTTTTCATTTGAATGCTCAAAGTTGCTGTAAAACATTTTTGAAAATTAGCTATTAGCTACATACTGTAGTAATTTCTCTAGTGACAGCCATTGCATTGAACATCTACATTGTAATAAACTTTTTGTGGTACCTTAAATTTGTCTTGTTATTGTCTATCAAGTGTTGTTATTGCTAAACTTGTTCCAGTGCTGACTCAGTTGATGAGCATAATTTTACTATGTAGGCAGCCCTAATTTGTGATGATCTGGGGCTTCACATAGCATCTAGAACCTTCCTCAAAAGCCATTTTGCAAGTGACTAAGACATTTATCAAAGATCTTTGAGCTTGAGGTTTGTGCTACAAATGCAAAGCATTATTATTTGGGCTTTACAAATGTAGTTTTAATTTTGCCTTAATCAATACTTCATTAAGGTGGGCCATGTAGGAACCATTGGTTTCTCTGGTCTCCCAAACAGCTTTCTGTGGCACATTAGGAAAAAAAAAGAAAAAGGAAAGCAGAGCTTATAACATTCAAATTTATAGCTTGAAAAAAAAAAAATTTCTTTTCCTTGGCCTCCCTTCCCCCTTCCAGGCTTTCTGCTCCAGTAGCTTGTATTGTAGTCATACTATGCTTGGAGTGACTTGAGAGCATCCCTAATGCTGCATCCCTGGCACCGTAAGCAAATACACTATTTTTGTGCAGCAATCTGTAAGCTGCACTTGAAGAAAAATTTCCTTGTCTGCTGACAGACACCCAGGAAAGCTCAGTGAGATTTGAGCAGAGAGGACACTGGCAGAATGAGGGAAGTTACCTTGTTTTCCTTAGTGCAATGAATTCAAAGCAGCTGGAGGAGGGGTCAGGTGGCAGAGGAGCAGAGGATAGGCCTGGCAGGATGACTGGGGGCTGTGGCAGCCAGGTGCCAACACAGCCCTCTGAAGTTCATGAAAGCTCAGGCCATGGTACCTTGAGGTGCAACTTGGTGGAACACAAATGGGATTCGGTTTTATGCGAGTCATGTTCCAAATTGGATCATTTCATGAGAGAAAATTCTGCCTGACCACTCAAGTTTTGATCTGAAGAGGAAGTTGCCTCCTCCTTCTGCCCCTTTTATCATCTCTAGTGATGAACAGGGTGTGTGGAAACTCTCCCACCTGTGGTCTGGCAGGAACAGACTCCTCCCCCTGGAGTGACTGGCACCAAGGTTAACTGCAGGGTGGAATCAATGGCAGGGTGACATAACACGAAAAGCTGAATTGCTTTGTCCTTAGATCTGTCCTGCCAAGCCAAAATCCTTCCCTTCTCGGAAAACCACAAGTCTCCCTGCCACGAAGTTACATCTGGCACCCAGGAAAGCTGTTTTTTCCTTTGCTTTCATTTCTAGAGAGTTTCCTGCGACTCTCTTTGGATTTTAAGCTGTGTTTGTTGAAGCCTTATGCTCTTTCCCGATCACTCCAGTATTTCACAGGAGTCTTTTTTTTCCTCCCGCCTTTTGTTAGAGAACTAATCGCTCATGCACCGTTGGAGCTGTGGTTTGCTGTGCTCTTTGTACAAGGTGGTTTCAGGGAGTGGAGGATTGCCTCAGACCTTTTGACTACTGTCCCCATACACCACTTTTGAGGCTTTCAAGGCTCACCTGCTTTTTTAGCAAATCAGAGTTGACACTGGCTGATTTCAATGCTGGTGGAAGTTTTCCCCTGCTTCCTGGGGTTTGTGGATGGGCTGCTGGCAAGCATTCCTGACTGCAGCTGCTGAAGCCTTATCTCTTTCTGTGTGGAGGTGCAGAAGTTGCCTTCAGTGAGTCCCTGGGGTCCCTTGCTGCAGTGTCAAAAGCTTGTTTCATTGCAGGGATGGGGCAAAGTCTGCAGAAGGTCAGTTCACTGCACTGAGGTTAGAGCTGGCTTCGCTGGGGGAATTGATACCTGCAGTATAATGTGTGAGTTGTAACCAGAGGTCTGGTGTCCCAGTTAGCTTCAGTTAATATGTGAGAATGGCACTACTATTGTTGAGAATAAACCTACCCTGCATCCTATAAAAAAATCCAGCAAGATTCCCTCAGATCTTACAAACACTTCTGTTACACAGCTGACTGCTGGTTCTTGGGGCTGGCTTAAACTGCAGCCTAGGGAGGAGCCAAGAGGTGGAGGAGAGCCACTCTCCCTCCCAGAGTGCTCTGGCCTGGGGTGGAATTAACCTCTGTTCAGTGCTGAGGAAAAAAAATTCAAAGCAGGCCAGGGTTGACCTACATTTGATTCTCGCAATGTGCAAGTTCTGCTTCCTGCACTTTTTCTTGTGGTGACCTTTTGTTCACAGGAGGTAAGAACTGCTTTGAGGCATTGCTATATGTTTTATACAGCAAAACTTTCCTTCCAACAGGAAAGGATAATTTGAAGATTGTTATTTCTGTTACAGGAAATCCCGAAGTCGAATTAAAAAAAGGAAACTTGTTCTTGTGAAGTCTTCAAATATCATAGGATTGAATCTCTCTTTAGATTCTGACATTATGAATGGGATGATTGCCACTGATCTCTCCTAGGTGCCATGTGCTTTGCAATAGGATGTTTTACCCAAGTCTCTCGTCACCACCAACCAAATCTCAGTGAGTGGGGAAGAGAAACATGGTCTGTGCCAGCAGGGTGAGGGAAGGGGCTGGGGGCTGGGTTTTCAAACGTCAGCTGACGTGGCTGGGGAAAGTATGGATATTTTCATCTGCTTGTGAGAGAGTGGAGAGAGCAGAAACTGGTTGTTCAGAGGACAAGAGGCAATTCAGAGGAGCATATGGTAGTCCAAGGCGGAGCTGTGCCAATGATTTTTTTTTCCCTACTCCCTTCCGTCTGTTCTCTGGAGGAATGAAGGCACGGGTGAGGAAGAATGTGAGGAAACCTATCTGGGGTTGAACAAGGCTTTTGACCTTGAAAAAAATATCTTTATTTACAGAACTGAGACCTGAGGCTTAAAGAAATTGGGAGAGCTGCTCCCAAACCCTAAGTGATGGATGGCTCCACTGCACTCTCCTCACCCTTTCCTTAGTGACCACTACCTCCAAGGTGCTTTGAGCCTTTAGCTGTTGGAAATAAGAGTCTGAAAAGACTCTTCTTTAAGGGGAGCACAGGCAGCTGCCTGGGGCCACGGGCCTCTCCCAGCATCACTGGAGCACTGGTGGGGCTGTGTTAGGTTTACTCCAAGAGATGTTCTGTGCCTCTTTCACGGCCCACACAAGAGGAGGTAATGGCAGACTTTAAGGAATACTGGGATTTTTCAATGATGTTTTTCACCAGACAGTGACAAAGCCTCTTGGTGCTCATGTCCTGGGACTCATCAGTGAAGAAGGGCATTGGTGGTGCTGCTGCCTAATCACATATCAAAGCCTGTGTTTTTTTAACTTTCTCAGTGAGGAAGGGGCTGGAGAATGTGAGGTGAGGATGGACAGAAGTGGCCATTCCCAGCTGCCTCCCTGCTTTAAGATCAGCTATCCCTGTGGTGGCACAGTGTGTGTGCACTGACCAGTGCATTGTGGTGTTTGTAGACGTGACTTGTCCCAGCTGACACACTGCAGAGGGAAGCAAAAACACCACGTGCAGAGCCCAAGATGTGTGCAGGCAGCAAGATGTTCACAAGGTCCCTTCTGTAGCAGGACTCAGCCATAAAACCGATCTGGCCTATTTTGCCTTGCTGGCTCCTGACACAGGCAAAATGCTATCCAGTCACAATTCATTTCCATGAGGGCACTCAGTGCCTTTCGAGTGGGTTTTGTCAGCCAGCACCTTTTCTCTTCTGTGCAGCTGCCCAGGTGAACTCAGCTGAGCAGTGGTAAATACCTCGGGGGCAGAGAGCAGCCTGACCTTATGAGTGGATGTGGCCCTTTCATTTGAAGCATGCTGAGGTTATGGAGTCAAAGGTAGGAGATGGAAAACCAGTGGATGCCCCAGTGTTTTCTGGGGCAGAACATAGCTCCTGCCATTTTTCCCTTCCTGCATAGCAAAGCTGTGACCAAACCAGAGTGCAACTGGTGTGACCAAAACAGAGTGCAGCTCCAGGCTTTGTTAAAATGTTGAGTTCAGGTTATTTGTGCAGTCTTGCTTCTGCTGCAGCCCTGCTTCTGAGAGCTTAACTGCTTCAATGCCTTCCGTGTGCTGCTTTAAAAAAAAAAAGGGGGGGGAAAGAACTAGAAATCCATCTGTTCTGTATTGTGGCATTGCATTTGACACCCACAAGGGGCTGAGACCTTTTCAGTAGCTTCACCTTGCTAGTAGAGAACTGTTGGACACCTGGGTCAGGCACTTATATGCTGGCCCTGTTTAGCTTTCTCTTCTCTCTGTAATACCTCGTGCAGAGCAAGATCCACCTTTGCTTGGATCCTGCATAGCGCCCTTCCTGTGTCCAACTCCTGCTCAGTTGTGAGCAGTCAGCACAATTTATTTGCTGTGGAATATAACCTGTCAGCAGATTTTTCTCCTTCCTCATGGAAAGGCTGAATCCAACGCAGACTATGCTGCCACTGTACTCTGCATTGTAAACTCTTCCAAGCAGGGATTTGCACTTGCAAAGCATCTTCCTCTGTCCCTCTCTAGTGGCCAGCACACAAGCAGAGATTTATGAATTTCCATCACCAAAACAGTTTGCAGAGCAGTTGGGCTTGCTGTCAAATGCTGTGATTGTCCCTTGATAATCATCCAGTGTGGAATATCAAGTAATGGCTCTAAAGGAACAGCGAGTCAGAGCCTTCGTTGACAGCAGCCTCTGCAATCCCTCTGAAGGCAACACAGCTTCACCACTTCACACCACACATGGTGTGTGCCAGCCTTTATCTGGCATCTCCAGCTCTAATAGGAACATACGCTTGGCTAAATTAAGAAGGAATATTTTTGTGCTTTAGTACAAGCATACTAACAATTCTGGTTTATTTTAAGGATGTGTCTTAAAAGCATTAAAAGTGGCATAAAATAATAATATATGTAATTTACCACTGTGGAGACTGTCAAGTGTTGTCATGCTATTGGCATTGTATTTAATACCCGGGCTGCCAAGAGGCATTGCTAATAGAATTTGCATTAATACACACAACTTCTTTAAAAATTAATTACCCAAAGTAGAGCATCATGTACTGAGACTCTCAAACAGGAGAGAAACATTGAAGCAGCACTGAAATAAGCAGTCCCACAGCTCCTTGGGAAGCCAAGAGCGGCTGGAAATATTGCCCCAGCCGTTCTCTCCTGCCCAATGCATCATGATGCAGACACAAACTGACAGTGGGAAGCATTGCTGTGGAAAATTCTGAAGGAAATCATAGATTTGAACTGGGCCTGGAGGCTGCTGTGCTGCTGCTGAAGGCTGCTGTCGTTGCAGCTGCAAAGAAATACAAGGAACCTGTTAAGTCACGAAAAAGGAAATGTGATCTTTTCCAATGTTTCCCCAGAGGCAGGGAGGTGCAAATGCTTCACAACATGTGTGGGTCACAGGTTTGTGTGCTGAGGAAGGTTTGCATGGGTTGCAATGTCCAACACCAGCAGTGAGGCAGTGCAGAGCTCGCCAAGGAAATGTCTGATAACCCTTGTCAGTCCCTTTATTTTCCTTTTCTTCCATCAGCCTGAAAATGCAATGGCAGATTGGGATGCTGTTCATTTGACTGTTATAAATTAGAAGCAGCCATTCAGTCTTTAGCCCCTCCAGTTTCTTCATGTGCTAGAAATGGTTGGAGATGCATTTTTTGTTGCTCTACATGAAGGAGAAAAAACAGACTTTTACTGGTCATGTGTATTGATACCTTGAGTCAGAAGCTGAACAAAGTTAATGGTATTTGTGAAAACTTGGGCAGGTCGTGGCCTTCTCTTCTTTTGTATTTTTTGCTGGGTTGTAATTCTGAGCTCTGGTGTGGCCATGAGGGATCTGACCTCATTGCCCATGAACATCCTTTATATCAGCTGAGTGAGGGGTAACAGACCCAGGAATGTGGATTGTGTCTGAGCCAGGCAGAGTTTTTTTCTCTCCAATGAGTTTTTTCACATTGCTGAGATCTTTACAGCTTTTCTGCCAAGAACTTCCCACAAGTCTAGGTATTTTCCTTCATTACTACCTGTAAGTGAATGTTCTGTCTCCAACTCTGTTAAAGTTATGAATAATTTCCAGCCTTCTCATGTACTATCACCTTGAAGGTATTTATGATCTCTGGTGCTGTTCCCTCTGAGTCGAGGCAGTGCCATTGTTTCTATTGCAGTCACAAGTCTTGCTGTCCAATTTCAGGGTTCATTACTCGGCAGTGGAAGTTCTCTGAGGGCTGGAATTTGAAAAAGTGGGCTTTCAGACTGGGAGCAACTACAAAACCTCAAATGCAGCTATTCACTGTTATGGAAGAGCAAGAGAGTTGAATGGTTTTAGTGGCAGGCCGGCTGCTTTTGGGGAGTTATTGGAAGTTAAATGATTTTCATGCAGTGCAACATTTCTGCTTTTATTGTGACTTCTGTCCCCTCAGCATCTCCATCTGCTCGAGGCACGTGTTCAGTCTGGGAAGAGAGCTCAGGTTCAGAGAGCTACTGCTCTCTGCTACAAGTCTCGGTGGTCAGACAGATCTGGACCAAAATACTGTAGGCTAAAATACAACTGAAGAGCATAAAAGGAGCAGCTTTTAAGACAAAATTCTTCAGTTTGTCTGAATCCAGCCCTGGTCAGTACTTGTAGGCTCCTTGACTCGTTATGGATGGAGAGGAAGGCCAGGTATAGACTATAAGGGCTGTGGTTTTGATTTAAAGAAGGCTGGTACAGGGAGAACTGAGATGTTTAATGAGTGCCTGTTTTTCTGATTCATCACTTCAGAGCTGTGTTTATTCGTAGGATGGTCTGGGTTACCTTCCCTCTCCAATCCCCAGGAAATCATGCTATTAATGACAAATGCTCAGGCGGCCGCTGGTGTCTGAGGGTTCACTGCACAGAGCAGGCTCAGGGGGCTGGAATATCCCCTCAGGAAGGCTGAGGGGGTGGTTGGCAATGAGAAAGCACCTACGCTCAGCTCTGCAGCAAAATGAGACACAAATCAAATGCTCTATACCAAACAGGGAAACTCAAAGGGCTTCTTTGCTGACCAGATGTGAGTAGCAGAAGGGGAAGGCAGAGCTGGGGCTGAGGGGGTGTGTGTATGTCAAGGGATCCATTGCTTTCTGCCCAGTCTAGGATGAACTGGTAGCTGGGACATGATTAGAATCCATCAAAAATGATAGATATTGCAGATGGGTTGAGCTGGACTCCAGCTCTCAAAGACAGGCTGAAGGCTCTGAGTGGGTCAAAGGAGTGAAATGGGTCAAGAAGTTCTAAATCTAGGAAGGCTTTGTTTGTACATCAGACTGAAAATAGGTATTTTCCCTTTCTTTCTCTGCCCCCACTGGTGGGAAAGTCATTCTGGTGACTGCCCTGAGGACCCCCCCCGTCATGCTAATTCACCACCATCCTTGCTGCCCTTCTCCTGCAGCCAGCATTCCAGGGCAAAAGAAGAGGGAGAAGGGATTGCTCTAACATTGGGAACTGGGGATACAAAGACTCGGAGGCTGTTGCTCCCACTTTTTGGTTGGAGACCTCCCCTGGGATCAGACTGCCCTGTGCTTCTTCCAAGGCTGAAATCCAGAAAGTGCAGTTCCAGCGCTGGCAACAGCAGGCAGTCCCTACCCTAGAGGAGGATGGAGCTGTCGAGATCTGCAAATGGAGGATTTTGGAGGACTGCAGTGAAACAAGCAGCTGAAAACATTCAGCTACATCGTAGTGAAAAAGAGTGCTGAGGCACTGGGGAGGACAGGATGCTTTCTGCGTGGAAGAGAGCTGGTGTCTGTGTCTCAGAACAGGCTGCACAACCTCAGCTGCTCCTGCGAGTCACCGGGGATGAGCCATGCTGTGGGAAGGGCTCTACGTGCAGAGCAAGATTCTGTGCTAACGTGCAAGGGACTTGTCTTGTTGGTGCCTTGCTGCCTTTGATTTCCCCAGAAACAAAGTGAATCCCACAAGGCTTTTCTTTCTCGCTTCCCTCCTGAAGCATAATTATTTGAAGAGATTCAGGAATTGTGAAGTTTAGGAGAAGGTTCCTAGGGAAGGCAGCTTGCAGTGTTGGGCAAGGCAGCTTCTGTCTGCCTGGTGCTGCATCCTGAGACTGAGTCAGGAGCACCCTGGGAAAAACTGATCTGATGCTCAGTGCCTGCAGCTCCATGGTAGCCCACAGGGGTTTAAACCATCACAGGGCCTGGAGCAACAACAATACAGGGTAGCAGAGGACTAGGGATGTAGCTAGTGAGGGAAAAATTGTTGCTTTCCTCTCTGTTACCAGCAGCATCATTTCAGCCTCAGATTATTTCTGCTTCCAGGTCCAATGTTCAGCCAAGCTGTGGGACAGACCTGGCTTCATGACAGCAAGAAAGTGTAAATCAAAAGCAGCCATCACCCTGTTTCTGGAACAAAGCTGATGTTTCCAAGGAAATCCCTGTTCTGGGGTGGCAAGGCGCTGTACTTTGGGGCTAATTCAGTGTGTCAGGGATTAGGCAGCAGGAGAGTGGTGGGGTTAATGGGGCAAGGGTGCACCCCCAAATTATAACCTGGGTCTGTTGTTCTAAGAACAAAATGGAGTTTGAGAATTTTTTTGTTTTATCCTTTTCTTTTATTTTCCCCTCCAACTCTTACTAATACTCTGCTGCTCTTCAGCCAGGCAGCCCTGGGGGCTGTGTGACCCTGGCTGTCCCAGTCCCTCCTGTCCTCAGGACAGGCTTGGCAGCTGGGACTAAATCCATGTGCCGGCCCAAACCCCAGCAACACTTTCCTTTGAATCAGTGTCTCTGTGGGAGCGTTCTCCAATATAACTTTGGTACTGTAAATACTAGAGATATTTACCTTCTGTTTCAGGGGAGTGAGAACTTCAGTCTTCCAACATGATATTTAATTCCTTGGCTGGGCTTAGCCTTTATTGTCTCTGGGTTTTCAGCCAGGGGGGCAGGGGAGCTGCGGTGGATTTCTGCTTGTTCCCTCCGAGGTGTGTGAGGTATCACCCTCACAAGCAGATGGCTTTGGAGGAGTCTGTCTCCAAGGAGCTCTGCTTGCTCTGGATGTGGCAGAAGTCACAGTGCAGAAATCTTAGCAGCAGCAGCACCTTGCAGATGTTATCCTTCACTCCCCATGGTTTCCTCCCTTCAGAAAGGTCTCTTTGATTATTGCTTATAGCAGAGGAAAGGGGCACCATAACATGTGGGTCTCATAAGCAGAGGCTTTGTCAGGTACAAACACTGCCACTGAAACATATATTGACCCAGAGGCTCTTAGGGCTGCTTCTAGGGTGATGCTCCACAACTCTCATGGTCCCAGGCAGTCAGGGATGGTCCCAGCTGAGGGCAGGGCCAGAGGAAAGGCATCTCTAGGTTTTTCATGGTCTTTTTGAAATGATCATCAAAATGTTTCCATTTTCAATAGCTACACATCTTTAGAGGTTGCTAAATAACACCTGGGTCTCTGAAAATTAAATACAACTTTTTATCAAAACCCAGGTATCTCTGCATACTCTCCCCTTTCCTAGTTAACATTAGAAATGTAGAATGCTTGGAGCAAAAACTAATAATACCCCCAGGTTTTTAATTGTGGTTGAAAAGGCTATTTGCCTGTTTTGAAGGGATAGTTTTCACTATTGTTTAGAACTGGTTGCCTAAAGCAAAGCACAAAGTTTAGGTTTGACCTGCCCACACAACATCATCACCCTGATCTTTTGTCAGCCTGGCCACCCATAGGCTGACCAAACTGATCCTTGTGTGGCAATGGGGGCAGGGTGGGACACACTGCAGCAGGTGACAGAGATGTTCAAGGATGCTACCAGCTTTCCCATCCTCACCTGCTCCCCGGAAATGCCTCCTGAAGCTAATGGCTGAAGGGAGAAGGGCTCCTGGGCAAGGCTGAGGTGCTGCACAGACACCCCGGGTGATTTACCCACTCCTGCAGGGAGCCACTGGCAGTGCCAGCAGTGAGTCAGGTTTCCTGCTCCTTAAATTTAGATTCGTCAGCCCTCTCCTCTCTCTGCAGCTTTGTGAAGCATATTGGGATCCAAGGTAGTTACAAAACAATGTCAAAGGTGTTAAAACGATTACCATAAAAATGCATCTGTTTTCTGCAGTGATGCCTTGGAATGCCACAGAGCTCTTGGAAGCTAGCAGGGTGGCACGGGGCTGCCAGAGTGTGTCTTGTGTGGGCTTGGAGAAGTCTGCTAAAATGGTAGGATTTTCTTTCCTTTTAAAATCATTATTGTAAGCAGTTATAAAAAAGCCAATTCTATATTCTGTGTGATGAGTTATTGATCTAACTGCTAAATCCTTCTAACCTGATTATGGCCTTAAGAATTTCAAGTATTGAAAAATATGATTTTTTTTCCCTATAAATATCTTAAGCTCAACATCCCTAATGCAGCCTAAGTCTTTCCCTGAGAAATTCAAATAGCTCAGCCTGTAGGGATCATTCAACCCTACCAAAGGCTTCAACATATGTTTGTATGTAAATATAGTTTATGCATATATTAAGCTTTTATGCGCATGTATAAATGTAGATTATGTATATGGCGGTTTGCAGCCAGTCTTGAGAGGGGATTTTCTTGCTACCTTTTCATGGTATGTGGTTGGGCAAACAGAGCCTGACCTAATCCAGGCAGTTTTGAGGCATCTGTTATCCTTGTCATCCTCAGGATCATACCATCCCTAAAGGGAGGTGAAGCTCAGGCATATGGGGGTGATTGCAAAGATGCTCCTTCCTCTGTGGTAACATCCACTGCACATGCTGGAGTGGGCTGTAGTGCAGAAGAGCAGAGATCCAGGGCTCTGGTAAACGCTCATGGCAGATATCTTTCCATTGGAAGGGAGTGTTGCAATTGGAAGGGAGCATTGCCAAGTCCCTGTATGTGGTTTGTCACACTCTGCCTTCCCCCTCCAGCCTCTCACCTGCACCGTGCTGGCCATGGGGGTGACTCGAGCTCCCAGAGCTGTGTGTCCCCATCCTCTCATGCTGGGCAAAAAGCTGAGACAGATCTTGGCAATTGCAACAAGTAAGAACAGGAGGGGCCAAATCTAACCAGCTTTGAGTTCTGTAATGGAGCTGGTCTGGTCCTGTAGATCAGACCTTTGTGAGCCACCACCTCCGCAAAGGCAGGAGTCTTGAGCTTCCTTGGAAGCAGGAAACCATGATTGTTTCACTCTGTGCTGATTTTTGGCCTTGAAGCATTGTGCTTCCTCATGTCTGCAGAGCATGGTCAAACCCAGAACTGGGAAAGAAGACCTGCAGGTCAAACTGGATGCAGCACCTTACACAAGCACTGATGGGTGGGTTTGCTGCTCTCCATGCTTTCCCTTCCTCGCATCCCAGAGCTGTGTGAAGCTGTAAGGAGCTCTTAAACTCCCCAAAGGAAATGCAGTATGTGGTGTTTGACTTTTCAGAAATACTGTGTGGTGGCAATTATCAAACCCACTTCCTTCTGTGCACCAGCAGCCCCTGCTAAACATGTGTGGGTTGGTGTTGACACAAGCTCCAGGTACCTCCTGCTGGTCTGATCTGCAGGTGTGAGCCCAACATACAAAATGAGCAATGCCAGTCAATCACACATCTGGATTATTTAAAGGGTTGGAACTAGCAGCGTGCTCTCAGCTGGCCCACAGTGGCATTTGCATTTTGGCAGCACAAGTGCAGATTTTAATCCTGCCAACAAGAAATCTTTGCGTGTGCCCTGGCTGCTTTCAGAAGTACAAGTTTCCTCGAGGCGTTCCTGGTTGCAACTGTGAGATAATCAGTGATTGCTTTTTGAAAGTCACAAGGTTCTGGCTGACTTGTCTTTTCCCATGGAAAAATATTAGGATATATGATCTGAGTATGTAGTGGTAGCAATGGAGAAGCTCTCGGCAGAAATAGAGAATCCTCATGAGGACTTTTGCTCTCTGGCAGCTGAAAACTTATCTGCTGAGCTCCCTTTTGGTAACTGAAGGAGACTCTGTGAGCAATGAGAATTCAAAACCGTGCCCAAGGACTGGGCTGAGCACTTCCTCCAGTGAAGGAATATGGCCTGTTTTAGCAAAAGGTGGGCCAAAAAAAGAAGAAAACCATGGGGAGGAAGAGGCAGATGCAAGAGGGATAAGCATACGGAGCTGGAAGTGAGGTAGCAGAAACACCACTTAGAGCAGAGGAGAAAACCAGCACAGTGCCTGTCTGGGAAGGGAATGCCAGAGTGAGGTGCAGGCTTGGAGAGAAGAGATGCAAAAAAGAGGTGAAACAAGGCAGGCCAAATAGATCTCAGTTGTTGTGATGAGGCAGAGAGGGCATGAGGGATAAAGCAAAGCCAAAAGAAGGACGACAGCAGGTAGCATAAAATGAGACAGTTTTCCAGCAAAAATGACAGCAGGAGAGAGGCCATTCTGCTTTTGCCATCCAGCTACACTAGAAATACAGAAAGAGATCCTCATGGATATAATTTAACAGCCTCTTGGCTGACCTGAAATCTCCAGATTATTCACAAGCATCTTGAAGTGCTGGGGTTGAGTGTGGCAGGTTAGTTTTGTTAAGACACTCTCACTTCTTGTACTGCCTTCACATCTGTGATATCTATGGGTAAAAAATAATTCAGTACAAACATAGTTTGTGTCTGTCTTTAAGAAATCAAAGTTGTTGTGACGCCTGCGGCTGAGACAGAGAGCATTAGAGAAGCGCAGGCTGAACGCTGCTGCTGTAGGGAGGCAAAAAGATCTGGAGTTAAATAAAGAAACCAGCTCCAGCATCACACTTCTCCCCAGCCCCTCTCCACTGGGCTGTGCGTTAATCAGCGTGTGCTCCCGATAGCCCCCCTGGTATATTAATTAGCGCAGCGCCCTAACGAGGAGCGCAGAGCGCTGTGTTTCAGCGGCGATGAGCCGAGCCTCTCTGTGCATTTCCAGGCAGGCTGGCTCACACTGAGCTCCCAGCCACTGTCGCAGTAAGGGATGGAAGAGGAAGGTGGAGAGCTGGAGAAGCTCTGATCTCTCACTGGAGAGATGGGAGGCTGTGAAGGCGCTCTCCGAATGCGAGCCAGGATGTGGAGCCAGCCCCCAGCAGCACAGCAGCAGTGAGCTCTCAGGAGGATTCCTGCAGCAGCCTACTGCTTTTAAAATCTGGTCAATAAGCATTAGGTAAAATGGATGGTTCTTTGTCAGTGTGTTTATCTGAGCTTCAGTTGCATTGGGCACTAGCCGGGAGACATAAAATGTCTTGTGCAGGTTTATTAAAGAGGACCTTTAATTACCTTATTAAGAACTGGCCATTCTCTCCAAGTAAATGAAAATCCAAATCTGTGAGTGCAGTTCAGTTACAATTATTTGCATCCTAAACAGCAAAGAGCCCTAGGGTGCTGTAGAGAGGCTCCAATATCCACAAACTCCCCTCTTGGCAAAGGCATTTTCATGTCTCCTGTCTGCAGACATTGTCCAGTGTGCCTTTTTCAATGGGATTTGGAGTAAAACAAAAGTGTTTGAATGGGAACCTGGCTTTTGGGTCATGAAGTGAAGTACTGACCTCCTGCCTGGGTTTTGAGTTTAAAAGCAGCTGTAGGGTAGGATGATGTGTTTGGGGGTGGCTTGCTGTCTCTGCTAGGATTAGGAAATGGAAAATCCTGCAGCATTACCTCCCAACCTATCCAGTTTAATTCAGATATAGGGCACCAGGGAGGCAAAGCACAAGCAGCACTGACCCTGACTTTTTGCTGTTTCATAGTGGACCACAAACTGGCAGTTCAGCTACTTGAAGGGAGGTTTGGTTTTATGACTGTGGCCAAATGACAACAACATAAACAAAGCAGAAGTGCTGCTGAATGATTTTGTGTTGACATAGGCTTCCTGAGAACTTCTCCTTCAGTGACTCAGGCCCTTGGTCCCTCATGTGCCTTGGCACAGCCAAACCAAAGGATGTTCGGGCAGTCTGCTTCTGCCACTTTGGCTTGCTTTCTGATTTTTTTTTTAATTATTAGTTGTTTAATCCCACTAAGCCAAATGCTATGGATTTTACTGAAGGGGAAAATCGTTTGTTGTTATCCAAATAACGCAGCCTAGAACATTCTTGGAGGCAGAAGGTGTGTTTACCTGCTATTAACCCACCTCCTGACCTAAACCCAAACCCATAACCTGGAAAAGGCACCTCCCTTTGCCCTGCAGCACAGTTGTCTAATATGACTCATTATGGATCAAAATATGCATCAGCTCAGAGAAACCCTCCACTGCATAACCCATCACTTCCCTGGGACTCAGAGCAGGACAGCACAGGGCAGCAGAACTCACAAGGGCTGTTGAACTGGCCACAAATCATAGAAGCAGCAGGACTGATGAGGAATAACCTACTTTAGATTCTATATTGACCACTTTTCACAGGGCTTATCAGAGAAAGCTGTTTCACCCTCTTAAGTATCACGTGAGTTAAATATGACACTGGTGGTTGTGGTCTATGCTTGTTGCAAGGACCCCAGTCTGAGAAGATAATACAAAAAGGAACAAGGTTATATTCAAGCTCTAATTTTGACAGTAATTCCCTGGTGATGATGGCTCTCTGTGCAGCTCTGCGTGCCAGGATACTCCTCCAGGAACACCGTGGCCAGAAGGTACCAGAGGGCTGGTGTGAGTTAACCGGTAACAGCGGCAGGAGCCACAGAGTCTGTGAGGCAAAATCAATGGAGCAGGATCTAAAAGCTGTACTAAACAACTCCTCAATAATCATAAATCTTGTTACCAACAGCTCTCACGCTGCTTTACAGTGGAAATGATGCCCTCGCTTTGCAGAGGCGGAAATTGAAGCATCGAGGAATGGAGCGATCGTTCCTAGAGCTGCAGCAGAGAAACAAGGGTCTGGATTTCTGGGTTGGTGTGTTATCCACAGGGCTGCATTGCCTCCCTACTGTGATCAAGTGAAGTGGCATAGGAATAGCCTGCTAGCAATTTTCAGCTCTCTGGCAGGTGCTTTAGGGAAGCATTTCCCTCTAGGCCCTGCAGAGTAGCGCTGAGCCAGGGAGGTTGTCCAGGAGGATACCGAGAGGCAACGGAGGAACAGGCTTGAAGCAGGTCTGCCTCTTCAGCCAGGAGCCTGCCTAATGAGTTTTCTCTCAACTGGTCTCAGCACATGCAGGAGAGGCAGAGCAGTCTGCATAGTTTAAAAATCTGGTGATGGGAACAGTGGAGCTCGGGAGAAAATTAAGCCTGTTGGAATGTGCAGCCGTCTGAGTCCATCCCTCCTCACTTGTCACAGCATTTATCTCTATAAGAAAGACAGATTTTGTCTTAACTTATTTGGAAAGCACATCAGGCAGGGATTAGGGAATATCCTCCCCTGGGTTTTTTCCCAGAGCTCTGCACAGGGTCTGTGAAAAGTAGCCCCTTCCCTGAGTTGCTGATGGAAAACAGAAACCTGATCAAAATGTGGGGTTGGGGTGGATGCCAGCAGTGGCTGGGGCAGGGCTAAGTTGCTTAGAACAACTCCTGATGCAGAGAGAAATTCAAGTATCTTTAACCCTCATCCTACCTTTTTTTTTTTCTTCTTTTAATTAATACTGAAGTCTGCAAATTGATTAAACCAGTATTTACCTGATGTGAGGTAATAAGGATGAATTAACTTTTCAGTGAATTCCCCGTGGTGCTATTAGAAAAGGAATCCTTCACCGAATGACCTTAGGTATTGTGTTGGGGACAAAAAAGAATCAAACCAGCTGTGCCTATGCTGGGGTTTTAATGAGGGTGAGAGAGATTTTGCTGCAAAAGACGGAGCCTTTGGTTCCTCGGAAGGGCTCTCCTCCTCGGCTGCGCATCACCAGAGGGCAGCAGAGATCAGAAAAAAATTTAATGCGAAAACACTGCAGCAGTGGCCAGAAATGGGGAGAAGAGCCTTCCTCCTTCTCTTTATCATCGTCAGCAGCCCGCGGGTGGTGGGTGGGGGCACAGGTGGGTGCTGCTCCCCCAGGTCCTCGCCAGCCGGGGGGTGCCCAGGGCTCGGCCCTGCACCGCTGCTGCACTTGGAGGAGTGCAAAGAGAGTTCTGTCCTCTGGCCCGTGCTCTGCCCCAGGACCTCTGTCCTGTCAGCTGCCTGGCAGAAGGAAAATGTAGCAGATAAATATTCGCAAGGAAGGCGAAAAGCAGCTCTGATTGACATCTGTGCCCCGGGTCCTGCTCTGGGCTGGGAAGAAAATAGAGCATGCAAAATGCTGGGTCCCTCTTGCTCAGCCAAGGCAAAAGCCGTGTGGAGGGATCTTTCCCCTGACAGTGACTTTTATTCATGGTATGTGGGTAAACCACCCCTTTCCCCCTATCACCCGGTCCCCAGGAGCAGACTTCAGATACAAGTGATTTCCTCACAAAGCAATTCATCTTTATGGATGGGGAGCTACCTTGTATTCCAGCCTCCCCAAAACAGGGATCCAATTGTTAGGGATCAAATTATTTGTGTTGTATTGTAATTACTAGTATTAAATAATTATTTAACTTGATGTTTTTAGAAGCTCCAGTGGAAGGAAGGTGCCAACATTTACCTTCCTTTGGAGTGAATCCCCCACTGAAACAGAGCTGCCTGCTGAGGACTTGCAGGTAGATATTTGGCATGTATTTGAAGGATTAAATAGCCTAAAATATCCACCAGGCTCTGCTGACTGCTTTGGCACTGTGTCTTGCCTGTTTGGATGTGACTTTCAATTGTTCCTTTCACTTGTGCTGTAATTTATTTTTTTTTTTTTTTTTTTTTTTTTGCTTAGTTTATTGCTTCCAGAGAAATTTCTGCATGTTTTCAGGACCCTGGGCAGAGAACCCAGTGAAACAGTACTGATGTCTCAGCTGCTGTAGTGTAAGCCTTTTGGAATTACAAGGTATTTTTTTGCTGCTAAAGAGAGGAGAATGGTCTTTTTGCTTTGCTGTGCCATGATGGTGTTTGCCAGGGTGCCACCCTTCCTTCTTCCATGCTTTTAGGAGGCCTTTGCAGTGCTCTTGTTTAGGAGGAAGGGAGGTGCAAGGAGAATGGGCAGCCCTTCAAAGCACAAAGGAAAGCAGGAGATGAGATGTGGTACTAAAGCTTGACCTGCATAGCTGTTTTTTTTTCCGTAGTGCCTCTTTAACACAAGATTCCCAAGCAGACATTGGATCAGGAGCCCCATACCAGAACTGGACTCAGGACCTCTCTACCACAGTTTCTTGCTGCAGCTGAGTTCCAGACTGAAAATGTCAGTGGTTGAAAATAAACTAAAGACAGGGCTGTGGAGAGTCTCTCAGGCATGTTTTATGTGGTACCAAGCCAGGCCCCATGGCACAGAGTGTGAGATAAATGAACTGGGAGATGAGTGGGGTTGAATGGTGTTTATGATAGCTCAGAAAACTCTTCTGAAGGTTCAGGCAGGATTTTAAATCTAGGAGTCTAGCAAGGATCTTGCTTTACCCTGCTTCCAGCACATGTAATGACATCCCAAGGCTCCTCAGCTAGCAGTAGGACCAAAGCAAAAACAGCTCCTCAGCAGGGATTTACACCAAACCCACTCTTCTGCCAAGGGCTCTGTCACTGATGGGAGTGATCCAACCTCTCCCAAGCTCCTGAGACTGCTGCAAGCATTCCCTGTAAGGAGACAGTAGTTAGCATTCAGCCTTGAAACAGAGGCGTTTGGTGGTGATGGGTCAGACCTGTCAGGAACAATTGTCTTCCCTGACTGCATAAGCATGCAAATAGAGTTCAAGGAAACAGAACCACCCAAAGCCCACAGTTTTGCTGTTATTAGTGAAAACTATTGATGGTAAGTCTCAAAAATCTGTTAGAACAGAGATATTAAGGATGAAGTTTCTCTTTTTTTTTTTTTCTTTTGCTTTTTTGGGTTTTTTTTTTTTTTTTTTTTTATTTATAGCCCTATCTTGAGCCTCGCAGAAAATGTTCAATTTTAAAGTATTGATTACATACCCCATGAAAATTTTATTTAAAAAGACCGTATTTCAGCATTTTTCAGATCCTGCTGTGACTGCTGAAGGGTCACATTCTAATTGGTTTCTGTAAGCAGAGCAACATGCATCTCTGAAATTCATTTTCACTACATATTTTTATATTCAGGTAAAGCTTCCTCCCACACTGAAAGCACACTGCACAAGCCTGGCCTCAGCAAACTCATTTACAAAAAGATGCAAATCAGTGTTTCAAATGCGGATGGTGCCTGTCAGTACACAGAGGTTTGACTGTCAGAAGGTGGATATTCCCTGTTTACCGAAAAATTTAAATCTGTTCACCCAGGAAAGCTTTAAAGCTTTCAGAGTCACACAGTGATGAGGAGAAAGCATTGAATGTTCAGGCTGGGAGGAGATACCCCCAGTTGCTGGCAATTCCAGGGCAGCTCAAGCCAGCTGGGAGGGGGGCCCTGCACCTTTACCAGCATGACCCCCTCAGCTGGGACAGGGTCAGTGATGGGGGAAAAGCAGGGCCAGGTCCAGCAAGCTGAGAGGGGAGTGCTGCCAGGAGGAACCGGCCATTGTGAATGGGGGCTAAAAGGCAAATGGGGATGAAAGTCACGATGAAATGGTTCTTTAGCTATTTCTTTTAGGTAATGGTTATATTTGATTTCCTTTTTTCCTCCCTAGAAGATGCCAGCTCACTCTGGCCCATCAGATAACAATTGCTGACAGGCATCTAGAATTAATAGGCAATTTGAAGCTACTTCTGGCTCTTGTGAATGTTTCTGTTGGTCCTGTGTAATGGTTGCACAGCTCAACAGCAATTCCCTATGATGTGCCAGGCTTCTGGCATCTTTAGTCACCAGGTAGGAGCTGCATTGCACAAAACTAACCAATTCATGTTTATAGATTCTCTTCTGTGTTTCCACAGCTCTCCTGCCTTTGGGGGTCCCTGGGCTCTGTTTCTCCTGTAAGCAGCATGTCACAGGTTGTAGCAGCTCCAGTGTTTGATTTCCCTGCAATCCCTGTGCCACAGGAGAAGAACTGTTGGGTTGAACAGGCACTGCTGGTAGTAGGAGAGGATTTATTCACCCCATCCTTCTGTAAGATCACACTCAGCAAATACTCTGCTACTTTATTTTACTTCTTTCCCCGCCTTCTTCCAGGAGGTCTTCATGGCTTATAATGCCAACACATCATGATTTAGCCTTGCCCCAGTCAAGTCCATTTTAGGGGCAGGAAGTAAAGCCCTTACTGAAGGGTGAAGAAATCCTCCTTCCTCCAGCCCGTTAAAGTCAATACAATTCCTCTTACTGGAAGTCTTCCCTGATTTGATATTACAAATGAAGTGTTCCTTGGAGCTATGGCAAGAGATTTGTGGCAGCAGTAATGCTAAATTTAATTTCCTGGGATTCAGTCTCAAGCAATTGATAAAGCTGGGTTATACAGGAACCATTCAAAAATCCTAAGCTGTAAATATATTTATTAGCTCCACTGTACTTATGGCAGCCAAAGAATTGCACTTTGTGGAATTTTTGTCTGTTTTGCATTAGCATATGAGTACAGATTACTGGGACTAGAACAATATTTGTGTTGCAAGTTGCCTTTCAGGAAAACCCAACTGAATAGTGAATGTCTTTAAAATGGGGAGGAAAAAGCAGGTCCTTGAATTTCAGTCATAAATACATACTTAGTGAAAGATGATAAATTGGGAAAAATACATGTACTGGATATAGGAGGCCTGGAAGATTAATCTGAGGACAGAGGTGAGAGGAATTTTTATCATGTTTATGTTATTTTGTGCCTTTCACTGATGCTGTCGTGGTATCAAAGTGATGATTTGATGTCCTGTTTGCTTAGCACAAGGAAACTGTGATCACATCTTCCTCCTTGAACAGCCATAGCAGAGGCAAGCTTGGGAAAGCTCCAGGGAGACTTAGGGAAGTCTTGGGAACAAGGAACTGCACAAAGGGACTCATTGTGCATGTTTGCATTTTGGGTAGATTTGTGAGGGCTGCCTGGGTGGGGGGCATGGATGAAATTAGGAAATTAGGCATGCATGAATCCAGCAGGACATGAAGCGCTCTGAGGTAGCAAGAGCAGCCAGCCCGAGGTACTTGTGTTAGCTTGAAATAATCCTTGAAGGCTTCACCAGTGTTTGAACTTCAAAGGCAAATCACAGAGTGTGACTAAGGTTAGATGACAGCATGACTGTGACCCAGCACTAGCATACAACTCCTCTGGCCTTAGGTTGTGTACATGTGCAGAGTTCATCTTTCCTTTTTTTTTGTTGTTGCTCTCTGTCTGCTTTTCTGCACTGGTTTTCCCCTTTGATTTATTTTTTGCTTGTGTTACCCATCTCAAGAGACTGAGTCACAGCAGTAATCTGTTTGAACTCCTACCTGCAAATTTCCTTGTTCTCGGTACATTTCTGACACACAACTGATTCAGCTTCCCAGAAGGATCTGTCACTTGGGAGAGCAGAGCTTTCCTCTCTATTACCAAGGTCTCTCTCCCTCTGACTATCCCTTGGCCCCCTTTAAAACCATCCACCAAACGATCACTCAGCTTTTCCATAACCAGTCCATTAGCACAGTTTCTTTCCCTCTTTCATAGCTTACTTCCAGCTCTTTGTTCAACACCCTTATTTCTGCTGCTATCATTTAAGTTCTGGAGCTTAATCCTTTGACTCTCCTTGTGACATCTGCTCTCACATCCCTAAAATGTTCCTATGCTTCTGTCATTGCTTCATGCAAGAGACTCTCCTACTCCACTTCTGATGTACAAGGGGGAGTCTCTAAAAACATCCTCACTGCCACCCTGGAGGAGAGTCTTGAAAGATTCTTCCTGACTCCAACCAAGCCCCTCAATTTGCTCTGACTTCTGCCTCTGGGCCACTGGCATCTGGATGAGTTAACCAGTCATGCAAAAATTTTTTCTGAGCACTGGATTTTCTGACTGAGTGGTAGATATCAAAACACCAATTAAGTCAGCTGTTCTCCTTTTCTTTTTGTGGAACAAGACGTGAAGACTGGGAGAGTCTGCAGCCCGTTCTGGCTGGGATGAGAAGGCACAAGGATGATGCCCATAAGGATTTCCTAGGGGGACAGAAGATGGTCCCACCTCAGTACTTGCTCTGCCAAACAACTTTTTCAGGGGCTACTCACAAACAGAGGAACATGATCCAAACTGATGCAGGAGATGGCCCCTGCTGCTGGCCAGTTTGATTTTCCCTTTGCGTCCAAGTTGTCTTCACTTGCTCCCAGTGGCCCTGCTGAAAGCAGCCAGCAGAAAACTGTCTGTACCTTAACACAGCAGGAGTTCCCCAGTGAGGAAGAACTTTGTGCTTCTTGCAGAGAGGAGACCTGAGGAACCAGCTCTAACAGCAGAGAACTCTCCCAGATAATCTCCACATCAGTACTCTGCCAGAACCAGCCTTTTTCTGCAGCTGATGGATCATGCACTGCTCATGTCTGTCCAGCCCAGAGAGGGTCAGGAGGGGCCTGGTCCAGCCATCCTAGGAGAACAGCAGCAGGCACAGAGTCTGGGGGGTACATGAGTCCCCTCTGCTCTCTGCCAGCAGAGGAGCTGCCCTGATAGTGCCAGTTCCACCTGTCAGGAAGACACTCACTCCATACACTGGAACAGATCCCCCAAAGACACTATATCCCTCCCTGGAGATATTCAAGAGCCGCCTGGACACAATCCTGTGCTCTGGGGTCACCCTGCTTGAGCAGGGAGGGTGGGACAAGAGGATGGACCCTTCCAAGGTCCATTACCTTGTCACAAAAGGAACCTTCAGGAGCTGGTGCTGCCCAGGGCTGCCTCTGGACTCCCCCACCTCCTTTCCTGTACATCCGAGCAGCCCCAGAAGCCCTAGTGCCCACAGAGGACTCCTGAGGACACCTGACTTCCCTTTGCCAGCCCGTTAATCCCTACCTGCTGCCAGGCTCAAGCACCCACTTCTTTTCTTGGCAAGCACACAGGATGGGATTCCTCTTGCCATCCCCCTGGCATTGCAGGGGGCACCAGCCCTGCCAGCACTCAGTGGTTCCCAGTGCCAGGATGCAGCAATGTCACCACTGCCACAGCTCTGTCTGGCAGGGGCCATCACAGGCAGGCAGGAGCAGAGGCAGTTTTGGGGTTTTTTTATCCCAGCAGAGGAGCTGCCCTGGCAGCCCCAGTTTCTGCCTGCAGCATCATCCCCAGCTGTGTCCACATCTCCCACACACAGAAGGTCCAAGCCAGGCTCCTTGCAAAAGTCTATTAAAGTAGGAGCATAGGTTGAGGCAGCCACCATGGCACAGCAATAGGGTCTTGTTTGGGTAGGAGGCAGCCGGGTGCTGCTGTGTTACCCCAGCCAGGGTGGGCAGGGTGCTGTCACCTCATGAGGTGTCTCAGTGTCCCAGGTTTTCTGCATCCTCTTGGGAGATAGCGTGTGCTTCTGTTCCAGGCAGGGGCTGGGGGTGCTGGTGCTCTGTTACAGTGCAGGAAGGTGCACTGGCCTGGCAGGAAGTCCTGCAGGAGTCAGTTCACAGCCCGTGGGTCGCCAGGGTCTGCTGGGGGCTCCCCGGGATTGTGGCACCGGCCCCCTCCCCGAGGCATAGGCATTGATTGGGGGCAGAATTGCATGGGGCTGAGCAACCTGGGGCTGCCCGCCTGACTGACTGAGCTGTGGCTGTCCCTGGCTCCCGGCACAGGAGCCCAAGGGTCGCCAGTGCTTCCTGCGCATTTCCCTGAGCAGTGGAAACCCATCCAGGGGACGGCTGCTGATCCGGGGCGGACGTGCCTTGGGCTGAGCTTCCTGGGTGTGAGCATCCTCGGGTTCCTCAACCAGGTGAAGGAGCCATGGCAGCTTCTGGCTCCTGGCAGAACCACTGAGAGGTTGCCAGCGACTCCTCATCACTCCCCGGGGCCCCCTATCCAGAGGACAGCTGGGCAGTGAAGCTGTCTGGGGTTGAGCTTCCTCAGGCTGTGTGACCACCAGGTGAAGGAGCCACGGCAACTCCTGGTCTCCAGCAGAGTAGCCTGGGGGTTGCGAGGAGCTCTTGGGGGCTCCCTGGGTTGGTGGTCCAGACTCTCTATCCATGGGAGAGCCACTGGTCAGGGGCTGAGCTTTCTCAGGCTGCCCAGCCAGGTGGACAGAGCAGTCCAGGGGCTGCGGCAGTGCTGGAGGGTCAGGCTTGGGTGGACAGCAGTTGCTCTGCGGCTCCAGAGGAGGCAGCTTTTCCTGTGCTGCTCTTGGGCAGGGGGCCTTGGTGGCTTTGTCACATGAGGGTACATGGAGGTGGGTAGTATTGGGTACAGTGGTGGGGGGCTTGTCCTGAGAGTGAGGTTTTGCTGGCCTGGGCTTCTTCAGGGAACAGCCTGTGACCATCAGCTTCAGCCCCACAGTCAAACATGAGGCCACAGCTGCCTGCAGGAAGACACAAGGAGCAGTGAGGGCTCGGGGTGCCTGGAGTGTGACTGTCCCCAGCCCCCAGCCTACCTCCCTGTAGAGGAGCTCAAAGGCACCGATGGAACAGGCGGGGTTGTCCTTGCGGTCAAGCACAAGGCGCAGCGTGTCCCGCTGGACGTTGGCACAGAGCCGGCGGGTCACCGCCGAGGAGGGGCTCATGGTGGGGCAGGAGTTGATCTCCAGAAGCCAGGGCTGGAAGTCCTCCCCGATGAGAAAGTCGGCCCCAAAGAGCTCAAAGCTGCCCTTGCGGGAGCCCACCTCATCCCGGGCGCAGCGCAGGGCATTCAGGATCGCTGCCTTCATGCCGGGCACCATCACCCGCTGCCAAGCATCCGCCCGCCCCAGCTGTGCCAGGTGTGCCTGGAACTGCTTGTTGGACCAGATCTTGTCGGGGGGTACACGGGGGTCTGGCTGCAATGTTTTGTACCGCTTCTGGATGGAGACGTTGCAGAGGTGCCTGGCACTGGGGCAGGGAGAGTGAGGCTGGTCAGGGGATGAGGGGGGGCTGGGCAGTGAGAGCTGGGGGGTGAGGGGGGGGACACTCACGGCTCCAGATGACACAGGGAGAAGGGCTGGGAGCAGAAGCGCAGGTAACAATCTTGGTAGAACCAGACAGTCAGTGGCTTCCAGTCAGTCACCAGGAACCACTGCCGGATGTCGAATTTGGTGTTGAAGATGGTCAGCGGCCGCTCCACGTACTTCTGCACCACCCACTCACACACCCGCGGCTGGGGGCTGGGGCAGCCCCGCACCAGCTCCAGCACCTCCTCCAGCCGTGTCGCACAGATGATGCCTGGGGAACACAGTGATGGTGGGATCCCTTCTCCGTGGGGACATCTGTACCCCAAGCTTCCCCCCACCTCACCCCTGCCACGGGACTTAGCACTGGGCTTGATGATCCAGATGTTGAGGTTGCCCTCGATTCCAAGCTGCGGCAGCTTCTTCTCCAGGTGCTGCAGCAGGTACTGGCACTGCTCCTGCTGCTCACTGCTCAGTACCAGCCTGGTCCCCTCACTGTGGGGGGACATGGAGGGCTCAGCACTGGCCCTGCCACCGTTCCCTCCTGCCCCCATCTCGCTCAGCACTCACTGTGCCACACAGTAGTAATCCTGCAGGAAGCGGTCCCAGTCGATGCATGTCCGGCAAGGCGATGGGGTCTTCCTGTCGATGTCCTGGTGCCCCAGGACACCCAGATGCTGCTTACAGACCTCCAGGGCCTCCTCCACCAGCTGGGCATACAGAGGGGCGTGCGGCCCTGCTGTGGCCACACCAGGTGAGAGACACGCCAGCCTTGGGGCTCAAACACTGAGCCTCTCTGTGGCACAGGTGCCTTGGAGCCAGGGCAGGGGCGGGGGTAAGGGATCCCCAGCCACAGACATAAGCAGAGGCTCAGCCTCTGAGCTCAGCCCTCAGACATGACCCCAACCCTGAATTCCCTGTTTCGTCCTCTGCCCCGCTCAGCCAGCTCCATGCACTCACCTGGCATCTTGTCAGATTCTGGGGACTGCTCTGTCCCCACCGGCTTGTCCCTGACATTCTGCAGGGCCAGTCTGAGCAGGCTGCGAGCTGCTGTCAGTTGGAAATCCTCTGCAAGAGGCAAGCATCATCCCTAGCCAGTCCTGCACAGGACATGAGAGGACTGGAGCATGGGGGGTGGCAGGAGGGCAGCAGCCCCAGGCTCACCAATGAAGGCTTCCTCCTCGTCTGTGAACCCCAGCCGGTAGCACCGGGGGAAAAAGGTGTTGAAATCGATTTTCTCAAACCAGGGCAAGTTTTGCAGGCTTTGGCACAGCCCCTCCTGTTTAGAGAAGCTTGTCATTCCCTTCTGGATCCCCCTCCCCCTTGTGCCCCCCTCCCTGAGGCCTCCGTGCTCCCACCTTGGTGCAAAGTGCGTACAGCCGGGGATAGCGGTTCACCACGTCAATCCTTGACAGCAGCTCCTGGTCAATGTTGCTAAGGCGAATGGTCCAGAGGAAGTTTGGCACCTCATCCTGCACCAGGAAGGACTGCGGGAGGGAGTGGGCTGGGTGAGTCAGGGAGCCCCCATCCTGCCCCAGTCCCTTGCCCCAGGCTGTGCCCCTGAGGGTCCCAGGGGAAGGACATGGGGAGCTTTGGCAGAGCTCAGCCCTAGCCCTCTTAGCTAACCATGAGGTCATGGATTTCTTCAGAGTCCTCACTGCACTGCTCTTTGTCTTCCTTCTTGTCCTCATCTTCCCTTTCCCCCTTGTTCTCCTTATCGCCTGGCTCGGTGGTGTCCAGGGAAGGCTGTGTCCCACCACGTGGGTTCAGCACTGCCTCCTGCTGCTTAGCACCGCCGCCACTTGCCCTCTTCTCCAGATGCCGTTTCTTTTGGTCTCCAGGCTGCTGTATCAGCTGTTTGCCATTGCGGGGCAGCTTCCTCTCCACCCAGCCCCGGGCACGCAGCAGGCGGCGGATGACGGGGTAAGGGCCCTGCACTGCGAAGATCTTCTTCTCCTGCGGGGAGGGGAGAGCAGCGAGCTCAGCCTGCTGCACCCCAGTCCTCTGGCTCAGCTCTCCTGAGCTACAGATGCACAAATGCAAGCATGTGACGTCTCCGGGCAGTGGGAAACCAAACCCTTCACCTTAATGGCTTTCTCTACACGCAGCCTGGCCTTCTTGAACCGCTCAGACTCCGCCGCGTACTGGCTGCCATCGCAGCAGCTGATGTTGACGGCTGTCACCTGCCCTGTGAGCACAGTAACCATCTGAGCCCACTGTCCCCATGTCCCCAGGGTGGGCAGGGAGGGGGAGAAGATGCTCACCTGCGTGCCTCTGCCTCACCAAATCTGGGGCTTCTGACATGGCATTCCCTGACCGGCCAAGCCTTCTTCCAGCATCCCAGCTGCACTCCACAGCCTCAGGATGCCCTGCTGTTCCCTTGTCCTTGGCCTGCTGGGCCAGGGGCAGCTGGGATGTCACCTGCTCAAGTATTGCTGCTGGCTGAGGGGCTGTGTGCCTGCAGTGCTGCTCTCTGTGTCACACTGTCCCTGGGCTGGTGTAGGTGGCTGTGCCTCCTCCAAGCCAAGCAGGTTTCCCTATTCCCCCACTCCTTAGGGACTGCAGAGGGTGTCCTGCACAGGACACGGCCTCCTAATTCTATCATCATTGTGATGCCACAATGCAGGATGCTCAAAGCAGCTTCAATATCACAGGGTCCTGGTTCTCCCCTCTTGTGAGGGATTTCAACTACCCTGACAACTGCTGGAGAAGCAACACAGCAAAGTACAGACAGCCCAGGAGGTTCCAGGCAAGCTTTGATGATCCCTTCCTGACACAGGCAGTGGAAGAGCCCACAACGAAAGTTGTGCTGCTCAACTTTCTATTAAGAACTGTGAAAAGCCTCATTGGACATGTGAAGGCTGTGAACTGTCCTAGGTAATCTCCGTGACAGCTCTGCCAGAAACACAGTTTACCTTAAAGTATAATTTCTGACTGCTGCTTGATTTTATTTTGAAGGCTACTGTTCAGCAAATTTCCCCTTTGCTTCTCCTTCTTTCAGAGATGCAGTTTCCTTTACAATTGTTCACAGGCTCCTTGTCCACACTGCCTTCTATGACTTAACGGAAGCACTACTATTTTTGTAATTTACAGGTATATGCAGCCAGCAGTTTTATGCTGACAGATAAAAATCACACACTGGTCATTCAGTGTCGTTTCACTGATTCCCCTGGGGGATCTATTGACAAGAACCTCAGTTACCTGAGGTGATCAGAGATATGTCATAATGTTAAACTGACATCACAGATAGGGTCCCTTGGCTGTGGTGGAGTGATTGGTGGGGTCCAGACCTGTTGGAACATTTTTCTCCAGGAGAAAATTCAGGACAACCCTCAGAGGGTAATTATTGATGAAAGCGTTGCAGCACTCAGGAATGCTTACAGGGAGCTGCTGAACCAGAGGTGGTTCAGAGGGAATGGGAAATGAATCAGTTGCTTCAATTGGTCCTTCAGATGGAGCAAGATAAATCTCTTAGAAAGAACTAGAAGGAAAACATTTGGAACACTGATTGTGACGTCAATTTTGGATGCCCCAGAACAGTGGTTGTTGATAACTTCCTCTGGAAAACTGGAAGAGCTTAGGCAAAATTACCTGGAGGATGAAGACATATTCAGGTCAGACAGTAGGAGGAATTTCTTCATGGAAAGGGTTAACATTGGAATGGGCTGCCCAGGGAGGTGGTGGAGTCACTATCCCTGGAGGTGTTTAAAAGGAAAGACTGGATGTGGCACTCAGTGCCATGGTCCGGGTGACACAGTGGTCAAAGGTTGGACTCAATGAGCTCAGTGGCTTGGAACTCTGCAGTGCAGGTCTCCAGCAGCACCCTCTACAAGACCCCTCCTTCATCTGAGAGATAACAGTCTGCAGGAGACACAGCAAATGGATTACAGATTATTATCCTTTCAAGAAATCAGAAGGCAAACAATATGTGCCTGTGGGGATGGAAGTGGTTTCAGATCTCACATGTCCTGTGGTAAATGGAGAACATGAAAGAAGTAATAGGCAGCAATAGTCCTGGTTGTCAATTCTGACCTCGCTGTTGCCTCCACAGACAACTCAGAACGTTGTTGTCTTAGCTAATTACTGAATGCCATCTTCATATCTTTATATTTAGAGTAGAAGGGTAACGTGTCTTCCAGGAAGAAGTTTTGTGCTGGGGTAAAGGAAGACTTACAACGCCACACCTTTACAAAGGATGTGTGTCATAGCAGTGGCTATTCCATGAAGGATGCTGAGCCAGCTCCAAGACTTAGAATCACATTAGGGTAAATCTTTCTCCAGACTAAGCCCTCAATAAAAGATTGTGTGTGAGCAACATAATCTATAGAGGAGACTTGATACGATTTTATTTTATGGTAACTGAGATATATTTACTGAGCACTGCACAATTCTTTCCTTGCAAAGGAGTAGCCTTTTACACCTTTGTCTCCTCAAAATATGTGCTGAAGTAGCTTCTTCCAGATGCTGTGCTTATTTCTTAAATTTTCTATTGAAAAGAGGTGTAAAATCTTCCATGTGACCACAAAGAGTAGCGCGTTCATGGAGTAACTCTTGTTTTTCTGCAAGCTGCATTGCTGTGGCATCAGGGCTCCATACCTACAAAATAAAGGTATTTGTAGTTAATTTGGATGCGACTTTTGCAACAGAAGAACTCCGAAGATACTGTTAGCCAAAGAGAGACATGTTCTGGCACTCCTTTCTACTATGAGACATAGAAACAAAGCAGTGTGGCCTCCCAGCAGAGGAGAGGTCAACAATGTGCATGTGTATAAACAGAGCACCCTTTTCTTGTCACTTCCAATCTATAGCATGCCAAGGACTCCGATTACAGATAATGTGGGAAAGATCTTAAGGTAATTATTTAAAATTACTGACTCGGGCTCATGATCCTCAGAGTGGAAAATAGTAATTAGCTGTAGAGTCATCAGCTATGTAGCCTCAGTCCTCTGAGACCATTGTAGAAACCAGCACAAATCAGGGTTAGGAAAATGATAAACAAACTCTAAACACAACTGCTCAGCCAGCAGTGGTGTTCTTTCTGTTTTTAAGAAGAAAAAAAAAATTACAGAAGTTACATCACCATGATTTTCATGTTCTGTTTCTCAGTTATTTCTAGGCACATATTAACAAGACCCTGACAGAAAAGTTATATTTCCACTCTTCCAACTCTAGGAAGCAAATATTCAGTGTGCTGTGATCCATCTAGTTAAATGTCACTGACAGAAGTCATCATGTGATAAATAATCAAGAAGGCAAGTTAGAAGCTGGTGCTCATGCTATGCAAATAGACTCCTATCTTTTAAAAGCAGGAGTATAAAAATATCATAAATATAGTTGTATTTTTATTTTACTGTGGCTCCACTTTAATACTGCTTTGAAACCTGATAAGAGCTTGACTTCCACAACTATTTGTTTTATATAAATATGTGTTATTTTATAATATACATCCATGAACTCTTTAATTTACTGTTGTTTGGTGGCAACCTCTCCAGGCTGTGTAACATCATCTCTGAGTTTGTTGAATGGTGGCAATTTCATTGGATTGTTCTGGGTTTTGATCTCAGCAAGGTCCACCTTTAAGTCATGAAACTAAATGACTTATAAATGAAATTAAATCATGAAACTAAACTCAAGGTTTTGCTGCTGTACATACTTTCCTGGGTCTGAAAGAGATGTCATTTTTGTTTTCTCTCGCAGCCAAAGATTTCCAATAAGCAGCAAGGTCCTTATGGGAACGCTTTATCTTTTCAGGAACAGGTGTTTCCTCAGGTGGCTGAGATACATCTGGAGACTGAAGGGGAAGAAGGTACCAATTATATCCATACATCATGATCAGAAACGAGGTGTGCATCCCGCATCTTCTGACACTCTGCAACAATGTTTACTGAGGGAGTATTTGTCTTAATCTCTTCAGAAACTGTTTTTCTCAAAGCTGATTTTTGAAAGTCAAAAATTGCAAGGGCCAACCTTCTGAAAGGTAAAAGGCACCTCTTCCTCCTTGCCCACTAAAACATTAACTGCTGTTTATGACTCTTTATGACCCCAAGACAGTCACCTTGTACCACTGGTGGTCCCATCCTCTTCCAAGTGAGGAATAAACGAGCACCTAAGGTTGTCATCTGAAAGTCCTGTGCTGTCCCTGACATTCCAAACCTCTGTGAGTGGAGGATGCCAATGTTTAGCTACTGGGACATATTTATTGTACTGTTCAGGGCAGCTGAAGGACACTTCCAGCCATGGAGATACAATTGCATCTTCTCCCTAAACAGCATTCTGGATGTGACTAACAAGTACCACTGGTGAATCAGGAAGGTCTCATCCACAATAAAAGAACCCAGATGTGGTCACAGGGGCTGATGTCACCTTGGGAATAAGGCAATGCTGAGGTGCTCAAGGCTCCCAGAGGGTGCAGTAAAAGCATTCAGAAATAAAACAGGCAAACATCAGCATGGGATTTAAGAAACAGAACTCAGATAAATAGTGGAAGAGGAAGGATGTGGGACAAAATGGAAAATAGGAAGTTAGCAAGCCTAGTATTGTCTCAGTGATTTCATCTAAAATAAAACCCCTTTTTACCAGTGTTCTTATCTTGTGAAAAAAGAGGTTCTCCTGTTAAAAAATTATGGTGACCAGCCGTTCAGTCTTTACCACAACAGATTGATAAGCACATACTTCAGGAGGAGGGAAAAGGAAAGGAAATCTATTTCTATGTCCTGCCAGCGATACAGGACATCATTCTTAGGTGTGTCTGGGGAAGACATGGAGTTTGTAAAATTAGCAAGACAAATTTCATCCAATTAACAAGTTCTAATACTCACAAGAACAAGACTGAAAATACTTACCTGAACAAGGCTTCCTGAGTTACAGCATTAGAGAGAAATGGGTGGCAAAGAAAGAAAGAAAGCAGCTCCCTACTATTAGCATATTAATGCTTTGTTACCATCTCTCATACCTCTTGTTTTACAGGTTGCGATGGCTCTGCTGGTTTTGGCTTCCCACCTTTTGCTGGCTTTGCTTCTTCTTTTTCTTGTTCTTCTGCCAAAATTTGCAGTTGATTTCGAAGTAGTTCAATTATTTTAGCATCTTCAAATACTTGAGCAAGATCAAGAGCACTCTTTCCTGTATTTAAAGAAAACCCAACGTATCTTTGTAAACCATGTAAATTAGCTTTGGCACTGGTTTATTGCAACTGGACAATCAACTGAATTTAATATGGCCAGTGTCTTATTACCCATCCCATGTGCCAGCAGCGTGCCTGACATTGGTGTGAGGACCAGTGACCCTCAGCACTTCTTGCAGAAATAAGACCTGGCAGAAGTGAGCCTTGAAACTCATTTTTCATGAGTATTGCAGGAATATTGCAGGAATTCTTGTATTGGTTGCTTTGTTCTTAATGTTCTGACATTTGCAGATTAATACACTGGTCCTACAGTTTGTCATTTTGCTCTCTGGAGCATTTAGCACTAGGAGATAGTCTGCATTCCTGACCTGGTACTGTGATAGCCATCTCCTTCTGCCTGTACTTGCTCTGTGGCTGGCAGTGGAAAGCCCTGTGGTGCAAATGAGCAGCTTCAGTGCTTAATGAAGAGAAAAAATCTGTCCTGGTTCTTGTAAGACTCTGGCTATAAAGTATCTGTGAGACTGAACTGCTGTGTGAATCAGAACTCCAGATATAAGAAATAAGGAATACACAACCCTTTACAAGCAGGGTTTCACTACTAGGCATTTTGGCAAGGAAAGACTCATTGTGCAGCAATGTTGCTTCCTATGTTAAAACAAGAACCTGAAAGGTGATGCATGTAAACTTCGAAATTACCCTGGAGACAGTGGAAAGAAATAGCACTGAATGAGGGATCTGCTGTGAGGAGTTAACACTTCAGTACCAGCTCAGATTTGGTTTTCTGTTAAGTATTTTTTTTCCTCAGGAATTATATTTACATGTAGAGCAGCAAGGAAGTTTTTTAACAAGGGCTGCCTGTGGCTAAAAATAAATCACTTAAATGAGTGACAGGCTATACTCTGGGCCACAACTGAAATCTAATTTTCCCTCACATAATAATAACTAGCTGGAATGTTTTCATTATAGCCACTTGTAACTCTGTATGCATCTTGTGAGGAGTAATGGTCTCCTAAATTGAGCAATTAATCATGTTACTTCACTTTCTAGATATATAAAGCCCAAGAAAGCCGACTTCTTTTTAATAATGAGAAAACTAACTGAACCTGTTGCCTTCATCCCAATCCTGACAGCAACCCTAAATGCAGAGCAGTTCTCAAATTGTTCCAGGCATTTTTAATAAAGAAACAGCCTATTTTGGAGACATTGCTATTTACCATTGCTGTTTGTAGCTTGGACGTCAGCACCTGCAGTGATTAAAAAATAGACCATGTCCAGCCTGCAGGCCTCAATGGCTCTCATCAGTGGGGTGGCATTGCCTATTGCAGGGGCATTCACAGATGCTCCAGCCTTCACGAGCACCTCAATGATATCCAGGTGTCCATTATAGCAAGCATGATGCAAAGGAGTCCACAGGAAGTTGTCTGTTGCATTTACATCAGCCCTGCACAGGAGTAAAAGCAGTTGTGGCAGCTGAAGCTGTTGAGTATCTGCACTAGCAGCCCCACCCCAAGTGCAATCAACTGGAACTGCCCACTGCAATGGCAGATTCAATGTAAATAGCTATTTTCATATTACTGCTGCTACTCTGAAACCATTTGAGTCCCTGAACTTGGCATGGAATAGTAATTGTAAGTTTTTGTCCCCTAAGCTGTCAGTGTCCTTCACATGGAGTTTTCATGGGTACAGGCATTCAAACACCTTTGTCTTGTAAAAAGGCTGCTAGTCTTTGTGCTCCAGCTTCACCAAGAATGGCAGAAAGCAGATTAAGGCATTCAAAAAGTAAACTTCTGGGCCAAGAACAGGTGCTACAGGACACGTGGCAACATTGCAGAGCTTGCCTGCACGAGAGGGAACTGTTCAGCTCTCCTTCCAGAATTGCTGCCCTCTGCCTGCTTCATTTCTCTGCATTGGCTTCTCCCTTTCCAAAGAGGTACAGAAGGTCTCCCTTGGGAATCTAAGCATTGGAAAACTATTCAGCTGCTGTGCTGCTGGACTAGGATCTGCTTCTCCCAAATTAAAACTGGGATGTTCTGCAGAAAGCAAGGGCTAGTTCAGGGGAGGTCCTTGCAATATACTGCCTTTGGATGAAGCTGAGAGGAAAAGCTCTATCAACCCTAGAGGTCCTGAAGGGAGTTAGGGTCACTGTCTCACTTACTAAAAAAAGCTGCTGTCTTCTCAAAAGACAAGGAGGAAGGGAGAAAGAAGAAAAATTATGAAGGAAGCTTCTTCCAGTAATAGCTCTTGGCTCTTCAGCTCAGGTGATTGTCTAGATAACAGATTTATCTGGTCTTCTTGTTTAAATTTTTAATCTTTCTCAGAATTCAACCTTTGATGAGATCTTGGCACAGTAAATTCCTCTGACCTACCATGTTTATCTCCTGTCCTATCATTCAGTTACTAAGTCGTTGTGGTTTATTCATATGCAGTTTTTATTTGTTTTAATTCTCATTAAAATAAGCTCCTTCAGTTATTTCAATTTTTCTCTCAACCCAAACTCTTTGCCTGCACTCAGACTTTTGTCTGTCCCTGAACCCTTTTTCCTAACTTCATTCTATCAGAAAGACGCCAATCAATGGAAACAGGGACAATGCAGCACTGATTTTAAAATTCCTCAGCATTTACTGCCCATCAAGCACAGAATTTCCCATCAGACCAAATTTCATTTGCTTCTTACTCTTCCTGGAGGAAGATAGAAATTAGATGCCACCAATTTAATTTTGAGTGTAATAAGTGTTAAATGTTTATCTGGATAAATGTTTTGTATTCAATATGGATTTGTGCTTCTGTCCTGCAAAGGTTATATTGTAAAAGGTATTTGAATGCCTGTGCCAAACTGCAAGCCCATGATGTTGAGACATGCAAACCTAAATGCTACTGATAAATTTCCTCTCCATTTTCATTTCTGTCAGTAGAAAAAAAATCTCCAAACTGGTACTATTTTTTAAAGCTAAGCTACTGCTTTTCTAGATCTTATTGTTAAATATGATGTGACTCCAGTGTTGTTTACTGAGGCTTGGTAAAAGGAGTAGAGATTAATCTGGTGGATTGATTTGGTAGCTCTTACATCTTTTTCTTTGGAAAAACTAAATATACACATTACACAATTTTACATGTGCTCTAGGAATGTCAGTGTAATTACCAGGGTGGGTAAAGCTCCATGTGCTGTTAGCTTTTGAAGGAACCTCAGCAATGACTACAACCACTTTCCCTGAGATATTAACATGAATTCTAGCTATGGGTAGAGAGGACAAAGTTAACGTGAAGATCTTTGAAAAATGTTCATTTAAGCATTTATGTGAAGGATTGTAGGATCACAGCAGTCTGACAATAATACATTATGCTATTACACAAGTATGACTGAATCTTTCTGAAATTGCTTTCATTTTTAAGCTGTCATTGAGATTTTTCACAAGTGTGTCTGCAGGCTACAGAACTGCTAAAGCACTTTATAAATGAAGAGCAGGCTAATTAGTAGCAGGGCCTTCTGATGTAATCCTGCTGTTTCAGCTTGCCTCAGCTGCACAGGAAAATGAAGGTTTAAACCAGGAAAGTCCAGGATCACCCTGATGATTTCAGGCAAGTCCTTTGAGTCAGATTTCCCCAAAATCATTCACCAGTTTTGGGAGTTTGCTTGTGAGGATGCACTACTTGAGACATGGGTATGAACACTGCAGCTGACCCAATGTCAACAGTCCAGACACCAAAAATTTCAGTCCTGGGGAACTTATCTCTTGGTTGTTTTCATTTCCATGCTACTAAAATGTTAAAAATAATAAACTTACCCCCTGTGACTTGAGATCTTAGGGAACTAACTTTCAATATTAATGTTACATAAGCAAAAAACAAACCATAGACTTTTGCAACCAAATATCTACTGGATATTTATGCTTTTGAAATTATCTTACCCCTTTTCCAGAAGAAACTCCACAAGAACTATGTTGCCACTTGCACACGCAATCATCAAAGGTGTTTTGTAATATTTATCTTTTACATCTACTGGCACACCATCATCGAAGGCTTTCTGCAGAGACACATAGTCTCCTTCTTTGACAAGGTAGTTGATATCCATGAAGACTTTCCTTGGTTCATCTACATACCAAGCACGGTCATCAAACACAGGATGGGCAGATTGGTTGTCCCTTTTGAAACGCTGCTCTTCAGAAAGCTTTGGGACAGCCTCAGCCATGTAGGCAGGGAAGCCATCATCCCAAAGCGGACGTTCACTCTTTGGGATTACACAAATTGGCACAGGGAGGCCTTTTTTGCCTTTTTTTTTGCCTGGTTTCTTCTTTTTCTTCTTCTTCTTCCCTTTGGGCCCAAAGGATGAGAGCAGAAAGGATTTCTGCAAGTATTTTGAGCCTTTAAAAAAATTGTCAAGGCTGATCCTGTCAGTAGATACTTCATGCTTTTTAGCAAGAATTTCTATTTTTTCCTCGTCCACAGTGGCCCACTTCTTCCGAATAACTGACATAAAATCACTTCTGGATACCATCCCATCTCCTTCTTCATCAATCTCAAACTCCTTGCGGATGGCATCCTCATGCTGCAAGGACCAGTCATACACCTTCAGGTACCAGGCAAGGGTCTCATCTGGTTTTTTAAAGGCTTTTTCAATTTTGCGCAATACTTTTGTTGCTGCTTTAAACCCACTGATCTTTGCAACGTCCCTTGGGGTCAGATGTGCCAAGTTTGACCATGTAGGATCACAGCCTATAAATATGGACACAATTTGGCTAATAATGCAGTGGAATTCCTAATTATGTAATATAAGAAACTTGTAATACACAGGCAACTCATTGCCACAGGCCTACAGTTTTATACTGTTTCAGCTATAAATAGAAATAGTAGGTGGAACTATATCATTGATCCCAGGCTGGAAAGTCAGCCACATATCCATATTTTTTCCCAAAGGGAGAAGCATTGAGCAACCCATGCCCTATTTATTCATCCACTCATGAATATATATAAAAAGAGAGAAGTTCAGTGGAAACTACATTTTTACTTGAAGTGGTGAGCAAGGTTAAGAAGCAAACTAAGATTAAAGTGTCACCTATTTCTATACCCCAACATTATAATTTGGCAGTGGATGACAAGTGATCACAAGAACAGGATGGGGGATTTTGCATGGCCCTCTTGGATCAAAGCTTGAAGTGCCAAAATCATCTGATCAAGTCAAGAAATGATCACAGCTGCTTCAGGGCATGTTTCGATACCCATGGGCATGAAGTTTTCCTCATGGCTGCACAGAGACTTTTTTAAATGATCATCAAATCAAAAATTTCTTTTTTATTGGAAGTTTCATTACAATACATTTAAACCCATCTGAAACCAGAACCACTTAATACTTTCCAACACTAAGTTATACAAACCTCTGGTGTTTCTGCAGCTTTATTTGAGAAATGTCTTCTCATCCACATGAGATAAGAGCCTCTGTTAGACCCTTCTGAATGAGAATTTTGCCACAGGGTACCCAAGATTCAAATCCTTCAGAGGTACCCGAACGAAATATTTCCTTTAGCACAGAAATAGAATATAGATAATAGTCGCAAAGTAACTGAGTTTTAATGTACCTCTTTGTCCTATATACCTGCAGCATTCTGCAAATCCTCCCTCTGCAGCATAATGAAGTGGTGTGTTACCATTCATAGCAATCAGTTTCAAGTCTCCATCATAACCTGAAATAATCATCAGAATCTAGAAAAACAAACAGAGTTCCACCAAAAATCTTGTCTGTTTCTTAACATCTGCAAACGTGAGATTGATTTACAAATAAATGCAATAACTTACATTCCCATTCTAATAACAAAGTTCTCTCCCATGTCCAGCTGGTCAATGCACATATAACAATGTTTTTTATGGTATGCTTATTTAACTGATGAAACAGAAACCTGGTGTAGTTGTAGACACCAAGGACAATCTTATTGCCAGCTCACTGTAAGCCCCTGTCTGCCCTATCTGTCACTGCTGGAATCCCTTTGATACTTAAAAAGAATCTGCTTTTGATTTTTTTTATTTTTTTTTTTTTTTATCATTATGCTTTGATCAGCTGAGATAATGGACTCAAAAAAGAACCCAACAAAAACACACTCCAAAAACCCAAAGCAAAACTCTCTAACAACAAAAAACCCACCCAGGTTTGGCTTTGCAGCAGTGTTTTAACACCATAAATGTTAATACCTTTAAAAAGCCTCCTTTGGCTGCGAAATGTGCAGCACTGTGTCTTTCAAAGTCAAACAGGTTCGCATCGGCTCCCCTCTGAAGCAGACCCAGCACCACCTCGGCAGCGCCTTCTCTCGCAGCTTCCATCACGGCTGTGCGCCCCGTGGCCTGCAGGGGAGCGAGAGAACAACTCACGGTTTGTTCCGTGTGCTAAGGCTGCAACAGCGCCCGCAGACTGTTCCAAGATGGCATAAAACTGGAAATCTCCTCTCAGCTATTACTGGGAAAAGGAGAGAAGCCTAATAGTTTCAAAGATACTTCAGGTAAACTTTCAGAATGTAGGCATAGTGCTGCTAAGAGGAGCTGCTGGGATCTGACTAAGTACATGGAAGGTTTGAGTCCCTTGAATAATGCCCATGAAAATCAATTCCTTAATTAAGGAATCCTTTATTCTGTGGGTATCTTCTCATGCATATTTACAACATCTAACACAAAATACCACTTCAGCTTATGGAAGCAGGAGCATAAGTAGCTATGGCTGGAGGAATGCTATGGGGAAGGCAAAGCAACCACGGAATTCCACTATGTGAAATTCACTATGTGAGGAATTTCACGTTCTAATACATCAATGTTGTCTTTTCCTAGATAATAATGGATGTTTGCTTTGGGTAGCTTTAAGGGAAATCTTGAGCTTCTTGATTTATCATCAGCACAGAGCTTCAGTCTTTCAGATCTTTGTTAAATCATCATTTATTTGTTTGCTTCCTTAAAGACAGAAAAGAGAAAAAAGATTCTTATGCCTCGTTCCTGCCTTGATTGCTCATCAGATTTTCCCTAATGGACTTACCTTTTAGTGAATATTATTTCAGCTCTGGAAATCTAAGGACACATCAAGGCAAATACAAATCGACACTACTCCACTGAAGTACAGTGAACTGCAGCTCCTTAGAGTTGGCCCAGTTACATTTAGTTTGGGGAAATATTTGCACTCTAAACCTACAAAATTCTAAAAAAAGGCTTAAATCCCTCTCCTCAAAAAAAAAAAAAAAATGGTGGTACAGAAGAGGGGAAGAGGTATGGCCACATAGTTAAACAATTTGCATGGCTTTATTATTTTAACGTCAGGATTTAAGGTCACGTACTCTGCTCTATAATCCTGTATCTTAGTTACAGAAATGCTCATACCGGGTCTTTTGCACGGGGATCTGCTCCTTTCTCCAAGAAAATCAGGCACATTTCTTGAATCTCATGAGCTTGCTCACAGGCTTGTAGAAGCACAGACCTCCCAGAAGTAGTACAGTTGTTGACATCTGCACCATATTCTAAAGCAATTTGCAGGCAATGGGAGTTGCGTGCTGTAGGTAAAAGGCAGTAAAACAAAATACCTGCAAAGGAAACCAGTGGAGATTAGAATGCAAAAGAAAATTACCAGAAGGGTTATGAGGCTGCGAGCTTCACAGCTGACCAGTTTGCAACAGAGACCCTTTCACTCAGGGTGTATCCATGCAAAAAGACTTCTACTCTAGAGTCTGGAGGAGAAAACCAGAGTTCAGTATGTCACAGGTCCTGGGAGGAATGTGGTTCTCAATCCTGAGTTACCTCTCAGCTCTGTACTGGGAGACTTATGATTTAAAGGGCTGGATTCCTCGGGGAGAATTATTTTGTTTTTCACCAAAGCTGTTATGGCCGACACCTTCTGCTGGGCTGTAAGGATTACACTCAACCACACTTCCTCTCCACAGGTGGGACACATCACATGCAGTAAGTGAGTCACACAGTTAAGGGGTTTCTTTATGGTATTTCCTTTTCACTCACCTTTCCCTTCATTATCCACAGCAGTCATATCTGCATTAGCTTTTGCTAATAATTCCAAAATCACCTCATGGCCTAGCTCAGCTGCCTTCATGGCTGGAGTGCATCCCATTTTGTCATGGACATTTGGATGAGCTCCATGTTCCAGCAGGAAGCGGCACATTTCAATGTCATTTTTCATGGAGGCCAAGTGAAAGGCACTGTATCCTTCCACAGGCTCTGTGTAATTAATGAGATCTGGGAATCCTTTCTGGATCAGGTTTTCTATTTGCTGCTTGTCTCTCTCATGAACACACTGAAGAAGTTTGTAGATCTGTAATTTTAGAAGCCTTTTATCTACTGGTAGCATCCCAGGATAGGGAAGATTGTCTTCTTCCAAGGAAGTACATTCTGTATGGACAAAAAAAAAAACCCCATGTAATCTCTCAGATGAGATTACAATGACATGCCAGTAAAATCAGGAATCAGACCATAATTACTTTACTTGACAGAACACTAGGCTTTGAACTAATTTATCTTTCATTATGGGAAGCACATATAGACCCAAGTAGCACCTTGCAAAATTCTTCTTTCTAGTCATCCAACTGTTCTGAAGAGGTCTCATTCAAGAAGAAAATTAAGTTAAGAAGCTGTAGGGTAACTGCTCTCCATTCAAGGAACTGCTATAATCTACAATTACTTGAAAGCCCAAGGGGAGGCTGTTCATCTGTCATTTTCAATGGGGAAAAAAAAAATCAAAAACAATCACAAGACACCCTGTGCTCTGTACTTGCTGAAACATAAAATTGAAACTAACATCGCCTCATCAGTGCCTCAGTACTATCCCTTTTTTTTTCCCTTGGTAGCTGATGCATAAACTTCCTGCTAGGCTATGTATGTAAAAGAGTAAGTAGAATTTTTCTGCAACAAAAACGTTGGGGAAGAAAAGATGCAGATAGCAGGGCACTGGTCTGGTAAAAGGTTCTTCCAGGTCATGCATCACATGCTTTGTGAAAAAAAATCAGTGCAAGACTTAGCACTTGCCTCAATTCAGGATGTTTTTTGGTTTCTTACTTTTAGATTTTTTTAGCTAGCCTCAGCACTTGTGGCTAGAGGGTCAGACACTGTAGAGACCATTTCTGATACTTTCCTAAGTGGATGGGATGAGCTGGACGAGCTCCAGGAAATCTTGGGTCAGCCCATTCTCCAGACCTCTTACAGGACATGCAACACAAAAAGGTGAAGGAACATCTGTTAGGGAATACTTGGAGTTTGTTTCTTTTATTTATTGCAATGTAGTCTGTAAATGGGACCACTCAGCATCTGCCTGGCTACTGCTGGGTGCTTTGGGGATGTCTGTGAGAAGGTGAGATAGCAGAGATGTAGAAGGATGCACAATTCCAACAGACTTGCAGGGCAAGTCTTTCTGGAAAGGAAGCCTGAGAGAAGGCTTCAGGAAAAGTAGAAAAAGATGACTGAAGGTGAATCATGTTGGGAATGGATAGAGAGATAATTTTATACCACAGGTACAGTATGGCAGTTGTTTCTGTAGTTATTGCTTCCATTTCTTTGGAAGTTCTGTGTCCAGCCTTGTTTTGTAGCAGAGATTGGGGTCAACCATTGGCAGGTTTCTGAGAACTGTCCCTCTTGTTTTCCCTGACAGACAAAGCCTCCAGCTCCCTCCCTGTGCATCCAGCCATGCTGGGTGAAGGTGCTGTTATTAGAAGCTGCTCCCTTGCAGAAGTGTTTAGTGGGTACTTAAAGACTTCCTCTTTGCAATGAAATCTGGTCTGAATAGGTCAGCTGCTCTCAGATGTTCTCTATTTAAACACAGCATTACTTAAATCCTTCTCTGTTTAAGTCTTACGTGACCCTCATTCTGATCATAAACAAAGTACATTCTCACATCAAACAATTAAATCTTTAAGTAGCAATAATTTAAATCTGTCACCTGAGGCTCATTCGTTTTCACCCCTACCATGTTGTGCTTCCTGTGGCATTTTGTCCAGTGAAAGGGAATAAATGCTGAGATTTTTATCCCCCTGACAGGAATTACACCTATAGCAACCCTGTAGCTCTAAAGCTTAGAGCTGAGAAATAAGGGTACTTCAGAGTAATGCCCTGCTAGAAGTGAACTGGAGTCCCCACAGAGCCTGGCTTTTAAAGCCAGGAAGCAATTTCTGAGCAAATCCTTAATACAGGAAGGGGTTTTTTTCTGGCTGCTGAGTACAGGGAAAAGTTGTGATGCAAACTCTGCAGGGGCTGTGAGGAGGAGCAGCAGGAATATTCTACAAGAAAGGCTCTCACTGTTGCAGCAAAGCTCTCCTTAGGGGTAGAAACGAGCCAAGGCACATCCTCTCATTTAACAACGTGCAAAGGGCCCTGGTTTATTCTCCTTTCCAGCTCTGCCTGGCTCTGACTGTAGCCAGCTCCTGCTGGAGGCTCCAGCTGCAGACTCTGGCTGCTGGTTATCTTCTTCTGCACCGGCACTGCAAGGAGCAGTTTGCAGCCTCTGACCACCACAGGCTCTTACCTGGCTGCACTGGGACTGCAGCTCCAACCCATCACACCCAGAGTGACCCCACAGCTGAGATTTTACAGCAGCAACTCTGCTCCCTGGTTCCTTCTTCTTCTTCTCTCTGTCTCTAGGGATTGTTCCTGGTCTCTCAGGGCTCCTCTACCTCCCCAAGGCTCTCTTCCCCCAGGTCCATCTTCATCAGAAGACTCCTCTTTATCAAAAGGCACCTAAGGTCTCTTGACCTTGCTCTCTTGACCAGCCAACCCACCCCTTTTACCCCACCCATCTTTATTAGTCACAGCTGAGACCCATTAAGGGCAAGGCTGTTCCTCTGCTTTGGTAATTGGTACAGCTGTGACTTGTCAGGGACAAGGTCACCTGTGATCCCTTCTTTCACACCTACAATTACACTACTGAAATTCAGCAAAAGAAATGTTTTAAAAGAAACTTAGATGGAACTGACAAGCTTAAATGTTCTCTTATGCTTTTGTTCCACTTCCCACCATCCTGCAGCAGTAAGAAACTTGGGTTTACTTCCAAAAAGCTTTCTTCCCACTGTTATTCATGATTTGCACCTGGATTTGCACAGCATTTTTTCAGGAACTCGTTTAGGATGAAAACTTGCTTTACCATCCTTTCTTTCTCCCCCTGAAGAAGCAAACACTGAAAAAGTGACATTTTCCTCAGACATAGGTTAGTAAAGCCACAGAATATGAGCAAAACTGCAGTTGATAAAAAAGTGTTAGTAACTAACCTTTGATCAAGGCACAAATGGATATAATATTCAATGCATATGGATTTCATGGATTATCTTGGAGATTCCTTAAGAAACTTGCTCCCTGTAATCTCTGCCCCACACAGGACACAAGATTGATGGCACATTTTACACTTACTGCACACCTTCATTTTTGCTCACAGTGTAATGCACAATTCACTACAATTTTAGTCCTGATCAGATTTTTTCCTGTCGCTTTTGAGATGCTTATCACAATATTAAAACAATATTGCAATATTAAAACAATATCAGTATTGTTTTAATATTTCATATGCAGCAATAAAATTATTTCCATGAGCATAAATGAAATTATTTTTATCGCAATGGTGAAGACTGTTGTTATCACAATTCAGCCACCACTGAGTCCTTACTGAGTTTAAAGTCTTTGCTTCAAAGTAATAAGAACCAACAATTTACATGAAAACAACCATAACATTTAACTGTTACAGTTAATATTTCTTTGCAGCATTTGTTGAAAGTGACTGGATCAAGTTTTATTAGAAGTTTCTAAAGTAGCAACATCAAAGAAAGACAGGTGGGATAAAAAACTCTATCCAGGGTCATGTAAAGTTATAAGCAAGGGAAAAAGGCTTACTAAAAGGAAAGTATAACTACAGCATCTTGTCAATTTTCATTAAGTAAATACTACCAACACTGAGTACTTTATAGATTTTTTTATCACTTCACTTGTAACAGATGGTTTAATGGGAAATGAGGGATTGGTAGTGTGGCTTTGAGACACTTACACTCTGGGGAGGGGTTCATGCGGTGGCAACCACAAATCCCAGGCTTGTAACATTTGCTTAGCAACAATTTTATCTGTCAACAAACATCAACAGCCTTGCTACCTTCATTCTGCCACCTTATGTCATTGTTTTGACAGAGAGCATGAACTCATTTCAAATCCAGATTAATCCTTTTCTCAGTACACCTGGTATTAAGAAAATCATTTTAGTCCTGTTTTCCCACAAAGCTTTCTAAGCTGTGATGGAGGTAGATTGATAGAGAGGAAAGTTCTGGTGGCCAGTCATTTCATTCCCTGTCTCCCAGTCAAAGCCTGGCACCCGATTGCTGCTGGAAGCACTTGTTACTCCTTAAAAGTTTGAAATGTTTTTCAGTTTCAACATTTTCAGTTGAAAACATCCCTTTAATTATCACTATTCACAATCCAGTAAACAAAATTTTCATGTGTTTTATCTTTAGTGGGAGAAAATACTTGAGCACTTTCTAAATTTAATCCCCTTGCATGCTGGGCACAGAGATAAGCATGAGCCCTATATGCCACTATAAAAGGAACCAATATGGTAACAGCGCCATGCTATATTTACAGCTTTATGTGAATAATTGCACTGAATTTTTGGCTGTGACTAATGTTTAATAGGAGTGATGCAGCAAAATCTTCCTAACACTGAATTCCAATATCGTGAATAGCCTATAATGCTGTGTTTTCTTGGTGTTAATTCTCAGGTAATGCCTTGCCTTGGGCTGAGGCACAGCTGAGCCCAGTGATGGGCACCTAGGTCTGAACTGAGCAGGTTGTAATGTCACATGGAGATCTCAGCCCAGATCCAGTCCTTTGGGAAACGGGGCCCAGACTGAGTGTTCCAAAGGCAGTTCCGAGGTTATGGCTGGGTTGGATCAAAAGATGTGCATCATTTTGTCTTCAGCTTGCCTTGCAACTTGCAGTCACCTCAGAATCCATCCAGACTGGGATGTAATGGAGCCCAAATTGCCAGCGGCAGGCAGCCCTCGGGGCCAACCAGCACCTGGCAATCGGGCTTATGAGCAACACCTGCGGGGACAGGGGCTCAGGGGAGGTGGGTCCTCAGCCAGGAGCACAGCTGGGCTCCAGGAAAGACTCTGGAGTGCTGTGGAGTCGGGATGAGGAGCTGCTGTGCCCAGGAGCAAGGAACAGGGTGAATAACCTCTCCTGTCCAGGGCCCTGGGGAAGCCAGGTAAGGGATAAATCCGGGGTTGGTTTATTTCCTCTGAACTGAGACTCAGAGGAACGGGCGGGCTGTAGAGGAGACTGGCTTTAACGGGAGAGAAACTGCGGGAAGGGGAAGATGCTGGAGAGCTGGTGATGACCCAAACAGCGTTCCCTGCCAAGGACGCGCTGGTCTGGCCGTGCAGACACCCACACTGAGGTAACTGCCCGCGGCGAGAGGAGCGGCCCGTGAGGGGGGCGATGTCCGGAGCGTCCGTGCCCTGCGAGGCTGCGCTCAGCCCTCACAGCCCGCCGGCTCTGCCACAACCCCTCCGCGGCACCGGGGAGGAGGCGGCGTCCAGAGCCCCGCCGCCCTCTCACCACCACGCCCGGCAGCGGCGGCGGCTGCGACCCTCGGCAGCCCCGGGCACTCACCTGAGGAGTCGGGGGACACCGAGGGCTCGGGGGCCGCAGCCGGACCCCCTCCCGCCTCAGCGGCCGCCATTGCCGCCATGGCCGTCTCCGTGGCGACGGCGTCGGGCGGGCAGGAGCCGGAAGGCGGCACCAGATCCCCTGGGTGCCAACGGATCCCCTGGGTGCCAACGGATCCCCTGGGTGCCAAGGGATCCCCTCAGCCGGCGGGGCCCCTCAGCGCCACCGCGTCCTCTCGGTCCCCTCAGCGCCACCGCGTCCCCTCAGCTCGGTACCGACCAGCTCCCCGCCGCCCTCCGAGCCGCCGGGGGTGAGGCGGGCACACGGGAAGGATTTGGGTGTCGTGGGCTCTCTTTTCTTTTAGTTGGCTTACTCGCCAAGCCTCCTTGTCCTCCCCCGTGGGAAGCAACGCTGTTTGGTTGTTTCAGCTCCGGACTTTACTGGAGTTGCCACAAAAATGGAGCGGCGAGGTCTGCGTTTCACCCAACTGCACGGCCATCCCCACAGGGTTTGTGTAGCACAATAATGTAAATGACCTGGGATGGAAATGTGATCGTTCACAGTCCGGACTGGACAGGGAAACCCGTATTAACAGGAGAAAAATGCCAGTGAAGGGGGAAAAACGCTCAGAGCTTCTCAAGTGAAGCCTAAGTCATTCTGAGAGGCAACAGCACTGCCCAAGTTGGGACTGCCCAAGCTCTCTCACTCCTTTCTGTCCATTTCCTTTAGTGCCGAATTTCCAAATGCCAGTCCAACCCTCAGTGCTCCTGCCAGGCTTACTAGTCATGTATGGGATAACAGCAGCAACATTGCCCGTCTTATTCCTGGCCAAGCCTGGCTGTTGAATTATTTGCAAATCACCTCTAGCATTAGGATTTTTTTTAAAAATAAATTGTTTTTTGATGTGAAATCTCTTCTGCCAGGAAAGTGGTGACACAGCTGGGTGCATGTCCAACAGCATGGAAAGACGTTTGATGAAAGCCATGGGACTGTGTGGTGAGTCACAACAAGAAAAAACATTGTTTTAGCATAGAGTTTCATTATTTATCCTGCAAGGAGTGCCATTTGTATAGCAGCTATTTAACGTTAGCACTCTGTGGTGCAAATTGGCTGGATTGGTAGTGATACACTGTCGTGCCTTGGTGGATTGCTTTCCTCTTTGGAAAACACAGCATCCAGGCCCTTCTCTTTCTCCTTGGTTGTACTAAATGTTGATGCAGACGTGGCACAGTAGATGTTTCCCAGCCTGTTCTGTGTGAGATTTTTGCTTTTGCTGTTACTACAAACAAGGAGACACATGTCTTGGCCAAAGGCCCACAGTAAATTCTCTTTTTTCACTTTGTTGAGCAGCACGCATTAAATTCCCATTAGAAAAGTTAGCACATGCATTTTGAAATTTAGTCCAATATAACAATAACTGAAGATCCTGTCTGTAACATCTGCATGCCTTTTCTCTGGAAGTTGTGGAAACACTGTAACCAGACTATAACCAGTCTGAGTACTTGGTATTTTACCCCAAATGTGAATATGCGGGTAGCTTCATGTGTATATGTTTAGGTTTTTATGCTTGATTTATTTTCTCATGGCAATCAGCTTTCCATGAGCTTTTTGAGAGTGATAATGAGGATTCATGATGCAAGAAGCAAAACATCTTTTTCAGCAGCTTAGCATCTTATTGGATGGTTCAAAGCAATGTGGCTTCAAGAGCAGAGGTGCTGCCCTGGTATTAGGGTACTGCAACATCTCCAAAATAAACAGGATTGAAATCCTCTTAGAGAAATTCAAAGTATTCCCTGCCTATAGAGATAAATAATGCTCACCAGAGAAAATTATTCCAAGGTCTGAAGCCTCAAGCTGCTGGGCTCTTTTTGGCTGACAGCACAGTTTTGGAGGAGTGCCAAACTCCTGCAGGAATGCAAGAGGGATGGTTCTGGTAAAAATGTAACTGACTGACTGCACTAAAGAAGGAAAGGTGTAAACTGCCCGGAGCTTTGAAGGCACCCTGGAGCTCCCAGAGCCAAACCTGGGAGACACAGCACAGATGTGGGCGCAGTGTCCATGTGCTCTGATACAGCCCCAGGGGTGACACTGCCAGAGTCCTCACCTGAGGGCAGTGCTGCCCAGAGCTCTGATGTGCTGGGAGTGAGGACAGCCTTGAGGTTGCTCTGTCTTGGATGCTGTAAGCAGCTCCTCTCCCTTCCCACATCTCTGTGGGAAAGCCAGGAAGGCGCTTCTGGGACAATCCAAGAGGTGCTCCACCGGCTTCAAGGTTCCCTGCATGAATGCAATCTGGGCAGCCCACAGCATATAGGTTTTGCCCACTGTGTCTGATAATGAGGTTATCACTAAATCATTTCCAAATCAAAGAACATTTAAACTGAGGAGCATATGATTCCCCTTTGTTTTATATACTCTTGAACATTAACCTCAATTGCTCCTGCAACATGTATTCTCCCTCATGACAGGTAAGTCTCCATTAATGACATGCTCACTTTCCAGCTCCAAAATCATCTAATTACACATGAAAATGTTTCACTGCTGAGCAGGTGCTTCCAAATATTCAAAACACAAAGGCTGTGAAGTTTTTTCTGGTGCTAGCAGAAGGTGCCAGGCTGAGGGCATTACACAGTCCCTCCTGGAACATGTGGAACAATCTAATTGCCATCTTCTGTTCCACTTGCTGTCTCTGGATTGTGCTGGGTTTTCTCTGTGGGTGTCAAAGGACAAGGATGCTACAGCTGTGCCACAGTTGACCTCTGGAGGGAGGCTGTGCACCACAAGGACTCTCAGGCTGGATGGCACTGGAGTCCTGCTGACATCAAGGGGAGCTGGGCTGGTGACAGCCTGACTTCAGCTGCAAGGTGTGCTTGAGGATTGCCTGGTTTTTACTTAGCCCTTTTTACTGGGAAAGTAATTATCACTGCTATTCATCTCTGGAATCTGATGCTACTGCAAAAAAAATCTGCTGTGTGGTGCATTCTACCCAAAATTTCCTTATTCAGACCTGCCAGCTTGGGAGAATGACACAAATTTACACATTTGTCTAATTCTGAAGGTCATCTTGGGAGTTGTTGGGGGGGCATTACTCCAACTGTGCCCTCTCAAGGGAGGGAAATAGTCTCCTCCTTGAGACAAGCTTTGTTTCATGCTGCAGCCCAGCCTCCTCAGAGCTGTGCTGGCAGGTACCACCCAGCTGCTCCTCCTGTATTTCCTGGGATCTGCTCTATTTCTGGTTTTGTATGAAGCTGTTGGTATCACTCAGATCAATGTACAACTAACTAAACTGGCTTAACATTTTTTACTCTTCTTTATACTTCCTATAATTGCTTACTGTCAAAACCAACACTGATTCTTTCTACCAATTAATATGCACTCTTAGGAATAGGCTTTTTCATCAAGGAAAAAAAAATCTATGAAATAACTGTTAGGTCCTTGATACTGTGTCCTTGCAGAAGAGACTTGGGAAGAAAGCCGAGTTTCTTTTGGTGTGGTTGCTTTCAAGGGAAAAAAAATCCCAAATTGTCAGCAGGGCTTTTAAAGACAAATATTAATAAAAGCAGAAGAATTTTTCCAGCTAGTTCTCTGTTGAATGCAGCTGTGATGAATGCTACATAGAAAAACTAGAAAAACAGTCTCAGGAAAGGGTCTGCAACAGGTTATTTGGGTTCTAGGAGAGGGGTATTTCAGGTATAAAGTAATGTCAATAGAGGTTTGGTTGTGGAGTTTTGTTTGTTGGGGATTTTTTTTAATCTTCATCACCTAAATTTTTCCTGAAATTGTTTCTTTTTTGGATGTTGTAAACACAGATTTCTTGTAAGCCCCTGCACGTCAACTTGACTTGAGGTAAAGGGGATTTCAGAGTTACTGAGGAAGGTGGAGGCACTCCTCAGCCAGGGATGTGGCAAAGTAAAAAGGGATGGTGGGGCAGTCCAGCAACTGTGCACTCACAGCATGTGCTTCCAGGTACCATATGGGCCAGGATGAGGGCTGGGATCCCAGAGTCAGGGGAACTTTCCAGTGCCACAGAACAGGGCAGGAGTTCACTGAAGAGCTGACAGCTCTGGGAGTCCTCAAGAATTCATCACTGGCTTGGTTAGCAAGGTTTGTTCACTAAAACCTTCTCTGTTACTGATCCTGCAGCTTCTGTACCCTGTGGCACTTGTGGAGGAGAGAATGCTGCACCCCTTCCACCACTAATTCCTAGGAGGGTCTCTTTTCTACTAAGCCCAGGGATTCTCAAATGATTTCTGCTACTTATTTTCATGTTTACTTGTCTAACACTGTCACTTGGAACACATAGAACTCAGTGGGAGGATTCCAGATGACTTCAGTGGGATGCTCTGTTAATAACAAGCTCTAACTCTCTTTATTAGTTCTTTATCTGGTGATCATAATGTTAAAAAGCTGAGGGGAAGGAATAAAGATGGTAATTTTGTAGCTGATTTTCAGTTAGCTTCTGGGCCAATGGTTAGATGGCAGTGAAAATACAAACTGCCTTATTTATCCCGCAGGTTCTCACCCTGTCACTGTATCCTGTTTAAAATCCTATGCACTGCAAGTTCTCAGTTTTCAAGGTGAAGGAAGAAATGTTCTGGAGTCTTTCTCATCTTATGTTACATGAGGCAGCTGAAATATTGATCACATGCTTCACCCCATACCTAGCAAATAAAGAATTTCCAGTTGGAAGTTACTTCGTGTCTCTGAGGCAGAACTTAGTGCAGTAGCTTTTAGAAATGCAAATAGAAGGGAGACAGAGTAATGGAAAGTGACGTTGGTTTGGGGACAGAGATCAGCACATGTACCCTGGGCCTGATGGAGAAACATCTGGGCTTCAAAGCTGCTTGTGGAGTCCAGTGCTGCTTACTGTGAGGAAGGGTAATCTGCACAAAGAACAGCTAAGAGCATGAAAGCCATGCTTCCAAAGCAATGCAGGGCTGCTGAAATCCCTGAGGTCAAGCAGGGGGAATTCCTATAAAAGAAATTGATTGGTTCAGTTGGAATAAGCCTCATTCCTGTTCCCTTGCTTGGCCTTGCTCAGTTGTGGTTAAATGAGGAGAAGGATGATAATCATCTGATTATCTTGCTATTGACAGTCTGAGGAACAGTTGGGAGCCCAGGCTTGTCCTCTTGCCAATGCCAGCTCCAGGGATGGGTTCAGCATTTGGCAAGAGAAATAACATGTTCCACAATCTCCAACAGGTGCAGTGGCTGTTCCAGTGCTGAGTGCACCAGGAGAGAGCCTGGAATTACCACTTTGTTGGCTCATCTCACCTATGTTCCTGACTCACAGTGCCCAAATTAGCCACCAGGAGAGAGCATAAATTTCCTCAGTAATTAATTAAATATGTGAGGAAAGATGTCTCAGGTACAGGGTGCAATTTCTGCATCAGATGAAAAAGTTAACTATGTCAACTTACAGCAGTCTTTGATTTGAGATGGGAGACCTGGCATGGGGGAAGCTAATGCTCAGTGCAGCTGCCCTGAACCTATCACTGCTACCACAGTTGATCACAGAACTTCTTGGATTTTGTTCCATACCGTAACCAAGTCAAATTTAAAACTGTATGTGTAAACCAGCAGTCTTTTCCACAACAATTAGTGTGGAAATTAATTGTTGTGGAAATTTTTTTTCCACAACAATTAGTGGAATGTTAATGGAGCTGCCATGATCAATTACTCTCACAGATAAATGTTACTAATGTTTCCCTTTCGTGTTAGTAGGTATTCTGTTCTTCAGACATTATTCCTTACAATAGCAGTCAAACCTGGATATGTTCTTTCTGAGCTCCAAATACACTGATATGTCTCCTTGGTGTCCAGCTCTCTCACTACACTTCAGGTCAACACATTGATTAATACAGACATTAGATAAAAGAGTTTATTTAGGATTAAATACTCATTTATAAATGGAATATATAACTTGTTTTCTGAAGTCTGTGATATATTGACTTTGTTACAGATTTATCCAGAACACCTGAAAAAGAACTGAATTTTAGTATGCCAAGACAATGTTTTCATATTACAACTTTATTATTCATAGGATCATAGAATAGTTCGAGTTGGAAAAGACCTTAGAGATCATCAAATTCCAGCCCCTCTGTTGTGGGTAGGGACACGTTTCACTAAACCAGGTTGCTCATAGCTCAAGACTTCCCAACTTGCTACAGTCACTTAACTCCATTCAAAGTATTTCAATGTCCAGTGCTCATTTCTGTGACTTTTCCATTAACCTCTTCCTATCACCCCTAAATAAATGGCTACTCAGGTTTCTCCAAGTAAGGGCTTTTCATCTCTTCTGCAATGACTTCAGGTGTTCAGCTGCCCTGTAGGATGTGTTCCATTTTGTCTGCATCACATCTGTAACACAATAACCTGCTATTGCTTTAGAAAAAGACGTATTAAATTTTCCAGGCAATAACTAAAGCAGCTTAAGTGGATGGGCTTTTTCCACAGGGGAGAGAGAAAGTTACTTAAACAAATGACTTAATTTTACACAAGGTCCTGTATGTTTTGCCCTAGCAATCAGTGACAGTTCTGACTAGGGAGAGTCTCCCAAGTTTGTATCAGTTAACTGGTGTCAGTGTACTGACACATGGGGGCATTAAATTCAGCTCTGACTTTCACATTTTATAAACCACCTCACCTGAGTCAGTGAGTAGCACCACTGTATGCTATGCAAGTTTTACTTTGCTCAGAGCATAGGACAGAACAGAATCCATCACAACAGTTGGGAACAAAGCACACACAAACACCAGGACCTTCTCCTTCAGCTTTGCCACCATGTAACGTGCTTTAGGTGCAGGAGATGTTAGAGCATCCACCATAGCATCTACGACCTCATTGCCATTAGTGCTTCCCTCACTGAGGATGTTGTTGAAAAAGTTTACCCGCTCTTGAACATACTCCTTGTTGTAAACAGCTTTTTCCTCTTCACTCAGTTCACTCCAGATCTCTTCGGCACTGAGTGGTGGCTGAATTTTTGTAGAGCGTGCATAATTTCCTGGCTGGATAATACAGACCTGAAAGCAAGAAGTAAAACTTATCAAGGTGCGATCAGACATTGTGAATTCAATTAAATACTATAGTCAGTAATACAGATCAAAAGCTCTCTGCAGACAGCCAGGAAATGCTGTTTTGTTGAAATTTTAACCCTGGAAACTTGACTGAAATCAAATATATTCCCGTGAAATATTTAACATTGCAGAGGTGCTTTATTCTGACTTCCTCATTTTGCTCTGATGTTAATGTTCTTGTTTTGACTACTCAGCACACCCTCACAGAATGCAATAGAGCATCTTTGATTGCTGTAGAATGCTTAATGGCATAAATGTTTTGACAATACTGAGACAAAGAATTTTAGTATGACTTTGATGTCTCCAAAGTAAAATACTTTGGATTTTTCACTCAGTGGAGAACATTGCAATTGATAATATTTTGACCCAGTTTGGGACAAAAGTAGATATCAAAGAAAATTATCGTGTCTTGGGGAAAGAAGTGCTGTCTTCCCCAAGCAGGTGTAATTAAAAGCAAACTAGGTCTTTTCACTGAAAAACAGGGGGACCAAAGGTCCTGCTCTGCCTCTCATTGAAGCCATTAGCTAATTTCTGTACATTTGTGCACATAGATTTAAATGAAAAGCATACAAGTCTTTTGCTGCTCCTCATGTTTCTTTGCTGCTGTTCTACTCCCTTCTAAGTATTCCAGGGAGTTTTGGAGCAGGCTGAGCACTCACAGCACACATGCTGTTCCTCAGTTAGCAGCAGCCTTGTTCAAACTATTTGTAGATATGCAACATTAAAAGCTCTGTGGCATTTAGCTGACCTGATTTCTAAAGACTGCAACACAAGGTGAGGAAAACCCATGCTGAGCTGTGTCAGAGACTTGGGGATCTGACAGGCGTTCTCTGGGAAGTCTGTGATGATATAAACCCCTGATGTCTTCACTCAGCCACCCAGCCCACCCAGCAGAGGCTCTCACCCACATCAGTGCCTGCCTGCTGGCCTGCATGGTGATGGATTCACTGCTCTCAGGAGGAGTGGGGTGCAGGTGCTATGCACAGGGAGAAGCAAGGGGTGCAGACAAACTCCAGCAGAGGGATGGTGTGCACAGCTGGAACAGCTTGTGCTGCCTCAAGCAGGTTTGTCACACAGCATCCCCGGGAGCCCTCCCTTCTGGTGCTATTTCGAAAAGTGTTTGGTATCAGCCAGACAGTAAACTTCCCACATTTATTGTTAACAAAGGTTTTGAAAGCTTCCTCTTTTGGAGCTGGCTTGGAGAGAAGGAGAGATGGTTTGGTTTCTGCCTTTCCCATGTTTTCTGTAGCCTTTCCATGGAAGACATACACTTTGTTTCCTGTAGGCTGTCAGCTTGCCTGGCCAGAGTTCAGTGGGACAGAGCCATAGCTCCATCTGCTCCTTGCCCTCCCTGGGCACCTTTCTCCTGAAAGGACACAGAGAACAAAAGAGCAGTGCAAGAGAGCACAGGAAAAAAGGGACCATGTATTTTGTAGGCTCTCCACAGGGTAGGTTCTCAGGCAAATGCCAGCCAGCATCTTGCATACAGTCAGAAACAGAAAAACACCTCTCAAAGATACTCCAGAAATGTTCATAAGCCTGGCTCACTCAGTTGTGTGCTAGGACTGCTGCAGAGGTGGAACAGGAAAAATCCCAAAACAACCAGAGTAGCTAACCTGTTAAACTAAGCCCTTCCATGCATTTGAGATTATCCTCAACTAATCAGCAGAAATCCTCATCGTGCTGTGTGGTATTAAGATGTATGAAGTCACTTGCATTTTACAGCCCTTCATATTTATCTGACAGGGGTAGCTAATAGATGCATAGCTGTAATATTTTCCACCACAAAGCTTATGAACAATGCTGTAAATCTGTGTACTTAAACAGTACACCAGTGAAAACCTGACAGGGAAGACTCTGAGAAAAGTGTTTCAGCAATAGACTGACTCCAAGGAAAAAGCCCAGTGAAGCTACTTAGTGATCTAAGCTTCAGGTTTGACTATTAGAGTTGCTTAGGGCACTAAGAGCACTCTTAGAGCCTCTTAGGTTAAGAGAATAAGAGCATAATTACTCTGCACAATGTTGCCTCTTGCAGCATAACTGTTCTCACAAAAACCAAGGAGTTGGTGTTGTAAGAGGAGAGAAAGAACCCGTTAGGCAAGTGACAAGCCTCCCTCTGGCTGCACAGCACTCAGTGTCTGGGCTCTTTGCAGCCTCCCAGGGAACATCTGGGTTCCTCACTGCTCTTGGGAGCTCAGGCAGGCCTGTGTCAGGAAGCTTCTCCACTGCAGAGGATGTGGAGAAAGGGTGGAAGTTTCAGTGCTGACACAAAGACCTGTTCCCCACCAGTTTCACAGAGTTAAAAACATCACCCAGGACTGCTGTGCCCCAGTGATTTCCTGGGAATTTCCTGACTGATTAGCCACAGAGAAACCACCTCTTTCCAAAAGGAAGCAGCTCCCATGAATGCAGTTCTGATCTTTTACCTTTGTTACTTTTTTTCACATAACTCATTACATCACTTACGTGGACACCAAACTTCTTCATTTCCAGTCTTAAAGCATCACAAAATTTTTCAATAGCTGCCTTGGTCATAGAATAAATGCCATTTCCCAGAGTAAAATAGGCAATGATGCTGGACATGAAAACAATACGTCCTAGAAAGAAAACAGTACAAATAATATAACTTCACTCTCAGTCTTTAACATGGAATCAATTAATCTCAGTCTTCTGAGCTCCTAAGAACGTGTTGTTTGGCAGGAGACTGTTTTACTGCACATTGTGCCAAAACTGGGCAGTGTCAGGGTGCAGTCCCAGCACAGAAAGACACTCAGCTGTGTTAAGCAGAAAACTTCACACAAAAATCTTCCACCTAGTGACAGATGTTGGACTAGACAAAGTGTAACACATTTCCAGTGTGCTACTTATTCCTTCTGAGCCTGAGATAGGATGAAAAAAATGGAAACAAAGCAGTGCCCTAAAGACTGAAAAATAGTAGTAAGAGGCTGTGCTAGCAAGAGAAGAAGGACTGCAGAGGAGAGGGGAGGTGATTTTCCCAGTGGTGGATATATGGTTACTAATATCAGTCTTTCCTGTGCTAATGATGTCTCTGCACGGAGACCTGGTTTTATAACTGTGCACATAAAGCCCAAGCCAGACTGTACAGTGATAACCTTCACCAAGGAAATGTGACTTGCCAAATGTTGCACAGGATTTACAATGATTTCCCTGATCTGTACAGCTTTTCCCTCTTTTCTAACTCCTGCTGAGTGCAGGCAGGCCTTAAACAGCAGAGATTCCCCACTTGAGGCACTGGACTGGGGTTCATTTCCATTGTTTTCTTGTATATTTCTGTCACATAGTCATGCCATGGGGTAAGGAATGTCCAAGTGTGGAGATATATATATATATATATATATATACCAGAGGTGAGGGAGAAGATGGCCTTGTCATTGACGATACAGGCAATATAGCTGCACTCCTGCTGCTGCCACAGATGCAGTTAACATCTGGGCCCCAGATCTGACCAAATGGAATAGGGTTGGGGGATATCAAAAGGTATCATGGGAATGCAGTGAAATCTGTCATTCTGAATTAGGTTCCCTGCCTTCTTATACAGCAGCTCAAATAATATATAAACAGTAAGAGGAAAATAACCACCAGCTTACAGATTTAGGTACTCTGTCAGCCGGATGGAAAAGATGCAGGGAAATGTTGTTCCTCTCAGGGTAGAATGTTTAAGTCCTAGACTGAAGGGCATTACCTCCTTTTACAAGTATTAATAATGGTGTTAATAATTTAGAAGCGTTTCTTGGAATAGGAACACATCCATGGCAGTAAGCCATGGGTAGGATGGCTTCTGTCCAGTAGCTGAGTGGTCTGGGGCACACACCCAGGATGTGGGACACCTGATTAAACTTCTCTTTATGCCTAAGGGAATTGAAACCCAGCTTCCCCAGGAGAATTCTCTAATGTCTGTAATTCAAGCTTTTCATTTGGAGAGGTCATTTGCTGCCCCAAACACATAAGTTTTAGCTGTCCTGGTTCCTTCTGCATGGAAGCAACAGGAAATCTAGGATTCCTCCTGGGATTCTTCCTAGAGTGCCCTGGCCCCCTCTCCTACGTAGATGGTACTTGAAAATGGAGTGCAGGATTTAATCAAGGAAACACTGACAGCCTGAGAGAGATACAAAATGTTCCTTTGAGCTAAGGTGTGTGCAGCCATCCAGACCCAAACCTTCTAAAGGTCTATGCCTGTGCTTAATATCGCATGCACAATTAGTCCCATTTGCTTCAAAGTAACCCTGTGCAATCCAGGGGGCCAGAGAAATGCCTCTGGTGGGTCAGCATCACAGAGTTTCAGCAGTAAGTAGGACATGACAGGGAAAAGAGTCATCTCCCTGTGTAATGGCCACGTGACACACTCACTGCGTATACACAATAGCACATTCTTCTACAAAAATACATCCAGCTCACAGTATTTAAAGGTTTCTTTCTTCTTGTGTCAGAATATCATCAACTGTAGGCAGCCAAGCATAAAGAAGCAGAATAGCCCCCCAAAAAGGGACGCTTTTACCGTCAGTTTGTGTACCAGTGACAACTGGGTTTCCAGGTGAAACCTGCCCTTTCCTGTGCTTGATGCTGCACACAGAGCACAAATCCTCATCATAAAGAGCTTACAGCCATAACAGACAAGGAAGAGGGGTTCTTCTTCCCCAAACACAGATGGAGACAGGCAGAGAACAAACTGAAATGCACAATACATGCTGCCATGCTGCAGAGGGCTAGTAAACCATTCCTTCTCAGAAAGAAGACTAAAGCCCACATGTAGGGAGGTTCATGCAAATGCATTTATCCCATTGGACACCCATGCACCTCTACATACTTGAAGTTTCCTGCCCAGGGTCACAGAGGCTCCACAGAGCTGGAACTGGAAGCTGGATGTCTCTAGTTCATCTCTGTAGGGTCATTCCTCCTCTCCTAATTGCCAAACAATATAATTGTAAAGCCTAAATAAGACAATTTAATGGATCTTTGTGTTTTCTGATTGTCAGTACTTAAAAAGGCTTCCCTGGGCTTAATGATCTACAGTAAACAATTTTTCTCTCTTTCTTAAGTCAAACACTGAGAGAAGTCCTTATTTGTAAATACTTTTTTCTATGTACTGCGAAGACAGAATCCTTAAGGTTGTTTTTTCCCCTTATGACTTCACCCACTTTTCAGGATCAAGTTGCTCTTCCAGGCCACACAGAAGGAGGCTGTCATTTCAGTTCAATGAAAGACAATTAAAGCCTCTTTTATAGATGCTACATTACCCTGATTATAGTAAGCTAATTATTCTACAACTCTAAATAACAGTGGATTAGCATTACCCTTGTATTTCCTTAGAAGGGGAAGAAATTCCAGGGTTGTCCTGATGCTCCCAAGGAGATTCACATCTGCAAATTTTTCATATGTCTCCATAGGCAGCCACCCTGTCTCACCAAATGTTGATATTCCTGCATTGTTGACAAGGCCCCAGAAACCTGTGTAAGAGAAATGACTCAGCAAGCATCTTTAACTGCAAAGCAACCACTAGTTAGGTAACAAAGCAACACCACTGATTGAGACCCTTGAAAGAAACTATAGTTGTGTAACTTTTTCATCTTTTCGACTTCAGAAGTGCAGGCATGTTTTGTTTAATGAAGGAATGCCATTGTGGCCCTAATCTGGACTAAATGGAATCATAGAATAGTTTGGGTTGGAAAAGCCCTTAAAGATCATGCAGTTCTACCCCCCCTCCCATGGTCAGGGACACCTTTCCTACATAATTCTCAGTGCTATTTAATAATTGCTCACTCTATAGTTGTCTTAAGTTATTTATGAATAATATGATCTGGGAGACTGCATCTTACTGCCAATGTGGTGTACCATGATATTTTAATTACTTTAATCCCAGCGTGTGCTATGAGCAGCTTTGTGAAAATTATATTAAGCAGTCTAAAGGCTAAGGGGTACTGTTTTCAAAGTGCCTGACTGATTTAAGAGCCTAAGTCTTGCATCTTTTGCCAAGATTTGAGCTCTGATTTCTTCTGAAATCAGCCACAATCAGGTACATGGCTGCAACATTGGGTAAAGTAATCAAGCAGGGTCAGCGGCTATGGTATTTTTTAAATTTTGTACTTTTGAACAACTTTATTCCCCATGTAATGACAGATTTTAATGCTAAGGAGCCCACCCCCTGGCACACAGAAAGATTTCAGCGTTTACAAGCAGAAAAGTATTGGCAGCAAAGCTTGTTCTGACAGAGCTCAGTGACAGGGAGCTGAAACCCTTCAGCCCAGAGCCACAGCAGGTCTCCTGTGAGCCCTGAGCAGTGCTAACAACCTCAGCTGTGGGAATGCTGTGTGCTGGAGTGGGGAGCACTCACAGGCTGGAGCTGACACGCTGCCTAAATGCTGATTAAGCCCTGCTGACTATTTCATAGCCCTGTGTGTGGATGCACAGCAAAGCAGAGAGTGAAGCAGTGCTTTTGAAAACATTTCTGTTCCTGTCCTCCAGTCCTGACTGACAGCATTTTGGGGGTGACAGCAGCATAACTAAAGAGTACCAGGGCAGCCTGACTGGCACTGAAATACCTGAATTTGCAACTTAGTTCTTCCAGCCTTGACAATTTTCTCATGTGTTTCTTTTAAAGAATCCTTGTAGATGTCCAAGGCAAATAATTGTTTTGTCACACCTTCTACAGGACCTCCAAGCCTGGGTTTCTGGGGAGGCAGAGCAGGTTTCAGTGCCTCTCTTCCTCTGGACACATGAGTTAAGGGCAGGGTGGTGCTGACCCAGCTGTAGCCTCCTGTACCTGTGGCAGCAGAGTCATTCTCAGGGGACTTTTGATCACCTTAGTCAAGGCACTGCAGAAACCTTTGGGCTGAATCCTTTTCTTTCTGATCTTCTCTGACAAAACTACTGCAATAATTTCATGGTATTTTGAAATACCCATTTCTCATGGATTCTTCCAGAGCCCTGCCAAGAACTGCCAATATCAGATTTCATTCAAAACAGTAGTTAAAGATGAAACAGAAATTTTTTTGGAATTAGTTTGTAAAGCGGACCTCTATAAGCTTTTCTAACATATATATACACTACTTGAATTACCTAATGAAATTGATCTTTAAACAGAGAAAAAAACTGATTTCTTTTAGTGAAAGTCTCATTTGCAGGGCAACACTCTCAAAATCAGGAATTTACTACGCAGAACTTGGATAACTCTGTCCTCCAAAGAGAATCAACCACTATTTCACACCCTGTTACCCAGCAATCCTTCACTCTGGACCTCTCTTATAACTTTAGTTACAGACAGACTGCTGCCCTAGTAATGCAGCAGTTTCTTCTGGACTCACTTCTCTTCCATGGCTCCAAATGTCAGCAGACAGAGGAGAGGAAATGGACTTAAAAATTGGCCATAGAACTGGGAATCCTAGACATCCATCTTCCCCTGCCACTGCCCTATTTTGCCGTGTCTTTCCATCATTCTCTGGCTTTATTTCTCCATCTTAAAATGGAACCCAGCCCCATGGGACTTACCTCCCTATAAAATGTTTCCAGATCAATGGCTTAGAGAGCCTTCTGTAGAAGCTAATTATCAATATTTTTGTACTTGCACATGATCCCATCTGCAGATGGGATGAGTGGCTGCACAACCCATCTGTTTCTACTCAAAGCTGGAGGTTTCTGTACTCAGGGTTATTTTTATATAACCTAACTCTAACACAACCCAAACTAAAGCCTGGCATCACTGCAAAAGCTGTTTCCCGATCTTTTCAGCTTTACCTATCCTAATTAAAAAAAGTTGTTTTGCTTCTGCCACTGCACCCTGAACTCTTGCTCCACATACCCCTGATTTCATCAGACCTTCAGAAATACAGCCATTAATCTTTAGACAATTGATTTTCTTCCTCTTTCTCTGAAGTGTGAAACTCAGAATTTAGCTTGCAAGGCTTAGGTTTTCTCCAGCCATTTGCCTCATGTGCTTCAAAGCCTCTGGGTAGCTGCTGGTGAGGCCAGCCTGTGTGTATCAAGAGAGTTCACAAAATAATGGCTCCTTCCTTCTGTGTAGTGGGCAAGTCAAAAGCCATGAGGAGAAAAATTGGCCTGAGTAAAACTAAGACAGACTTTTTAAAGAGAAGATGAAGTTAAACACAAAAAGACACTTTGCACCTGGTCAGCTCAAAACACTCCGCTTGCCTTAAGGAAAACATATTGTTTCGTAGAATCTCAAAATTGGAAATTTTGGCGTTCCTAAATGGGAAATGTTCTGATACTTTCCCGAATATTTCCTGCCACTTTGTTTAGTTGAATCAATTCACAAAATTCCACTCAAATAACAAACAGTTCATTACCTTATGCTACTTTCTCAGAATATTTCCTGCTTCCGGAGAAACAAGCTGCCCAGCTCTGTACTCAGAGTACTTGAATCTGCTTTGGTCTTTCTTTCCTAAAATGTTTGTGGCAAAAATGAATGCTATAAATGTGCACTCAAAACATACTGTAAATTTGCTTAGACAAATGCAGCTCAGGTAACCTAAGAAATAAAGATGGAAAATGTGGAGGGCCAAGGCACAAGAATTGAACAGCTGAAGGAGAGTGACACTGCATTTCCTCAGTGTCCATGCAGAGAAACATTTGGAAAAAACAGCTGATGTTTGGTGTGTCACACACTCCAAACACAGTTTATGAAGTGAGGTGTTAAGACTATGCTACAGCAGAGAGGGAAAAAATGAACTGGAAAACAGGACTGGAGGTCACAGAAATATTCACAAAAATGGATCCTGACAACAAAGATCAAAAGATACAGCCATGGATCTAAGAATCACTTTAGGAAACCAAACTTAAGATTAGGGAGGCTTTCTGAAGAACAGTAGCTCTCACATAACCTCCCCAATTATTTCTACTTCACAATACAGTGACCAAATGGCACATATCCAAAGTCCTCATTTAGGCCCAAAAGATATCTGGTATTTTTCCCAGAAACTCTTAAAAGTCTTCTTCCTATTGAAGTTAATCCAGCTGCAGGTTTGCAAAACCTTTTGAAAATCAGTTTGTTTCTGTGTTGGTGCCAACACTCAGATTCTAATACCTGAATTCTGCCCTCTCTAAATTCCAACAGGTATTCTTGGAATCACTGATCTTTGGAGTTTCTCCTCTAAGCCTGAGCCCATGTGAAAATGACAGGCTCTTTCCGGATAGATTTCAGAACAATTCTAAAGGAAACTAGCCAAAGGAAGTAAAGTGTGATTTGCCTCATTCCTTTGGAAAAATGAGGAGAGGGAACAACCCAATCTGTCTGTGGCAATGCAGGGTGGTACCAGGCCAGATGAGATTCCTGAGTTATATTTACATCCATTCATGAGTCACCACCCTTTGCTTGGAATATTATGCTGAAATTCTCTTCTCTGTAAGGATAATCTATTTCTATAGGGAGTCTGGACTAAAATATTGTACCATGGGCGAATTCCATGAATACAAAATCATAATTAAGTGTAAGAGAGTACTTAATAACCTTTGAGTAGGAAGTGGGACTAAAACTAATATCCCTCTGTTCCAGCTAGCTAATGGCACCCACTCACATCAGGCAAGAAAAGGAAGAGAAATTCTGATTTGAAACAGAAGAAAATAAGAAAAATTCTGAGGTTTGCTGTAGAGCCTAATAGAATTGCAAATCACCATGCTCTGAAGTCCCAGTCTGCTTTATATTGGCTTTGGATTTCTACTCTTGTATAACAGAGAGGGAGAAGATAATGAGGAGCTTAGGCTAGCTATGGTTACAGCATAACTAGAAGGTCTAGGGAGAACAGTATTTTATATTCCTGATACTCTGATTTCATTCTGGTATATTACACATTTTTGTGTACATTTTATACTGAACTGTCTACTTAAAGTAGAAAGTCTCTTTTAGTCTTTTGTAGGTCTACTTATCCTGGGTCCAGGAAAAAGGCAGATTAAAGTGATTTAAAAGAAAACATATCTGCAAAAAAGCCCTGCTTGTCTGAGATGCATAGTTTGTGGAAAGGATTATACTCTAATCATAAGGAATATTTAATCTTTACCAGGATTTATTCTGAACTATTTAAACACAGGCATGCAAAACCCAATCATCATTTAACTGCTTTCTATTCATTTTGGTCCAGCTTCTGAGGTTTCATTCAGAATCTGTGGCCTTTGCACACCTACCATTAGGCCTGGGATTATTAAATGACTATTTTTGGAATGATACAGGAATGTTTTAGTGATCAGAATTTAGAAGTCCAGCATTTAAAATCTTTCATACCTGCGTGAAACTGATTATAATTAAAATGGCAAAAAAAAGGAGGGAACAATCCCTAAGCAATACTAGTGATTCTCAGGGATAGGTTCCTTTTCTCAATTCCTATGGGGAATTGCTGAACAGAATTCTCCTGTTCTGAGGAAGGGAGAGGGAGAAACAGAGAAAATTGTCCCACAGTACTTACAAGCTAACAGTGACATACAGAACACTGCCAGCAGCAGCTACTTAAAAGGTGGATGTTTTCACAGCTTTTAAACAATGTAATGCATGATCTACTGTAATCTTCAGCACAATCCACTGGATTCCTACATTAGTATGAACTGTTTTTGCAAAAAAACAAAAGTAGACTGTTTATCTGTCCAACAACAGTCCACCCACTCTTTGCTCTCCTCATTACAAATGTCTGAGCTGCATTTGATTTCCACGTTGGTTAGAACTCTGCTGTAGGCCCTGGATACAGCTGTCCTTGATCCACCAGGGAAAATGTCCTAAAGTTTCACCACTGAGGGTTGTTAAACTCTTGGAACATTGAGGCACATGCTCCACTGCCCACCCTTTGGGTAGCAGGTAACATGTTCTGTGTAGTCACATATTTTTCTTGCCTTCTAGGTAGTTTCAGAGCATAAATGCAATTACAAATGGTTCAGAATTCTCTTTCCTAATGGAGAAGAATTTAATTAAACACAATCTTTGACCCAAATATAAAAAAATTACAATTCCTATATTTAACAAATAATTTGGTTAATATGAGAGCTAACCTCCTGTTTAATCATGAGATTGAAAATGTTTTTATAAAGGTAAAATACCAAAGAAAGCAACATGTCTATTTTCAGAGGTGCCAAGAATGAACACTCCTACTTAAGTCTTTTGCTTATAGATTGCATGAGTATTGCCACAGTTTTCTTACAATTGAGAGAAAAATATTTGTGCCCTTTTATTTTAGAAATTATGAAGAAGACTTGTTGTTTCAGTCCATTAACAGCAGACATCAAAATAATTCCTTTGCTTCTTCTTATTAAATAAAAGGAAGAATACTTGATAAATGTGCATTTCCCCATGTGGCCTATGAATCTATAAAATTACTTTGCTATCTTTGCAGAATACCCTCAAAATTCTGCAGCAGCAGAGCTGCCCAGCCATGGAAAAAGGTTTCATACGAGGTGTGTGCTTGCCCAGCTCAGTGTGGCAGGTGTGAGCTGGAACAGCACCATGCCTGCTGCACTCCACACCAGCCATGCTGAGTGTCTGGATGGGCCTGGAATTGATCTGAACATCCACAGTCTGTAAGCAGCAAAGATAACCCACAAATTAGTGCTGACTCTGGACTCCAGGATATACATGGCAGCATGAGCATGACTAATGCAGGAGAGCATAAATTATCAGAATTGCAGGATAAATTATGTGAAACCCAGAGTTCCAAGTGACCTGGTTCCCATGGAGCCTTTAATGACTTTTGGGAGACATTTGTGTTCATCTGTAGGTTGAGGAAAGGCCTGAGAGGAGAAGGCTCTGCCTCTTACTAAGATAAGGTCAAGATCAACATAAATACATGTGCTTAATGAGCAATATCTAGGCTTTTTCTTCCTTCACTTCTCATTCCATCCCCTTCCCAATGAGCAAATGAGCCAGGCAGGCAGAGGCCTTGCATTTCATTCTCTCTCTCCGTGCCTCCTTCTCCACTTTTATTCCCTGTGTGAGCGAGAGGTGTTTGTGATTTGGAGGGAGTTTCACTTCTGAACCTGAGGAAATCTGCTCTGCACCAAGTGTATCCCAGAATTACACCCTGCAGTCCCAGTGGGAAAGGAGATAACTGTGGCCTCATCACCTGTGCTGTGTCACATGTGCTGAAGGGATAACCCAGGATTTAGGTTGTCTGCAATTATTCTGGCGCTAAGTCTATTCATTCCCCTGGGTGCACGCTCCCTGTAGGGTGTCTAATTGACACGTTTCCCTTTCAGTAACCTCTCCAGGGACTAGCTTGACAAATCTCAAGTGGTTCCAAGAAGCATCTGCTTTGGTATGGCACGGCAGCTGCCCTCGCTGCGTTTCTTGTACCTATTTCCTCTTTCACAAGTCATGCCCAGAAATCCATCACATTCCCATCCCTCCAACGCCTTCATTGTTTTTCTGCGGTTTCTCTGCCGTTTGCTTCTATTGGGTCCCTGCAGACGGGCCCCAGGGACGGGAGTTCCTCTCTCTCCCTGTGTCAAGGTGAAGCTCCCCCGTGACTCACTGCCGCTTTACACTCTCGGCACCTTCGGACAGGCCCCAGTCCGCGTAACAGACCTTTAACAAAACCCCGTTGTCATTATCAATAGCTATAACTGCCCTTAGCCCGCCAGCGACGGTGCTCGCTACCCTCACGCTGTGACAGTCCAGCTGGCCCTCTCAGGCCAACAGTCCCGGGCGAAGCGAGCCGCCGCCTCGGCGACACCGTGTCCGCCGGTGCCTCACTCTGCCGGCAGCCGAGCCCCCGCCGCGCCCGCCCCGCCGGCCTCACCTCGCTCGGGCAGGTGGCTGAGCACCAGCTCCTTGGCGGCGCGCACGTCCCGGGCGCGGGTCACATCGAGCCGCAGGACGCGCAGGCGGCCGGCGCCGCCCGCCTCCCGCTGCAGCCGCAGCGCCCCGTCCCCGCCGGGGCACAGGCAGCCGGCGAACACGGTGAAGCCGAGGCGGTGGAGGCGGAGCGCCAGCAGGTGCCCGAAGCCGCTGTCACAGCCCGTGATGAGCACGGCCCGCCCGGCCGGCTCCAGCCGCGCCGCCCCGCGCCGACACAGCCGCACCAGCGGCAGCAGCAGCAGCAGGAGCAGGAGAGGGGCCGCTGCCCACATCCCGCCCGCGCCGCCACAGCCGCGCCGTCTGGCAGCGAGGGAGGGACGGAAACCCACGGGCAGCGCCCTCCCCGCCTGCCCGGCATCCCCTCCCCGCCCTGCCCGG
>CM031859.1:106943143-107002044 GCA_018697195.1 Certhia americana
ATCCCCGCCCGGAGCAGCGGCCGCCCGCAGGCACCGCCCCGCCCCGCGGGCGCACGGGGAGCCCGGGATCGCGCTCCGGACGGCGCCGGGTCCCTCCGAGCGGCGGCATGCTGATGAAGCCCGGGGCTTGATGGAGGTTTCTCCCCACCGGGGTGTCCCCCCACTTTTAGTTTCAAAAAGAAAGCGCAGGCTGGAAGCATCATGCCGTGGTCAGCTGGAGCTGCGCAGGCGAAAGGGAGCTGGGTTACGCCGAGATCCAGCGGCACGGACAGTTCCCTGCCCAGCTGAGTTTACACAGTGCCACCACTACAGACTGGCTGCAGGGCACAAATGAGAGCAGACAGGAGTGTTTCTAGATCGGTCAGGTGGGGATTTCTAAAACAGCTGCATTAATACGTTAGAGTTGCTGTATCTTATCTTATATATTACGTTGTAGTATTAAATTGATGTGGGTTTTTTATGGCTCAGGTCTGTGACTGTTGTTATCGCAAGGGTGCCTACATTACCCCATGGTGAAGGACGATGTCTGTTTCTTTTAGGCCAAAGTGACAGTTATACATTGCTGAAAAAAAGATCCCTGAGAGCTACGATTACAGGAGAAATGTGATTAGGCAGTGTTTTCTCTGCCCTTTCTTTCATCTAAGCAACTCTCCAAGCAGCTATTGAAAGCAATACTATGTCATATCTGCCTCCTCTGAGCAAAATTAAATGATTGAAAGAACCAGATGCCTTTATTAATTGTGATTTAAAGTTGGCTTGTGAAAATACAAAGGGGGCAGTCATTCATTGACATACACACACAGCAGCAGAGGAAGCAGCAGGTCTTAACACATACAGAGAAGGTTCCAAATATTTGCTTAAACTATATCCCTGTGGCTCTCCAGTCAGCCCTGTTTATATTTAGTGAATAACCTGTATCTTGTTGTGGCAGATGGGTTTCTGAAATGGTGTTGCCCTGCTGTCCTCCAGAAATTGTGTGGCCCCTACAGTCAGTTATGTTTTGTGTTTGCTTGGGGATACCTTTGCACTGACATAGAGTTTTTAATGACATCCGAAAGACAAAGGGAATAATGATTGTTTAAATTGCTTTTCCAGGGGCCAAGGCATTCCTGTGTTTTTACTCTCGTTGAGCTGCACATCTGCCTAGGTTTATTTCAGCTTTAAACTGTTCAGTATTCTTCCTCTCTTCTGCACTGCACTGCTCTCCACAGTCATTACTTAATAGGACTCAAGGCCTCAAGTGGCTTGGGAAAGCAGGTTATGCTTTGCTGCTGGGAGACAAAGTAGGACATGGAATGGTAAACCGCAAAGAAGATACCCAGATATTTGTGCTCAGGAGGGTTTATTTGATCATGTTCCATCACACTGGGAGATGCTGCCCCTTTTTAGCCTACAAAAATCACTCAGTCTTCTGTGATGACGTGAGTCACAAAGCTTTGTCTTTATATTAACAAAATAATTATGCAACAATCAAAATCATGAGAGCTGATAACAGCCTGTCCTCCAGCCAGATTTCCAGTCTGGTTCTGGAGAAAAAAAAGACAGGGAGGGATTCCAAATTCTCCTCCTCCATACCTCCCACTCACCTCTCATCCATGTCTGCCAGTCTCTCCTCTCTGAACTTTTCTGTCCTGTTAATAACACCAGGATCGAAGGCATTCAATGTAACAAAAACATTCTCTTGAAGAGTAAGAGGTGACTCAACTAACCTCTGAATTTTATGCTGTCTCTGTTCCAAAATAAATTTCTAAAGGTGTTAAAAAGGTGGGACACAAATGTGACACACTCCCTTCTGAGAACAGGAGCAGTGTGTTATCAGAGCAATGGAATCATTTAGGCTGAAAGTTGTGGATTACAGCTGTGTTCTTCACACTTAAAAAACAACTGCATGACTACCTAGTCCAGGAAATGAGGCCACTTAGGTCTCCAGTGCAGAACATTTGTAGTAATATTTATTTACTTATTTATTGGAATGATTTTCCTCTGGTTTATAGTATCCTGTTCCTATCTCAAATATATACACATATGTGTACACACACATACACATGCTTACATGATAATGTGTATTTTGAATTTATGACTCTGCTTTATCTAGTTTCTGAAATCCTCCTCATCTTTAGGGCTTATTTTAATTGTAAAGAAATGAAGTGTTTATCTTAATCTCTTCTACCTCATGCAATTCCAGTTAGTTGTGGTTTACCTGTAGCAAGTCTAAGTAAAGGCTTGGATTCTGAGCCAGTGGATGAGGAAATTAAAGACACTTGGAGACTGGTACTGATGGGGATCTGGACAATTCTTCTCCCACAATATGCTCAGGGATCTTCAACTCTTCCTGAGTGCATTTCTGGGTACAGCAACCTCTGAAGCTTTTGCATCAAAGCTTAAAGCTTTATTCTGTGTCACCCAGTAAATTTTACAGTGTGAAATAACAAGTTGCTCTGGGAAGGCACCATATTGTCATTTTTTGTTATTGTGTTGCCATGTTGTCCCTACCCTCAAAACACAAACTGCTTTTCTAAAGGTCTGTCAAGTTTCTATAAAGGACCAGGATAAAGGAGAGCTGGGATGGGCTTTGTTCCTCTACTGCACCCTGGGACTTCCAGTTTGATTTCAGGGAAGACAGATCTCTTTTTTACCTCGTTCCTGAGCAGAGAATCAGTGGCTGTGAGCAGCAGAGCTTGCTGTGGGGCATTTAAATAATAATGCACAGATCTCTGTCCAGCATAGCTCCAGCAGAAATCAAGCTACAGGGGAAGGGAGGGGGCAATGTAACTTTGCTCTATTCTCAATCATCTTCTTACATTTTTCCCAATTCTCATATCTACTCCCCTCTGCTTATTTACCCATTCTCTTGTTCCTGTTCCCTCAGCCCTCTACCCCTCCTGGTAGCCTTATTGCAAACTGGAACTGTCTCAAAATTTGACATCTGCCATGCTCAGTGCTACCCACTCTCAGCAGTGGGTAGGAGGAGTAATGATCTTTGATGTCTTTCTTACAGACTCAACTCTCCAGCATCATGTGGAAGTCATTATTATTTTTGTATTCTGAAGCAAAGATGAAACTCTGATGTCTTTTGAGGTAACTGCAGAGCCATCCTTTTTTTCACATGATTAACTTTTGGTGCAGAACACCATTTCATCAAAGCTTCAGAAAAATGCTGAGAATGTGACAGAGTGCCTCCTAAAATCTCCAAATAACACAGCAAACAATATATACAGACCCTTCTGTTAACATTCTAATGCTTTTGGAGCTTCCATGATTTTCAGGATTCAGAATCAAGATTTCTGACTCATAGGAGCTGCCTGTATCACACAATTCCCAATGAATGTGATTTCTCTTTGCCATCTATTGTGTCTTTCAGCTGGGACCCCCAACCATGCAGTGTTCCTTTTACTATTGTACAGTAAATAACATAGCAGGCTGTGGGACTTCTTGGTGCTGGTGAAAATTATGCTTTATCCAACAGGAAAAAAAACCCATAAAATTCATCTTGACCAGCCCATCTGGAAATTCAGCAAAATAAGTTCCTATTTCTAATGTTAACGCACAAGTGACACTGCTTGCTGCAACAATCCAAAAAGCTGACATTGAATTTGCATCTGCAGGCAAGCATTCCAGGAGTGAAAAAAGTAGCTTTCCAGAAAGGAAATCAAAACATAGGGTTTTGGTGCAGTTAAAGAGCCAAAGACAGTCTGAACAGAAAGGCTTGCAGTTTTTTGAGCTGGCGAGCTGCACGTCCTACTTTGGGATTCAGGCAGAGAAGGCTCTGCTGTGGTGTCAAAGGAAAGGAGCTAATGGGAGGCTGTCATTCCATGGAATTAGATAGGAGCAGTTGCATGTGGGCTGTGCATGGGGAATATCGAGCCTCTGAGGACTAAGCAGGATGTCTGGTTCTGTATAATGTGATGAGCTGTATTAAAATCTTGCTGCATATTTTTAAAAACCCTGGACTCAGTTGACAAAACAGATTTAGGATGCCACGTGTATTGCTCAGTGTGTAAAAAAAAAGGAGACAGCTTCTATTTAAAAGGCAAGGCAGGAATATCTCCACCCATGAAACATTTTCAAATGCTTGTCACTGCATACAGTGCCCAGATTATTCCAGAGATTAAGTCTTCCATTTGTCAGAAGTTATTTTAGTAAGTCCCTAGGATTAAGTCCTTTTTGGCAGTACTGGAGTAGTAACAAAGCAAGAGAGAGAGATGGAAAGAAAATGCTCCTAGAAGGAGGAAAATTCACCATCTTCTCCAACCTGAAGTGACTGATCCTTTTTCAACTGAAACACCCCTGGCTCAGGGACAGATGGTTCAGCTGGAGTATTCTTATGCAGGGGCAGTCTGGAAAGGGAAAAGACACCCTATACCTTCCAAATAACACATGCCAGAAACAAACAAAAAATAAAACACTGTTGTATCTAATTTCTGACTTGAAAGACAAATGTGGGATGGTTCTGACTTCCAAATGGTACTGCAAAATGATCCCAAGAGAGTAAAAACGCTTGGGCTGCTTCTCCACACAGAATAATACCCACTTCTGTCAGGGAAGGATTACCTCAGCACAGCAAACTGAGAACTTCAGTTGGAGGTGGAGGATAAGGATGAGGGGAGATCAAGTCTCCTTTTCTTCCTGGTGACCAGATTTGGAAAGTTCTGAAATCAAAATGGTCTCCTCCAGCATATATTTTCACCTTAGGCACACAGTGCAGATACAGATTCATCAGGTAAACTGTTTTGAACTTGAGGATTACTGCAAAAGGGGCACAACATCATGAAATTAGGATTTATCTCTGGTTAAAAGTTAATTTTGTTTGAGAAACAGCATGTGTTGAACACGGGGGCTCTTCCCAGTTGATGAAAAGCCCGTCACGCTGTTGGGAAATTCCAGTGGTGTCAGAGTAAACACAAAATCAGTTCCAAGATGATAAACTGATCCACCATAAGAATTAGCAGATCTTACAAGAAATTTACACAGGCCTTAAATATCTCACTCCAAATCTGCCCAGACTTAACTTGCAGTAATTTTGAGTAATGCTGCAAATTAAGTGCCTGAAAAAGCAGAGGACATATTTACATTGATTTGACTGCAGATTCTCACCATGCAAAAGATAGAAATGTGAAATCTGACTCATAAGAGGAGCTCCTACAGTGACATAGGCAGCAGGGGTGTAGCTTTTGAGTAAGAAGTGTGCCAGTCTTGCTGGTTTTGGCTAATATTCCACCACAAATCTATAGATTTCCCTGTTAGAGCTCTTATTTTTATGGAAAACCTATCCCACCACCACGTTAGAAGCTGAACAACTTTATCATCTCTACACTTGTACAATTTTCCCAAGCCAGGGACTGGAAGGGTTGCGGTTTCCTTGGATCATCAGTGCAGAATATTGACAGTAACGAGTTCTTTGCACTTAGGAGTTGCTATTCCCAGGAAAAACGCCTGTGCCAGTCGATACCCACGAGGTGGCAGCCTGTGCGGGAGAAACCTGCAAGAAAAGAGGATTGTCCTGAAGGCCTTACCCCTCCCCTGTGCAGGCAGAAGTGACCTCTGCCCTGCAGCCCCGGGCAGCACCCTCTGCACCAGGTTTGGGGGTTCGGATGATGCCGAGTGGATTTGCCAACCCTCACGGATCCCGCAGGATCCGACGGGCAGGAGGCAGGTGAGATACACTGACATGCAGAAGTACCACAGAGACACCAGGCAGGGATGATTTACAGGAATAACGAGAAAGTTCCTCCCTGAAAACACAGTCTGGAGGGGGATGCAATGAAAGTGACCCAGGAGGCTGATAAAAATACTTCATGCTGATAAGCAGCGAAAGAGCTCTGACTTTGCAGTGCAGTAAATATACATGAGCACAGGAGGGTGCTGCTCTTTCTCTTAGCATTAAGCAGAGTCTCTCTTCCGTGCTCCGTGGTGCTATCAGCTTACAGACCTCAGAAGGGCTTTGTATTTGTTCATCCTGGGCAGAGCCCGTGGTGATACATCTGCTGAATAACCCCAGATTGCTGCATATTTCTAGAGTAAAGTGACATTCACCTGAGGGCAGATTGTGCTTTGAGGTGATGACCAGCACAGCCAGGAGCCTGCTGGAAAAGCACCCTGGTCTGTCATCCTGCAAAATGCTGGTACAGGGGAAGGTGTGGATAATTTTACTGTCATCCCTCTCTAGGTAAGGGTATAAATCACAGACTGGGTGGTTGACATTCCTATTGCTCTTGTGTTCAGCTGTTCAACGACAGCCCAGAAGGTGGCACATCATTTGCCAGTTGGTCCAGGCTGGAAGAGCCAAGACACCAATTTCTATTGGGAATAGTTCTGTGGAAATTACTCTTGACTTTTGTACTGAGTATCATTTGCCTTTCCTTAGCAGTGTATCAGCTGATAGTGAGGGCACAAGGATGGGTAAGGAAGTGCAGAAGAAGTGGACTAAGAGAACAGATCAAACCAGAGATGAATGTAACAGAGAAACCTGGTTTCCTTATTTACAAGTCTGAGTTGTCCTGTGTGCAGGACAAGAATAATACCGGCAGACCCTGATGCCCCCTCAAAAAAAAAAAAAAAAAAAAACCAAAACAAACAAACAAACAAACAAGAAACAGAAAATCTCCAAAGGATTTGTGAAGGTTAGCATTTTTTAAAGTAGAAGTCAAATAGAACTTTTAAAAATAGAAGTCAAAAGCCAATTCCATTTTAGAGTTGGAAGAGTGCAAGAAGAGCCATATTGTAGACAGCAGAGAAGCTTTGAATAGAAGAAACAGAGATAGTGAATTTTTTTGCTAAGATCACTGATGCAATTTGAAACCCACTCAATTTGAGACTGACTCAAGACAGCAGTTACAACTCACCCACCTACATCTGGTTCCAAACCTCAGTTACATTATGCAAAAAAGAATTAATCAATAGGTCTGGTTTCCTGCTGGAAAGCTCACAGAAAAGAAGGCTTGACTCTTCTGACACAATTCCATCTCCAGCTTCCAGATGCACTGTCCACCATGACATCTCTGAACAAATGCATGGGGTTACCTCCTTGGCCCTGCATTGGGACAGCACAGACACCCAGGTTCTGGGTTCAGAGGGGGGTACATGACTGGCAAGGCCAGCTCTTTGAGGATAACAGGATGGAAATGTTATTGTTTAGTTCCTCCTCATATAGTCCTACTTTTATGAGAACATACAGGACCCTTTTTTTTGGCAGCTGCTGTTTTCCTATACCCCTGAGCTGAGCAGTTTCCCTGACCTGGGATTTTTGCCTCCCCTAACATTTGCATCACACTGATAAGAAATTACAACTACAATTCAATTGCAACTTTCAATTCTGGTAAGAAATTGCAACTGCACCATTACAGAAATATGGGGGCTCACTTCTGCAGCCCAGGCAGTGTGCAGATCATTTGGACTGGCACCTTCCCAAGCACAATGTTCTGAAATGTCACTCTGCTCCTGGGTGAAGCTTGGCTTCTTCCCAGCTTGTCTTCTCCTTTGGCTTGCAGCATCTGTGCATCTTGCCCTCATTTCTTGGCATGCAGATGCCTGAAGGTGTAGAAGACAGTGCTCTTGTTAATGCTGGGAAAGTGAAAAGAGATGTATTTAAAATCCTAAAGGGATTTTGCCAGGGTACTTCTTGCCATCATGCAAATGCCCACTTTTTGAATGGACCACCAATATAAGGGAGATGTTTTGGAGCTGCACAGGGAATATTCAAGGCCTCCTGACAGCACTCTAAACCGAGTGATTTTTAATGCTCCTCAAAGGGGACTCAAAGCATAACTTTAAGCCTCTGCATTTGGTACTTTGGGTTTAAAGTTTTAATGATAAAATTTGCATGTAGGTTTTGACCATTCCCTTCCTCTGGAGGTGTTGCATTTCCTTTTTAATTTTGGCAGATTTCCAAGGGTGTCAGACAATCAGGGAACAGGCATTGACTCACATTCAGACAATGTGCCACAGATCAGCCCAGTTCTGTGATGGTGTTTCCATCTCAAACCAGCTTCCTTTCAAGCAGAGCCCACTGGTGCTGCTCTGGCAGTGGACAGGGATGGCCATCCCTGTCCACAGTTGTGTTTCAGACCACTGAGAGTCAAAGCCAATCCTGAAGCACTGGGAACATTTGGAGGCTGAGCTTTTATCTGGGTTGCTAAAGAATCTCCTGTTTCTGAAAGCCCTGTGTCACATGGAGGCTGGTAAATAATAAATGCCAGGATGAATAGCTAGGGTTGGCATATGAAAGGAGATGTGTTCTGAGCACCAGCTCCTCAGCCTGGCAGCAGCAGGACACAGTTTACCTAAATCTGCTATTTAAAGCTGTTTTCTTTTTTCTTTGAGTTGACAATAGCTTTTCCTTTTCTGTCATTAAATAGCTTCCGATAAGAATTTATTTTCCCAAGGGAAACAGGAAAGACTTGGAAATCTCTGGAAAAAATGAGTAAAAAAAACCTACCACAAATGGTAATTGTGTGTTCTACTTTCGAAAGCATTTCATTTCCCCTCCTGAACTGTGATTTGACTTATAGAGGAAAGGGGGTGGCAAAAGCTGATTAAACTGGGCTCAAGTTTGGACAGCACAACCTCAGAGCCAACATTTGTCTCAGGTCCTGCAAGGTTTTAATCCCAGGCATGGAAGAAATCAAAATCAGTTCTTTACCCTGTTGTGGTCATACCAGGAGGGAAAAGCAAATCCTGGACAAAGGTCAACAGAGACCCAAAGGCAGCTCATGGAGCTGGCCTTGTGCATCTCTGTCCTGATTAAAACACTCAAGGAGTGACTTAATGTTACATCACAGAGTTTAGACAGCACAGACGTGGGCAAAGCACTACTGCTCTACCCTGTTCTTCCTGTTCCCTCCTCACAAGCCCTTATCATCCTGCCTGTGTTGTCTGATTATGCTAAAGGTGGTGCTGGCCCCTCCAGAGCCTGCCTGTCACTCAGCAGGCAGTTTATGGGCAGTGCCCAAGGATGATTCCATGTCCTTAGGTAGGCTGGAGCTCATAGCAAACACACAGGAATTAAGCAGCAGTAGGGAACTCAGTGTCTGCTTAAATATTCTGATTACAGGTATATTTAAAGGTGCTAAATTTCTGAAGCCAGTAGGCATTCTTAATGTTCATTAAGTTAATCGCCTGTCAAGGGCTTTCTTGTGCAAGGAGGTGGAGGGAAAACCCCAGCTTAATATTGCACAACAGGGTTTTTAAGATGTGCTGCTCTCAATTCCATTTTTATTTTGTTGCTCCATAAAATTGTGTGTTAGGAATAGATTTATACTAGGCCAGTTCCTTGGAGTCTCTCATTGCCAAATCCTTTTTTCTTTTCTTTTTTTTTCCCCAATAAGTGAATTTCTATAAAAATGTAGTCATTTGTAAGCAACCAATGTATTCAATAACATTTCTCTCTGTGGTACATTTATGCTAGAAATCCAGAAATGAGAAAAAAAAAAGAAAATTTTTTGCCATGAAGTGGCATTTCTGCTGAAATGGCAGCATACTGAGAGTACTGTCTCCATTTGATTTCCTTCTAGCATGAATTTTCCTAACAGTTACATTTGGGTTTCAGTTATACCCTATGCTGCCTGATGAATATTAAACAAGGTCTACAGACATTTCTTGGGTTTGCTTTTACAGACTCTGCTTGTACAGAGATATATATTTTTTGATGGTGCCCTTCTTGGTGCCCTCTATCCCACTATTTTATTGTTCTCAGGTTGTTCTGAGAGACAACTGACAGTATGAGACAGGAGGAGAATGATTACATTTTGCAGGGAAATTATACAGAGTAGAAAATCAATAGTTAGATGCTCGCTGGGACTGCCTAAAACTTCTTTGAAGAATAATTAGGTTGCAACAGAGCTCTGGTAACTGGAATTCCTTCCCAATTCCGTATGCATAAGATAAATTTACTCAGGAATAAGCAGTGTGCTTTGAGGTCTCTTTGCTGATCTGGGGAAATGCTTCATGTGAAGAGAATGAAGAAATTAGATAGAAGAGGTGTGGAAGAAAACCTGACTGACCACATCCATCCTGGGCTTGGAAGCAAGGAACAAGCAGCAACAGAAACAGGGAAAACCCAACATAGCAAAACTGATGGGAGTTAGGGGCTGGGGCTCAGCACCTGATGATCCAGGTGACTCAGTTCCAATGACAATAATCCATTGGACTGGCAGAGTTGAGGGACTACCAGTGGGGGGAGTCCAGCCCACTCCACAGCTGTGAAATGGTTCATTTGCTAAGCAGCAGCGTCAGATAGAGGGCTGTGTTTAAGCAAACTGCCTTCGGTAGGGATCAGGAGAGGTTTCCTAAACTAAATGGAGAGCAGCAGAGGAATCTGGGTGAGGTCCACCATTGTGTGCTGCTCTTTTGACCATTTTCAATGTGCTGTTTCCTTCTGGGATACTGCTACAGGTAATCCTAAAGTCTGGAGATGTAATAGCTCTGCTGGTTTGAGCTGGTCTGGACAGGGCTGGCCTGGGAGTGAGATCAGCCTTGCTCTCCAGAGCCGTCAGTACTCTGTCTTTCAGAAGCATAAAAACACCCTTGGAATGCACAAAAAGCTTCTGCAAGAGGTGTCGATAGCAGTTCATGACTGACTAAGTGACATCTAATCAATTCATTATCTCCCTAAAAGGAAGGACTAATAGGGCTGAAGAATGCGCTGGAGGCATAATGTAATAGGTATTATGGGAGATTTGAGAGAGATCTAACAAAACAAGAGAATGAAGTAAAAGAAATCACCACAGTGGAGATGATCACAGGGCATTGGGGAATGATCTCCTAGGATGAGTGAAAAGTCAATGTTTAGTACTTGTTGCTATTTCTATTCTTAAAGTCATAAGCGTTGTATGAAAATACATCTCTGTTGTGTGTGGGTTTGGTGTGTTGTGTTTTGTTTGTTTGGAGTTTTTTATATGTATCTATTCTTAGGAACCAGAAAAACATCCAAGCACATGTGTAGCAATAAGCATGTGACTCAACCCTTCTACAGCCACAGATGTCTCTCCCTCTTAATTAAATATGTGCTAAAGTGGTCTGTTGGAGCAAAGCCCAGTAGTGCAGGTTTGAGCTGTAAGTCCAAAAGTGGTGCTAACAAGCAGGTCTAGAATTATAGACCTGTCATCTTAGCTTTGTTTCCTGGAAAAACACTGGAACAAATAGCCAGACTATTGGAGAGCACCTAGAAGAAATTGAGGGGTGAGTAACAGGCAGCATAGATATTTTTTGAGACACGAGACTCAAAGATTTGAGTTCCAAAGCTGCTTATAGTGTTGACATGGCTGGAAATATCTGTATGCAAAATTGGTTGGAAAAATTGATAGGGACGTGTTTTAGGGGGTTTTGTGTTGCATCTGTCTTTTGTTTACACCTGTGGAATGGCTGAGGCAAGAGAGAGCATGCAGTTTAAACTTACAGCTGGCAACAGTTTGGAAAGGCTGTGAGCACACTGGGCAGGGTTAGAGTTCAGTATGATGCTTACAAGTGGACAGGTGGTAAAAACCCCACCAAAATCAGCTTGCCATGCAGCTGGGAGAGTGCATTGTCCCTCTGCTGATACAGATTTATGTGTGGCAATAAGCTCTCCATATAGGTTGTTCTATATTTATGACAGATTAGGGACCAACAGCTACATGTGTAGTTGAATTATCAATAAGGATGAAAGATTTTGATGGCTCACAAGCTGATCATCAACAAACAACACCCAGAAAAGGCACATTAAGTGTATGAGCAGGCCTATTCCCCCTGTGCCAAGTGCAATAATCCAGCAAGCAGGAGCATTTGCTTTTGCCTAGGGTACTGCAAAGTCTGGCTGGACTGGACTGAGTATGAAAAGGAAGGCAGGAGAAGGCTGATTTGCTAGGGAAGATGGAGGAGGTTTCGTCCTCAGGAGAGGGAGACTGAGGGGAAGACTGTATTTCCCCCATATCACGGTCAGCTGCTGCAAAGGAAAGAGGCAATAATTTGGTCTTCCTGACGCTGGCAGTTAAGACAAGAATCTTTGGGCTAAATTGCTTCCAGGGAAAATCGGGGTACTTTATTTTTAATAACTAATCTGATACTAAGGGAGTGTGAGGGACTGGAGCAGATTTCCTGGGAGAGGTCTGTGACTCTTTTAGAACAAGTTAGACCCAGTCAGGAATGGCCTATGCGTGTCCTTCTGTACCCAGGCCAGTGGACTAAATCTCTGGAAATCCATTCTAGACCTCTGGTTCTACTGGGGTTGATGTGCACTAATCTACCAGCATGAATCCAGGCTGACTTCAGTAAATCAGAGACAGAAATCTCATCTTGGTGGAAAAGGAATCTTGTCTTCTCAGCAATACAGCTCTAGTTATCCAGTGGTTTTTCATTTTGGAAGTATTGAATGTATAAATGTAATTTACTTGAGTAACAAGTATTAAATGGGTAAACACAGAGAACAGGGTAGGAGGGTGCATGCAGCAACAAGTAAATCACAACATCTTACTTGAAACTCACTTGATAATTAGTGTGTGAAGTACAAGTTGTTGATTCTGTTCACTTTGCCTCAGCCCCTCAGTGATGGTTTGGAGGCTGATAGAGAGCAGTAATGTAGAACAGGTTTCTGGCAGCTCTCCAAGCAGCAGAAGTGGTACTACAAATAGGGAATAACCACGGTAACTGGATTTTTTGCTTGGCTTCTGAACTTGCTTTATAAACAAGCTCCCAAGAAAGCAATTTCACTGAATTCTTCTCATTAGTAGAACTGACTAATTGGTGGGACAGCCAATGTCTAATGGGCTTGATCTCAGTTTCCTAAACCCAAGCTCTTCAAAATGTTAAGATTTCTTTGACAGAAATGTTCAAATGGTGTGGGGTGATCTGTCAGCAGCATTATCCCAAGCCTGTCTGGCATATAAATGGCTTCTGGAACACTGGATTATGACTCCAGACCCCTTGGCTTTCTCTTTTCCCCAGATCATCCTCTGAAATGCTCCTATAAGTCTCCCTGCCCTGTCTATACAGGAGGACAGGTTCTTACACCCATTGGAAAAGAGGCAGAGGAGTGGGAGACCCCTTCTGAAACAAGGATTTGGCCACGGCAATGGGCATTTGAGGTTTTGATTGGTGTTTGAGGTTTGTTCTGCTGGCCCAAGGCAAGACGGGATTGTTACACAACTTCTCCTTGGAAGCATGGAACTTTTGCTGCCTTATCAGTTTTGCATCTGTTTGAATGTGTTTGTGTAGTGACGATCTTGGCGCTCCAGTGGGCAGTGGCATTTCAAGCTTTGCCTTGGGCACGAGCTGCCCTGTGACACAGTGCAGTGCAAAGTGCATCCAAGTGGCACAATGGAAACTTGGGAGTTGTTCCTTGTTAAAAAAAATATATTTAAAAGGCCAAAATAACTCACCTACCCATAAGACGTTGTTTCTTGCACTTGTGGTTTTTCATGCTTCTCAGACCATTGGCCATAGTTATTTTTTGCTATTTTTTTTTTAATCCCTAGGGAATGCTGAAATAAATTAGACATGTTATAGCGCTAATCTTGTGACTTCAGGTTTCAGAGTTCCTGTGCTCTGGGACGTGGAATCCCGGCTCCTCAGACAGATGCTGCCTGTGGCAGTCAGTGTTTCAGTGCTGTGTCTGCTCTCAGATGAGCAGGTATAAATGGCACAACTTCCCTCTCGTGAGGTTGTGGGGACAGGCATTTGGATGGAGGAGTGCCCCCCACTTCAAGCTTGGCAGTGGGGAAAGCTGTTCCACAGGGAAATCTGCCATTTGGAGAGATTATTTCCCCTCCTGCCTTGCGCTTGTCAATTTGGAGATTGTCTCAGCTTATTTCAAAGTCAGTTTTAAGCCTTTTAAATGAGCTTTATACTGATACACCAATAGGATGTTTATATATGCTTTTGTCACTATCTCTTTAGAGAGATGAAAGGAAAAGTTAACACAAACTTTCTCTCTCTCTCTCTACCTAAAATCAAGGTAAAGGATTGTAAAGTCGGCCTGTGGCTCCATGCTGTGTCCTGTGGTACGACACCAGTAACATCCCATAATTGACATGGTATGAATTGCAAATACAACTGCTCTAGGGCAGAAACTCAGCAAAGCCTATGTGACACTACCAGCATCACTGCAGTGACCTCCATGGGCCTGGTGCTGTCCCACCCTGGGACCAATTCTGCCTCATCCTGCTGTGTCTCTCTGTCTTTTGCATCTCTTCAGTACCTCATGGTGAACTCTTCAGTCAGGGGCTGCTACTAAGTTATTCCTCCAAGGAAAAGCTGTGTGACAAGCACAGGATCCAGGGGGGTGTGATCTGCAAAGCCTTGGAAGTGTTGGGCTGTCTCCAGTGCGGGTGAGAAGCATGTATGGCTCCACCTGCAAGGCTGGTGCAAGCAGACAGCACCCATAAGATTATACTGCTCATATTGAGCAAGTCCCACTTGTCCTGAGACTTGTCACATCCACATTGTGTTTCTGGAGTATCCAGCACAGTCAGGACACACCATGGCACGGTCACTTGTGCATGGCTGAATTTTAGACACAGAAAATCCCAGTTCTTGCCTTTTTTTGGTTGCAGAAGTGAGTAGTAGAGATGCAGGTGATACTAACCATGGCTTAAGAGTGTTGAGCTAATTACAGAGATACTTGAGCATGGCAAGCACGTCAGAGGGTTCTGTATATGTTTATATTGATTAAACTATTAACAAGAATAGCAAATCCCATTACACTAATCATTATTTTGCTTCCCTGCCTTCTCCTCCCTCTTTGTCCTTCCCTGAATACAATTAACACATGAAGGGAAATTTCTCACCTCAGGCAGTCTGAAACACCTCCCAATATCCAGGGTGGAGGTGGATAGTACCTGCTCTGGCTTCAGTGGAGCTGTTTCTGTGTCTGACCCCCTGCTCAGGAGAGGAAAGACAGGAGGAAAGTGTCCCCAAAAACAGACTGCTAAGGGAGTGACAATGCTGAAGAGTATTTAACCCAAGGGGATGTTCTCAGTATCTTTTGACAGGCATGCAGACATCTATAAAGGAATAATATTGGCTTGTAGATTAGTTATTAACATGATTTAAAGTGGTAAAAAAATGCATTCTTGTAACCAGCTTCCCTCTGTTTCTCCATCACCACTAACATTTCGGTTCTGTTGGGAATTAATTTTACAGTGTTGCCCAGGAAAATCTGTTCTATTTGAAGTCCAATTCTGAGCTTTCTTTAAAAGGTTCAAAAAATGAAATATTGCACTTGAGACTGAGGTGAAAGAACAGGTCTTGGGTGATCAGTTGTTTCTGTTCTGAGCTGCAGGACAGGACATGGGATTTGGTGCTAAAGCTATTTTTCTTTTAGCAAACTTCTTCAGCTCAATTACATTTTTATTAAATGGATCAAAGTGATCTATTGAAAAACATGTTGGAATTGTTGGGGTTTTTTCTGAAAATGTTCATCAAGACTTGAAATACTTTCAGGATTTTCTGAATCTCTAATTTTAATGGTTGTATGCTTGGGGAGATGTGTCTAAAAAGATGTTGCCAGAATCTTTTGGCCAGGTTTGCAGGCTTGAAAAGCCAGTTGCTTTCATTTTTTTGTGTTATGCATTAGTGATGAAACATTCAACACTATTTAAGGAATTCAAATCCCTCATTCCCACTCAAATTAAAAGCATCTGGGCATTCAGATTCCTTAGTCAGCTTCAGCAGTCTGTAACTTCAGCATTAGTTTGATATAACTAATTTGTGTTAAAAATACTTTTAAGTGCAGTTATATTATAATTTATCTCAGGGTGGTATTGCCTCACAGTCATAATTTTATGCTTGCACACAGTAGTTCCCTGTATCCCAATGGACTGGAAAGCTTTATAAACAAATGTAGGCCATTCCCAAGTCCTCGGGCCAGCAAAGCTTCCACTGAGGTCCTCAGGAGTCTTGCTCACAAAATGTCTCCAATTTCAGACCATGAATACTACAGTGTACACAAGCAGGCAGCATCCTTTGCTTGAAGGTCACTTTGGGAGAGAAGCAGTAGTTATGCAGCAGCCCACACATGTCCCCTGCCATATTTTGGAGGAGAAAATAATGGTTATCAGCTGAAATTGTACAGGGTTATGTGCACAGAATGAGATTTTGTACCGAGGCAGTTAACAACACTGGCTCAGAGCAGGGTTCTGACTAAAGGAAACGTTTCCTGGGATGTTCTGCAGAATATATGGGTTTGGCATTATTCATGTAGCTGGTTATTTGCCAAATGTGTAAAGACTAAAACCTCAAGCTTTTAATTCAGGAATTTTCTGCTTTAGCATGTTCTCTCTCAGTGCTTTGATGTTACAGAATTAAAATGTTTGTTTTCAGTCTGATTTGATATTAAGCTGGTTTAACGTCTTACAGAAGCTGTTTTGAAAGCTTTCCTTTTCCTCCCTGGGTCCAGCTCCCTGGGAGTGTGACATCTCTTATCATCAGTCAGGCAGTTCTGAGTTGTGGCTTTAGATAATGAAAACCAAGCTCTAGCATTTTGCTTCCCAGCAGAGCTCTTCTTTTATTTCCTTTCACCTCAAATGTTCTTTCCTCTGTGCATATCCCAGTGTGCACAGTACAGCATTGTAATGTACAACCCAAAATTTCAGTGTCTTGGTGTTTTCTTCCTTACAGATTAGACTTGTAGGGGAATTGCAGACCTGTGTCGTGGTTCTGAAGGTGTTTTCTGCCTTCATCCCCAGCTTTTTGTTGTCTTGCAATTGAAGTCACTGCTCGTAATTCCCTGCTGCCAGGAGTTTGTCACTTCTGATCCCAGCTATGCTCCTTTTCTTCATTGTGGTGAGACAGAGCTAATGTGTAGTGCTCTGTGGGTTTCCTTCCTGGCTGAAAGACAGCAGGAGAGTTTTAGCTCTTCAGTGCTGTTTGCTCATTTCCCTGAGTTCATTCTGCTGCTGTTTGACTGCATGTGCTGCCTCAGCCCAGCTGCTGCAGCAGCCACTGGTGACACAGGGCAGGGGTCAACAGGCTGTATCCACCTGTGTGTTCCATGCAGCACTCAGAGCCTGCTCTATGGCCGAGATCCAACACTCAGAAAGGTTAAAGATGCTACTGAGGACCAGACACCTGCAATAGTGTTAGATGGAGAGCCAGGGATCCTCTCCCTTTTAGCAAGAAAAGATTAGACAGCCCAGTGGGAACATTGGCAGGTCAACTCATGAACTGTCTGGCTTTATATTTTCTGTTTCATGTTTTTCTTCTGTTTTCCCTCCTGTCCTAAAGCCTGGACCAGAGAGTCATAGGGTGCTCTGGGTGCTTCCTTTCAAGCAGGGATGTTGGCAAACACCCTTTCAATTGCTCTTCCAGCCATGTGCTGGAGTAAATGGAATTCAAGGGCATTCAGAGCCTGCAGCAGTGAGAATACAGGAACTGGGGAGAGATGGTCCAGCAATGAACAAGAGACAGGATATTCTGAGGTTTGTCCTTTAAGAGCAACTATTGTGCATCTTAAAATCCAATGAGATGCTGGAGAGCAGTTAATGCTCTGCCTCAGTGCTGGAGACTGAGCTGGCTGGTCCTGTGTTTGTTACTGACTTGAATGTACTGCTATGCCCTGGGCTGGACTCCTCAGGGCCACATTGATGCAGAAAGGCAGCATCCTTGAGGTGTCAGAGTGCTGCAGGAGGCTGCTGCTGGGCTGTTCTCCCAGCCCTCTCCCCACCACTTGGCTCCCCCTTCCCTGTCCCAGCAGAGGTTAAAGGGGTGCTGGTTACCTCTGGCAGGTAACTGAGCTATGAGGGTGCTGCCTCACCTGTCAGTTTTTGGCCTTCAGCAGAGGTACAAGCAGCTGTGGACTTCTCTTCAGGAGACTCAGGACATAGGTCAGTGGGTGAAAGAGGACTGAGATGCAGAGAGCTGCAAATAGAAAAGTGTCACTGTTTCAACCACTAACTCAATAGCAAAAGACAGCATTAATGTGTCAAAAAAGGGCTTTCTTAGCACAGTCTCTATGGGCTTTGGAATCCCAGAATGAACACCCCAGAGGTACTGATCCCTGTCCCACTCCTACCACTCTGCTCTTTGCACCAGGGCTGTGGGGAAGGGGCTGCTCACAAGCTGAGCTCCCTCCACACTGTGCAAATGTGCTCCTCAAACCTGATCTGAGTCCTGGAAGCCAGCAGCAGGAGGTTTAGCAGGGTGACCATCAGTGCTGCTCCTCCCAGTGCTGGCTGCTTGGGATCCACAGCAGGCTTGTGGGGAGTAAGGACAGGGGGGAGAATCAGGCAGTTGAGAGATTTCTTGATTGCTTACCTCATGTTCCTGGGACATATTGCACATCTAATACTTATCACTTGGGAAAGGAGGAGATGCCTGCTTTTCCCTGCTATTTCAAGGAGTATTTAGCTGCCTATTTTTGTTATTGCTCTTTTATTAAGTGCATTGGGACACCACAGACAGACTCATTTCTTCCCTAGGGCCAGAACCTGTCTGTGTTGTGGAGGCTCTTAGAAGCCCAGGGAACACCTTTCTTCCAATGGTGGTAGTCTCAGAGATTTCACAGGCAGATAAAATTAATATTATTGCTTGTCATTTATAATTGAATAAGTAACTACAAATGCAACGTGTGAATAAATAAAGCCATGCTTTAATTAGAGGGTTATTTCTAATCAGGGAGTCTTCCTTCCTACAAGCAACTGGCCCTGACAACAGAGTTCTTCCAAGTGGATGCTAAAGCTGCAGTATTTTCCCTGGGAAGAGCAAACCAGAGGGAGAATTTCTGCCCAGTACTGCCAGCTACTGAATTGCATTTTGTTGATGGGAGTCATGGGGTTTTATTTTCTGCATCAGGAAGAGGGAACTCAGCTGATCCCTGGGACAGTGGGAGCTTTGCAGAGCTGATTTTGCACATATTGGCTCTGTCCTACCCAGGTAGTCTTGTTTAAAAGCCCAGTCTGAGAGAGCAAAATGTTTCCAGAATATTAGCTAAAACCTTTAAACCCACAATTTAAGCTGTCTGTGAGCAGCCCTGGCGAGAAGTGGCCACAAACAAGGGCTTTGCTTTTGAAATTTTGCAAAAGAATGTTAAGAAAAACAAAAGCCCGTATTGACTGCAACGTTATATAAAGAGATTTCCCCCTCATCTAGACATTGCCAGAGAAATGCAATATGTTCAGCTGTACCTGTCTGCAATAAGCAGTTCCTGTGTGGAGCCTTGAAAGCCTTCTTCCCCTCACAGGAGGTTTTTGTCTCAGGTAACCCACATGTGTCTGGTGCCCCTTCATCCCATATCAGGATCGATGGCTTCCTCATCTTCCCATACATGCCTGCCAAAACAGGGGATGAGCTAAGTTCACTCACCCAGCTCATTCTGGAATTACCTGGTGATGTTTCTCCAAAGATATAATAGGTACAGATGAAATCTTGCCACTTGCAACTCAATCTAATTAAAAACCTGAAGGTAATGAGCTCAATAGCAGTGATCCATGCTGCTGGAACCCTGGATACAGAGGATTTTAGGCTATTGGCAGGAGATGATCCTCAAAGAAATACACTGCATTTGACCTGAGGCCATGGAAAAGGCTTCCAAAATTGAGTGATAGAACTGAGATTATGAGTGTGTAGTTGAATAGAAGTGTGCTGTCTCACAGCGTGAAAGGTTTAGAGTTTGGGGTTTTGAGATATAGTAATATAAATGTAACAAGTTAGAAGGTTTAAGGCGTGATCTTCTTCTTCTCCTTCTTCTTCACACATTTAAGTGATTTTGTGTGACTAGTTAAAAAAATCCAGAATGCGAAACATAGGTGATTAGTTATTGGGTTAAAAGTAAAAATAAATTATTTGTTATCTCATAATTGGGTAGTTTAAGCTTAAAAAGCCCTTGAAGACAGAACTCTGTGCTCCATTTCTGCTCTGTTAACTTAGCATGTAGAAGCATTCACAGTCAGTGAGGCTGTAAAGCAGATAAGAAATAATAAATATCCAAGTCCCAACAAGAATTCTGTCTCTCCCTCTTTAAATCCTGACTCTGAGAAGAAGAACCAGATAAAACAAGGAGTTCACCTCACAGTGGTGCCCCGTGTGAGGCTCGAACTCAGATGAGTTCACCTCACCATACTGGGAGGGAGGGGGCCATAGTGTGCAAGACTCACAGCATTAGAAACAGAGCTGGTTCAAAGGTAGTTATTCCTCCCTGTGTCCACTAAAATGTGTTATTATATATTCTCTTAGAATTTCAAATCTTTATTTTTTTTTTTATCAGTTCCTTGAAGTTATTTTTACAAAAGCTTTGGAAGTGCTTCCACCAGTTATATGAAGAGGCTATCCAGAAGAAACCAGAGAAAGCTGTGTTCTATGAACAACTTAATGCACTTCAAAAAGTTCAGCAACCTGCTGGAAAGTCAGATTATTTGCAGAAGGTCAAATCAATTTTATGATCAGACAAATGTTAGTAAATTGCTTTTCTTAGAAGCAAAGCAGGGGAAGTGTTTTCCAAGAAATATGCTTGAGGAAAAATCAAATGACACTTATTAGAAACCATCACTGAATGAGACCTTTTCTCTTTAAAGCACTTATTCCCTTTGTAATGCCAAGCCATTACATCCAAATATCACATGAGGGCTTATTCAGATACAAAAGTTTTTTACTCTGTAGAAAAAATGAATCAGAACTAGAGCATTTCTGTCTGTGTTGTAGTGAATAATCTTTAAGAAGGGAGTTCTATCAGTTTGCCTGTGTAACTTCAAAATAGGGTGCCAAGGGGCTCTGACCCATAAGAATGCAGTGTCTACTCAAGAGCTGTATTTCTTTAAAACCTCCTGGTTTTAAAGCTTGTCCCCATACAGTGCATCCATGGGAGAGGGGAAAGGCTGGATGCTGTTGGAGGAGACAGTGACTTCCTGCTTGAGGAAAGAAATGCCCTTCCTGACTTTGGTGAGAGAGAGCCAGAATAAGGTATGAAGGAAAATACCTGCCTAGTGTTCTAGCAAGAGCCCAAGAAAAGCTCCAGGTGACTTTTTTTCTGGCCAAGAATTGCTCTTCTCAGCACTTTGCCTCTCTGCTTCTCAGAAAACAGAGCTAAGAGTCAAAGTCTCCTTTTACCTGCTGCCATGGCTGAGTTGCAGAGTCAATGCATCGACGTGTTTTGCATCAGTATCCACATGACTGACGCAGACAGACATGATCTGTGCCCTGGAGCTGGTGGCATGAATAAAAATCTGCTGGAGAGGTCTAAAGAGAGGGGTGCAGAGAACAAATAGATGACAGGAGCATTCTTCCTGTCACCTCTGTTTCCGGCATCCAAACATCTGGGGACTTTGCTTCTGTTGTATTGTTATAGACTTCTTTTTTTTTTTTAACGTTGAAATTTATTCTCATATTTCTGCCTGTATTTTTATTTTCTGGACTTGATATAAATAACACTGGAATCTGCTGTTCTTGAATGGATGGGTAAGAAGGACCTGGTCCCTCCCTTTGCAGTTTGATACCTGGTAAATTAGTTAATGTTGTATGTATGGTTATGGGAAATGCTCAGGAATTTTCCATCAGTGTGTTTATTCATTGGAAAATGTGACCTCTATAATTTAAAACAGGATGGAAATTCAAATCTCTGATGAGGACTAAAAGCTTTCCTTATTTTGTGCAAGTCTTGGGTAGCAACATAAGAGAGAAAATGCATTTTTAGTATATTTAATATGAAACCCCAAAGGTGGCCAAAGGGAAGGAGAGGAAGGTAAGCAATCTAAAAGGCATTTTAGCTTCAGATTGGTGACATCTCAGTGAATTTAATAATGGGCACTTAAAATGGGAATGGGGAAAACAAGGCTGTAATGAAGGACAGGCACCTGGACTCATACAGGAAAGGAGCAGTTCAAATCCAGAACAGGATTAGAAAGATCAAAATCTTTCTGGGCTACTATATTTTGGCTCTGCTGTAAGGTTTAAATGGACTTCTGTGGTGTTTGTTATGTTCCTGTATCAAGGCCAAGGCAGAATGGAATTTAAACAACCTTGAGATCTAGAGGGAAAAGTGAATGAGAGAAGCAGTCAGGTGTTGTGCCAGATAGACACATACAGGTGTAAATGTCGAGATTAACCACTGGGAATGATCCTCTGGTGAGAAACGTTTTAATGGGAGAAAATATGAATACTCTTCATTATTGAAAGTAACAATTTGTTGTGCCTCCATCTGTTGGTTTAAAAAGTTACTCACATCCAGTAAGGACTTAGAAATGAATGCTGCCTGACAGGGTAATTTCTTATCAGACAGCTCATAGATTTCAAGCTCTTTGACCAAACCAGAGCAGTGAATACTTAAAAATAAAAGTAGTTCTAGAAACCAGGAAAAAGCACCTAAGAAAAGAAGGTAAATACTCTTTTCTTTTTCTTTTTCTTTTTTTTTTTTTTTTAATCCTCAGGTGGCAGATGGTTGCCTGGCCTAAACTTATGCCATCTTTTTGAAGTCAGTATTACTAAGTCAGCCTACCAAGGGGTGAAATTCAGCCCTGTGAGGGGATTTTTAAGAGCTTTAGTGCCACTGGCTCTACCTGCCAGATTTTTCCCCTCCGGACCTCCCCAGGAAAGCAGAGGAACAGTGCAGTGCCAAAACAAAGCTCCAGGGGCTGAGCTGACCTGGCCAAGTCCCCTGCTGCAAGGAGAACTCCACACAAGAGTTTGCTCTTGCCCCCGTTTTCCTGCCAAAAATGCCACACAATCTTTCTGTGTTACCTTGGAGTTTGCAGCATAAGTGTTGGGAAAACAGTCTGTTAAATGGGAAATACGGAAAGAGTAGATTTAAAATAAATAATCTACTCAGACGTTGTGTAATCACAAAGATAATTTATTTGTACCAGGGAAGTATTTAATTATCATATACAGAAGTGTTCCATTTTTATGCATATTCAGTTTTACAGCATAATTGAAATTAAGTTTCCAAGCATCTGTTAGGACTGTTCAGCAGCTTTCTGTCTCCAAACACTGTAATATGGGAAAGCAGAGCTGCAGAAATATTTTCTCTCACTTGATTCCCCTTCCCTGTTAAATTTGACCTCTGGAAAACTTTTCTGTTGGACTGAGATAAGGGGTAGAGTAAAAACATGCAGGTGTACACACACTTTGACAAACTGCATTATTTGGAAAAGACACAGATCTGTAGAACTCTTTGAGCTTTAATCCTGATATTTTTCAAAAATATTTTCTGGTCAGAAGCTGCCTAGCTCTGATTAATGAAAGACAACATCTCTAAACTAGTGCGAAAACTAAGCTCTTTTCTGGGAAGTTTTTAAATTAGTCTAAAGTCTCAAGTCTTTTTAAATTAGTCTAAAGTTACACCTGTGATTATTTCCAATGATTTCCAGAATTAGAGATTAGTTTAGGATCATGCATAAGTGATAAATAAATAGCTTCCCAGATACTTTTAGGTTTATTTTACTTTACATCTCCAATTCTGCCACTGCAGTTCCATGAAAAGGTGTTGATCACTTGTTTAAAGAATTACATATCATAAATATAGATATCTTTTTGGCAATCTCTAAAAATACTCTTCAGTCCTGTGTGGTTTAAGGATTGATGCAGCTTTTAAATCAAACTCTTGTCTAGGGATTGTTGTAAGATAAATTTATGGTTTAGGACTAAAATTCACATGAGCTAAGCGGGGGCAGTGCGAAGAGGGTACTGTTTTAGGATGCTAAAAATGGCTTCTGGCAGAATTTAGCAGCCAGTATAACATAAGTATTCAACTGCCTGGGCTTTGTTTGGTTTCTTTTTGAGAAATGATCCACTTCTGTTCCTGTCTGCAAACAGAAGATTTGGAAGAAAGATAAAAAAGGCCTTGGCAGCACATGGCTCTTTCACCTCCTTCTCTTTCCATATTGTTCTCATGGTTGGCATTAGTGGTGAGCATGGCAACGTGTTCTGAATGCATCCAAATAAATAACCCTCTTTTTAACGTAGGGCAGACCAACATGCATTTTTAATTATTGCTTAAAGATCTTGGTTTGCAAGCAGTGATCCTCCAGCCACCAACAAATGAAACCCCAAAGCTTTGGGATGGAGGTTTTGAACCCAGATGGGCTCTGCCCACTGGCAAGGAGTGAGGCATGGGGACAGAGGAGAAGTGTTGCTGCAGCTTTTCTGGATTGTGTAACACTTTAATCAGGAGGCTCTATGTGGATGTCCCGGGTGCTCGATGCTTGGCGAAGTTGTCTGTCGAAACAAGAGAATTACAAAACCACTTTAAAGAAGTGAAAGTTGGCCTCCCATAAAATGTCCAGAAGTACTGGATGCAGGGCTTCATTTGGAGAAAAAAGAAAACCACATTGACTCTAGATGATGCACAGATTCCTATTTTTGAAAAGAAGCTTTGACTGGGGAGCTCCCCTTCATCTTAAAATAAATAACTCCTCCCAGCCTATATTTTCAGAATGAGATCAATTTTTTCTCTCTGGGTTGTTTCACAGCCCTGATGCTGCTGTATCAAAGTGCTTCTCTCATTTTGATAAATCCCCCAGAGACAGGAAGGCAATATAATTGCAAGCTAGTTTTTCAAAAACTTCTGGATAACCCCCATTAAAGGTACAAAAGCATAGCTGCAAAAATTATTCATTTCTCTCATAAGTCCAAACATGGTCATTTACAGCTTGGAAAATGGGCTGATTTATCCAAGGTGGCCTGCAGTTGTTGTAGCTGAGTGAAGTTAAATAATGCAGTACTCTTTAAAATTGCATGAGTATATGATTTGGTTTGCTTTATTCATTCCTACTCCCTTGTAGTTTATTGCAGTCAATGATTATTGCATCTGTTCAATCCATCTCTGCAGCTGTGGGAATGGCTGCTCATGCCATGCACTAGACTGTTCCAAAAGAAAGCTGAACTTTCTCTCTGCTCTGAGTGTAGGAATGACTGGATGGCCTTGCCTTTATCCTAAGGAAAGCACAGCATGGAAAGTCAGTAAGGGTTACCTTCTAATAAAATAACCTGATCAACCACGCTGTCATCCTTAAGAAGCAAAAGAGTTTCTGCAGTGTGTCCACCACACAAGGAAGCAGTTCTAATGTCTCTGCCTCCTGGTCAGGCTCACTGTAGGGTCTTCCTTTCCGGATCTCTGTCCCAAGAGAGCCTTCCTGGACTAAGCTCTATGGCAAACTAAAGTCTGGGAATGCTGAAGGAGAGGTGCAAGGGGAAGTACCAGGAGAGCATCTACCGCTGCTACCTGCTGCACAGCAGAACTGCAAAAGCAGCCTGACCTTTGGAAGAGCAGGAGACTGTCCAAGGAGCCACAGGGCTGCTGGAAGGCTCAGCAGTTCAGTCCTCTGTGTAGCTCTGCCAGCATCTCAGTGCAGAGCCTTGAGCAAGCCACAGCAGCTGTGGACACCCTTCCTTGCCCAGGATTAGCTGTACCTGCCCAGGCTGGCGTGACTGCCCTCACAGCTCTGCTCAAAGAGATTGCATCAGTGTCCCATGGTGCACAGAAGAAAGTAATGAGCTGGATTAACACAATTTAACACACCTACTTAAACTGATCAAATGATAGGGTGATCTTGCCTGCACTAATTTAGGGAGAGGTCATGAGAGCCACTTTGCCAACAGCAACATGGAGATGAGGACAGATGGCCAAGGATGACAGTCCAATATCTCCCCCTGGCCTGGCTGTCTGCATAGGTAGCTCTTTCCAGACCCTTTGTAGCCTGCAGAACAAGGTTTGGAAACATGCATTTGCTGCTGGTCTGAAAAACCATGGTGAAGTGTAGTGGTGAGAGAGTGTTTCACACACGGGTCCTAACATTATTTAGGAATTAATGTATTGATTTGCATCAGTTATTTCTCTGCTTGTGTAAAAGTTATTGTCCTTCCTCTGTGAGAGACAGGGACAGAGAGAAGGTGGGAAGTACCAAAGAATCCAGCAGTTGTCAGGTCTTATCTGAGACTCAGGTGCAAGAAATGAAATCCTGACCCAATGAAAACCAACAGAACTCTTGTAAGCAATTTCAGCATGGCAGAGATCTGAAGGAACAGAGGAAGACTGTCCAGTGTGAGGCGTTGCTCACATTAAGGATCATTTCTCCTGTGTGAACCTGAGGAATTACAGAGGATGCCTCATCCCTGGAAGTGTTCAGGGCCAGGCTGGATGGGGCTTTGAGCAACCAGGTCTACTGGCAGGCGTTCCTGCCCATGGCATTGGGGTGGACCTAGATGGCCTCTAAGGCCCCTCCCAACCCAAACAATTGTGTGATCCTCTGGCACAGTCAGTGCTGCTCTTGCTTAGCCCTGTGACTGTTGTGTGTGATCAGGTGAACCCCGAGGTACTGTGACAGCAGAGGCTCCAGAGTTAACCAGAGGAGCACTCTGATTGTCTGAACTCCTTTTGAGTCAGGTCAGGCTGCGGTCTGTCAGGTTTTGCCCATCTCTACATTTTTTTCCTCCTTGCCCTACTCCACCCTCCCTGTAGTCAGTCCTGAAAATCGTGAAGCAATTGCCAGCATTTCCAGGCAACCTGCCCAAAGAGCAACACGGCGCAGCAGTTTCTCAAGCAGCTCGATCATGGAGGACTTGCACACAATGCCAAGAGCTCTTGCAATATCTGATAGTACAAGCTCAGCTACTGGAGGTGAGCAATAAAACTCCTTCTCTCATCTTTTTCCCTCTGTCTCCTTGACCTCTTGGTCACAGACAAAGTTTGAATAGCTCACCTAAAGGCACCAAAGGCTAAAATCCAGAAGAACCAAAGGCTTTTTATGAACCAGGTTAAGCTATCACACAGCAGAGGAAAAATTTGGAAGGAGGCTGACTGGCATTTCTTTGTGTCTTTATTATGTTCCACTTAGGCCTAATTATTAATTTGTACAGCCACTGCAAAATAAAGGTGCTAGCCTTCTTGAAAATGTGGGTTGTTGGGCCTGTACTAGAATGAAAACCAGATTATTTTAGCTGCCGTAAGTATTTTAATTCTTGAAGGAATCATGACTGGGGAATTCTGTCTTTGCTGTGTAACTTTGAAAGGCATTTAGGATGAATTTCAAAAGATTCAATTACATAGAACAAGTATATTTTTATTTACAAATAGCAAAGATACAATGGTAAAAAATGTGCTATGGGGACAAGTAATTAAAAAAAAAAAAAAAAAAACAAAAAGACCAAAACCCATAAAAACTAGCAAAGGTTCCTTTGTTTAGAAACTAAAAATTGCATACTCAAAGTGCATAAGAGAAGTTTTTAAATGGAGATGATTGTGTAATTGTTCTGTCCTACAGCACTAACTCTTCTCCTGCCCTTATCCACATCCTGCTGACCAAATTGCATGTGGCGACCCACCAATGTAGGCTTTTGATTTGGTTTAAATTCTTCCATTATCAGTCAGATGCTGGTGAGTGTTCATGTTCACCTAACTCATGCCAAAAATATCACAGTAAATTTTGCAAAATTAATATCAGCACTCACTTGAAACTGTCAACAAAGAAATTTTTTAAAAAAAGTGAGGTTTTCTTTCTTTTTTATTTTTCTATTATTTTTCTTTTTTTTTCCCCTCCCAACATACTGCTTTGATCTGCCATGCAATTGGGTCAGCACTTGGGAAATACATTTCAACATCCACATCTGTGATGTGAATATTATGCAGGAGATCCTAAATGTAAAACCTCACGGATCCTACGGCAGATCCTCTGTCAAAACATGACACCTGCGAAAGCCTTTAACTAGCACGGGAACCAAACTAGTAAAGAGCAAAAAAAGACAGGTATCACTGTGCCAGAGTCTCATTTAACTAGAACAACAAAGGCCCACAGAAATCACCAGCTCCCACAGATCATTACTGGGTAAGAAACCTCAGTTGTTCATTTCCAGAGCAGGATTATGCTTATATAAAAGCCTGGGGAGCTTTTAGGCCTTGTCCACACAAGAAGGTTTTACCAAAGTAATTTTCCTAGGGTAAATGAGCCTAAATGCTCATGCAGGCACATGAGCACTCAGTCAAAAACCCACTGCTGGTGTGCAGGAAGCCATTTCTGGAGCCTGCAGGCAGGCAGTGAATTGGGGGGTGCATCCTGGGCCATGCAGAGTTGCACAGGCACTGCTTGTCTGCTGGGTGTTTCTGAAGAGAGGAGCAATGTGAGACAACTGTGTCCTGAATAGCTGCAGCCAGCAGCAAGTGCTGGCTAGGGTACCCTATCACTCCTCCAAAGGGTGTCTGCAGTACAGGAGACTTCGTGGTGTGTGCTCTGACTTCCAAAATGTCCTTCCTCTGCAGGGCCTGGGAGCACAGAGACAACTCTCAGATCTGGGCAGCAGTACCAAGGTTCTTACTTGTCCTGGGGAGATGTGGATGCTCTCTGAGATCTCAGCTTGGTACAAGCCAGCAGAGAGGCTGCCCTGGGGAGACCCCAAAGGGAGCCTCAGAGAGACCACAGAGACAAGAGCAAGGAGGAGAGGGAATGTGGCAGTATGGGAAGCAGAGAGAGCTTTGCACCTCAGAGGGCCCTTAGGTAGGTTCACAGGGGAGGAGAGGGGTTGGCCTCTTCCCTTGTAACCCCGTAGCCCTAAGAGCAATGAGGGCTCAGCCCTGATGGCTGAAGCTAAATTCTCCATCCTTCCCAAGAGGTGTAAAATGATGGCTGTGAGGACATGGATTGCTGCATCCCAGGGGTTACTCAGCAGGGCATAGGGCAGTCTTTCCCCTGGCACATTTTTTTTTTCACCTAGGAAGGACTGGGGAGATTCCCCAGCAGTGCTTACAGCCATCCCCTCAGCAGGACACCTGCCCCGTGCTGTCACAGGGGAACTCTGCAGGCTGCTTTCGGTCCTGTATTCCCACAGAAACGATGGCAGCATGGTTCAGAGACACCATCCCAACCTGCCACACAAAGCTCTGACCTGAAAATGTCTTATGAGTCCCACAGCAGCCAAGAAGTCAAGAGAGAACTCAGCTGGGTTCCTTTTTAATCCGGAAGAGGTTAAAAATCAGACACATTGCTTCATCTCAAGTCACTGTCTGGGCATTGCTCCCCCTTGTTCATTTCTGTGTTTTCTTCTCAGAGTAAGTCCAGCCCTCTGTGCCTTGATAGGACCTTCTCCCCCTCCTTCCTTGGCCTACCTTGCCTTCCTTCAGGGACTGGGGTCTGCTGGGGCCTTTCACAGCCACCAAAGCAGGCTCTTTCCCCTGGAAAAAGCAAAATTTTTGTTTTGCACAACAAAATGCAATGCAGTTAGAGTGTTATTACCATTTGCTAAAGCATTCCTGCCTTCCTCATTTGCTGATCTCACAATCTTGTGCATTTTAATTTCTACAGTAGGTACAATCCACAAGTTTGCCCTAAAAGTTACCTTTCAGGGATAAGTGGCTTTCTATGAAGGTTTTCACTGTCTTCTGATACTCATCTTCAGTCAGGCGGAGCTGGGCTACTTCCTTATTCGATGAGCACTCCTCTGTCACCATCCTCTCCTCTTGAGCAGACCATTGTGCAGCAGACACTCCGAAACCTGCTTTATCCAGGTTCCTTGCAAACATCCTCCCAATGGAACTGTTGGACACAAGAATTACAATTGCTCTCCCTTTCACATCAACGTTCCTCTCCGTTGTGCCAAAGGAGAAGATGATAACGCAGCAGGTCAGAAACGCGATGGAAACGCACGTGAAGGCATAAAGGAGGCAGGAAAGGGTCATGGCAAGCACTAAGTCTGTGGCCAGCAGGAAGAAGTGCTGCAAGAGGAAAATCATTGTTAGGAGCATTAGCTGCTGCCTCCTCACTCTCAAGCGAGCCAAAGAATCTGCCAGGAGTCACTGCGTGCACCACGCTGTTATAAAGCCAGGAGCCTTGCGAAATGTGTGGAGGCAAGGCAAAGCCCCGTGGGGAGGATGAATCATTTTCTGGGATAGAGCAACAATGGGGATTTTCAAGCCATGTACGTTTTCAGGCAAAATCAGTGCTCTGTTTGTCTTGGCTTTGCTGTGCACTTGGATGCTCTGCTGGGCTGAAATGTAAGGATTTGTTTTGTAAGGCAGTTTCATCATGTGTCGTCTTTGGGGCCAGTGATGTATATAGGTTATTTGGAAGCAGACAGTTTTAAGGGATTTCTTCGAGGACTGTGTGCGTAGCACTGAGAAACCATGAAGTTGAAATAATCCCTCATATCTCCTTGGCACTCTGAGGCTCTTAAATTTGCCACTCTCCTGCTGCTGTAACACAGGTGGTTTTGGTGAGTCTGGGCAGGGACCCAAGTGGGCACAGGAGCCCTGCCCTGTGTAAGCAGCTCTTGTTGTGCTGTAAAACAAACCACCCTGGAAGCACTGTGCTGCGGGGCTCAGGGATTGTACCAGTGCAAGAAGGTCACTCACATCAGAGACAAGAAACAAGCTGGGTGCCGGTGAAAGAGCTTTTCCTTAATGATAACAGAGATTTAAGGGAGAATTCTGCTGTTTCTCAGGCAGGCAGAGCAGTGCCAAGGCACAGGGTGTAGTTATCTCTGATTGCAGGGCACAGAGCGAGGCTCCCTGCTACAGCTGTAGCCTCTGCAGAACTGGGGAGAGCCCAGTGGACTTGGGAATGAGACCAGCAAAGGTGAATACTGCATGACCAAGACACAACTGACCTCCAGAAGAGGGTCAGGAGGGATGCTGCCAGTTCTTCTTGTGCTTTCTCACTGAGGCTGGAGGCAAGGCCTTTCTGTCCCTTCTTGGTCATGGTGGAAGAGCTGCTGATCACCACTAAACCCTTGGCATCAGAACCTACTCTTTAAATACTATTTTTTTTATTATTTATTTTTGGTGTGGGCCCATGTAAAGGATCCCCCTTGTGGCAGTTCTTCTCTCCCACATGTCTCTCCCCTGAGAGGGGAGGCCTTTTCAGAAGTCCTTGTTAAGAAGGAGGCAAACTGGACTCTTGGTTGTTCTCGTTCTCCAGGTTATTATTTTCTGATCAGCAATTTCTGCACACCAGGCTTTACACCAGCTTGGTGCACAGGAGAAAAGGCACCAAAAAGCCTCTAGTGCACAGAATGAAGGCTTTCTTAAAGATTATCACCAATTATCACCAAGGACTACATTATTTCTCTTTGTCTTCTAATAACTAACTAGATCTCTATTCACATGACACTACACTGCAGCAGATTGTGCCCAATAGTCCTGTGTCCTCAACACTGCAGAATATGGAGGAGATGAAGGAGGAAGAAGCCTAAAACCTACAAGGATCCTCCAGCTTGTCTTCATCTCCTTACCATGCTAACAAACACCAAAATCTAAATTTCTCACCCTGTGATAAATTCCATATTATGCTACTATCTAATTTACATTCTTGAAAGTTCTGCTACATCCCAGAGCCTAGGAAGCCCTTTCCATGGATGAAGGTTAAAAACAGTGTTTGTCAGAGAGTTTGGATCCCTTAAAACATGCAGAGGAATACTCTCTGCATTCTGGATTCCAACGCCCCTAAAGAAGGTGTGGTTGTGTCACAGGTGAGAGTTGTATTCATTCCCTGTTCAGCTGGAAAGTCACTGGGGAGCGTGGGACTGGCTGTCAGCACGCCCCACACATGTTTTACTGGTCCTTCTCACTCGTCCTCCATGCAAACATGCAGATCCCATCTTGTGGATCAATAATGTTGTGTTATCACAGCCATCCAACTCCAGGTGCTTTTGGGATTGACAGGTCTTGCTGTCAGCTGCACCCCGAAACCAGACTGTGCACCCCAAACAGCATGTGCACAAACATGCAGATCATTCTTTGGAGTGGTCAAGGGGATGTAGCATCCAATTTGCCTTCCAGTGGCTCAGCAGCAGGGCTGTGTGTATTTGGGGGGTTTACTTTACTCACCAAGAGCTTTCAGAAATCTTTAAGCCCTTCTTGCCAGATTACTGGGACAGCACATGGCCTGCAAAGAATCTGTGGTGGAAAAGGGCTACCTGCTCTGCTTATTTAGCAGAAAGAGGTATCATTCTTTTTCCTGGCACAAATGCCTGTGCTTGGTTCTGACTGGGATGGGAGAGCACACGAATCCCTCCCTGCTGGTGAGGACAGCACAGCCCTGCTGCCACCCTTGGCAGGGAGAGTGAGTGGCAAACTGAGTAGCTGTGGGTGCCATGCCTGAGGGTGTCACTGGCCCTCCCCATCCATGGATCAGCAGGAGTGGGTGGCCCTGGCCAGACTGGTGTGTCTCTGCAGCTTGAGGTGTGAGCAGGGCAAGCTCCTGTCTGCAGGCTGATGAGGCTATACCGGCCAGGCTTGAATGGGCAGCCTGAGCCTCTTGTATCCTTTTAGTCCTAGCCAAAAGAGGTCCATGGTCCTTTTTGCTGCCAGAAAGAAAAAACTCAAGGCACTGCCTCTGTAAACAATGAGTTTACACACCCTGCTTGATAGGTGTGCTGACAGAGCGTGAAAAGCCTCCACGCTCCTCTAAACACTGGAGACTAAAGGTCAGTCCAAAAGGCAGGAGAAGGGGAGTGGAGGCACTGGCCTCCACACCGGGTGTTTGGGCTTTTGCCTGTGGGTGAGGCCAGTTGGAAGATTTATTTCCTCACTGTGCTTCCACGGTGATGGAGTTGGGGAAGCGTGTTTCTGTGTGGGGTGCACGGAAGGTCGACATTTCACCTCAGATCTAGGGTCATTTTTCTATGGAAAAGAAAAGAATAAATAGTTCGAGTCCTTGAGCTTTTGGCTTAAAAAGAAAGGAATATTTTACAAAACTTACCTTTTTCTAATAAACGCCATTTATTATGCTCGCAGTGACGCCACCTGTTGCCCGCCAGCGGGGCTGCAGTCGCGGGGGCTGGCAAAGCTGCCCTCCCCTCTCCCCCTCATTTTGGGGGGCTGGGTGACACCGCCACTCATTTTGGGGGGTCCACAGCTCTGGGTGACCTCTCTGGAACCAGCAGCAGCTTCTTCGCCCAACACCACCACCCCACCCCTCCCAGCAGATCTTGAGACAGGGGATGTCAGTATTCCCACCCTTCTTCTAGGCTGACCCTCTGCTCTTCCCCAAAAATCCTCTGGTTTTAAGAGTTGAACCACCAGTTACCCCCAGAACCACTGAGAAAATTATTTTATTTGTAATTCTTGTTTTACCCCAAGGAATTATTTCTTTCTTCAGTGGTTCTTCTTAATCAACAAATAAATATTAAAATGAGAGGTGCTAGGTCAAGAAGACACTTCAAAAGCAGTGATTTTGTAAGGGTTTTTTTAATTTCTGTCTCTACTACTGTAATATCTGGGAACAGTCAAGAGCTCAGGCTTGTCCTGGGTTTTATATTACCATATTCACAAGCATAAATCTATTTTGCCAGTTGGGGACCCATGGGGCAGCAGTGACACATCAGTTGGCTCCACTTCTGGCTGTCACCAGTTTGTGGTTTGCACTACAGTTACCAACCTAACTCTTCCAAGAGTTTCCACTGAATCCTTTCCTAACTAGCATTGACCCTTGGGCTGCTGCATCATTTTAATTGACTAGATTGTTCTTTTCAAGTCTATTCAAGAAATGACTGATTAATGCTCTACTTCTGCATGGGGTTTGCTGTTTCTCATGTTGAGCAAGAAGTTGAGTGAATACATGAGTCATGTGAGCTGGGTTATTGAGTGATTCCCTTGGGTCTCCTGGGTGAAGGTGTCTGGCTGTTTTCAGCAGAGTGATTTGGGGTTTTCACTGGAGGGTGTGTGCTGGAGATCTCATGGCAGGCTTGAGTCCACCTGATTACAGCTTTCTCCACAAATTGGTGTGTTAGAAAAGGCAGAAAGAAACCAAATGTTCTGTCTTTGTGTCAGCTGAATTCAAGAGCTGCTTCATGAGAGGGAAAGAGAGACCCGTGCAGGGGAGCAGATATTTGGCATGACAGTCCTGCTGTAGCACTTCTCTGTTGGGCACATTCTCCTTGCAGGATGGCTGGAAATTGTTATGGAAGAAAAAGCATCTCTCCACCTTTGCTTCTGGGTTTGACACTTCTTTAATAACCATATGAACAGTGATCTTTTGGAATAGCTACATTAGCCTTTATTTGGGGCTTGCCAAAATTGCTGGCCACCAGAAAAAGGAACAACCTTTGTTGGAGGTCTGGTGTCCATCAACACTGGTTTGATTTGACCACGTGGTTCAAAATCCCTGTTACAGGGAGCTGTATATTTTTTTAAATCGTGTCAGTGCTGTTTAAGCTCTGTATAATTAGAGCCTTACCTAAAACTTTGTTCAAACAGGTCCTAAAGCTCTGTTTATTTTCTGTGTTTCTGGTGCTACTAAAGCAGCAACAAAAAAGCAATGTTTTTCCTAGAAACCACATCCTTGAAGTCAAACCTCCAGGAAACTTGGAGTCTTTACAGTGGTACCACAGGCCCTTGAGGCACTTGCTGAGGATCCAGGTTTGAGGTTGGTACAGTCGTCATTTGGCCTGCCTTTTGCTGCCTGCGTTACCATGGGCATTTTAAGTTTATGAATTAAATAATTTCAAGAATGTTTACGAATTAAATCACTCCAATATTGTTAAATTTGATATCAGCTTTACAATGCCTTCCCTACGTTTTGGAATTATTCTGCTGAGGAAGTGGAGGTACAAATTAATTTGTGATTTGGAGTGTTCTCAGGAGAGTTGTAGAGATTTGAGAGCTCAAAGGTAAGTGCAGTGAGAGCCTTCAGAGGCTCTTTGGTGGTCAGCAGCTCTCTGCAGGCTCTCCAGCAGCCTGTGGGAGCTCTCACACTGCAGCCTTTTCTCTTTTTCCCCTTCCGTTTGATCGCAATCCTTAGTCCAAAATTTTATACCTGCATGAAAGATCACCAAGAATCCCCTCATTGAATGAAAATTGTTGTTTAAAGCCACAGAGCATTGTTTTGTTCCCAAGCACAGGAGCAGAGTTTAAACTTCGCTCTATTATTCCCTTTGTGTTTGTTTTCCTTTCTCTCTTTTTCAGTTGCAGCATGAATTGAGGTAAAATTAGACTTAGAAAAAAATTAAAAGGAGGAGCGGGGGAAAATAAAAGTTGCTCTTTTTTTCACTTCCTTTCCTGAAAATTTTTATTATTAGAAAAGTGGAGATGATGGTTTGATCCCCATTCAGTAAGCCTGGAGAATTTGTACATTGAATAAGGAATGCTGTATCTCTTGCAGACTTCCTGAAGTGAAATGACAACAATGACTAGCTAAAGATTTGGGGTTTTTTTTAATTTTCAGTTTGGCACCAGAAGCAATAGTTGATGGCAATAAAAGAGTTCTTTCACTAATTATCTGGCAGCTTAGTCCTACCTGTCTCCTAGAAAAGCTCCCTGTTGTTTATTAATGGATGCATCCAAATGTTCTGTGATGTTTGACACCACTTTAATATTCTGGTCATGAATCTAAAGAAGAAAACTACCAGCTTTCTTCTTTTTTTAATCTTTTACAAAGGATGTTCCTTTGTGATTCAATAAAATACTGACCTATTTATGTATATATCTCATTAGATGCTCTGGTACTCTTCCCATTTTTCTTTTCTGAAGGCAAATTTCCTTTCACATGAGGCTTCTTGCTCACTGTTAAACATGGTTTGGTCACAGCCTGCTAATTGAGTGGAGCAGGAGCAAAGAGGAGAAAATGCAAAAGGCAGCCAATAATGAGAGGTCCATGATGTGTGGACAGCGTGGCCATGCCACACAGCAGCACCACAAGAAGTTTAAGGGTACACTGCCTGAAAACCAGCGTGTGAGCACACCATTATAGGGCACAAGTATCACAGGGTCAAACTTACATCCCACAGACAGCTTTAAATTATTAATTTGTTGACGTGCAAGCGTTGACCTTTTCAGTTAAAATATCCTTTTATGTCTTCCATATAATTTCTTAAGGTTAAAAAGAAAGTTATGGTCTATAGAAATTTTTTGAAACCTTCACAAATATTATCAATCAGTCTGAGACCCTTAAGTTATAACAAAGTCCTGTGTTAATTAACTTGACTAATACATTGCCAGAATTAGAAACCTTTTGTCTTCTCTCAGATTTTGGCAGTGAGTAGCCACTGGGGACTTGTAGTAATGCTCTAATGGTGTATATATATGCACGTTCTTTGAATTTTTCTGTACTGGATCTCAAATTCTTGAAAAGGTCAGCTTTTCCTGAAGCACAATTGCTTGCAGAAACAGCTTCTGTTGGGTCTTGGCATTCTGAAAGCCCAGTTGTACTTCTGGCCTTTCTTCCTGCCTCAGCTCTGAGCTGAGCTCTGCCATGAACACCCAGCCTCTAAGGCCATCTCTAGATGAAGTGTTCCTCAGGACAGAGCCATAGGCTGATCCTCACTCCAGCCAGAGACTCAATCTGCCTCCAGTGTTCTGATATCCACCCCTGAAGCCTCCTCTGCAGCCCCTTAATGGCTTGTAGATCTGCATTTTCCTTTTCTCTGAACTCAGGCTCTAGGTCAATCCATGGGCCAAGTAGCCAGTGTTTCAAGTGGTTCCTCACAAGTGTGAAAGCTCTTCTAAAACACAGCAATGCACCTTACTAGAATTATGGTCCTGATTGTCATGGTCTTGTAAAATGATTTGGGTTGAAAGGAACCTTTGGTGGACATATAAGACATTAGTTTCCTTGTCAGAGCTGGTCCAGTTCTCAGGAGTTTTGTGATGAACTCTCTACATTAGCAATGCTATGGGTCTTGGAAGCTATCCATGTGTAGAGACATTCAAAATCCAGCTGGATATAAAGCTGAACAACCTGCTCTGGCTGACTGTGCTTGACCAGGTGAGTTAGACTAGAGAAATGAGGTCCTTTCCAGCCTCAGTTGCTCTGTAATTCCTTAGGATCGTATTCATGGCTATCAAGTATTCCCTGTGTGTTGAGTGGGTAATAACCCAAAGGGAGACTAGTTGAAAATTAATTAATGCTGGAAAATGGGCTTTCCAGTGCTCCCTGTAAACCACCTGACTTGGATGGTTGGTCAGGATCTCCCTGTGGGAAGTGAGCACAGTCTTACCCACAGCCCTCCTGTGCTTCATGGAGACTCTCAGGTCTCCTTGCCCTTGAGGAACCTCAAGGCAGTCTCAGGGCATTGAGCTGCCACTGAACCTGGAAACTCGGAAGAACAGAGACCCCCAGTGGAGATTTATCAGGTTTCACTTGACAGGAGAACATTAATGATTCTCTCTAGAAAACTAGGGGACTCAGCACAGGTCTTAAGAGCAGCAGAAATGTTACAGGCAGGAGTTCTTCCACATTTTTAGGGTAATCTTATGTACCTGGCATATATGTCTTGTTTGGGAAACCTGAATCCCTGCCATAAACATTCTCAAAGTTTTATGTAACCCTGTCAGGAGTCACCAGTTTAGAGTGGAACAAAACGGTCATAGTTATAAGGAAAAAAAAGTACAAAATTCATCACAGGATTTGTTCATTTAACAAAATCACAGATTATTCAATGGTCGCTTAGCTGGATGAATGGAAAAATAAAATTAAACATATAGATTAATTACAGAATAATTCATCAGAACAACTGTTCCCCATTTAGAAATATAAGTGCTGCTTCCTCTCCTGGGTCAGCCCCAGCTGATTAAACCCCAAATTCCTAATGTGAGAGATCCTGCATTTCTCTGCTGCTGCCACACTGGGCCTTTAACTCCTGGCATCTCTCAGCTGTGGTTTATAAGATAAAATAAATCCTTTTCCCATCACAAATCCTATATGAGTCAGTATTATCCTGCTTCTGCAGCTGAGAAAATTAGGTCAGACAGGAGAAATGACTTGATGGAAGTCACCAGGGAGCTCTGTGTCAGAGTGACAATTAGAGTGGAGGTGCCCTGGGATAATCAATCGGGTCCTGATGTTTGCTGCATCCTTCCCACACTGGAAAAAGCCAGTGGCATCACTTCTTTTTGTCCTTTGAAACAGCTGGGTGATGACAAAAATGGGTTATGTCTTGGGTTAAGCACGCTTTTGAGTACATTTCTTAGAACTGCTAAATAGTCCAACTCCCAAATTCTGTTCCTGCTCAACATTAATATTAATGCAGATTTTCTGACTTAAATGCATGAGCTTTTCTTGAGTGTACAGATACCAAATTGACTTAAGCCAGAGAAGAAACCATATTTGGGAAACCCTGAAAGTCTTCATTAATCAGAAGCTTATGAAATGCAGAGCAAAAATATGAACTGTTAATTTTCAAAATGGACACACTCTGGTTTTTGGCTTCCCGTTCTTTTTCCCCAATACAGTGATAGATGTGCTTTCTGTGCTCAGTGTATTCAGACTTTTCTTGAAGGTCAGGGGCTGAGGATTCAAAAATGCAACCTGACTGCAATTAAATTGCTTTTTGCCTATCAACACATTCTCTAGTTCTGTGTACCAGCGTAGATCAGAAATATTTAGTGGTCTCTGTTAGAGGTTTTTCTCCACAGGAAAGCAAAGGAAGCTCCCTGCAGGGAACTGAGCAGGTAAAACAAACACCCTGCTTTGGATTAGCTGTTGCAGAGGATTCTTCCCTACAAAATACCTTTTTAACATCAACCACTTGCAAGTGTGTTAGGTGTCCTTTTCACCTGTGATGGTCCAATGTTTTACCTGAATTACCTTCACTTCTGGTCTCTCTTTCCGAAGCATTCTGGGCAAGCCCCAAAAGTGTCAGTTTTAGAGACCTGTCTGATAGATTAGGGTCTGGTGAAGATGGTGTTTGTAAGAGTTTGGTTGTGGCTTAAATCCTCTTTCTCAACATCCCAAGGATGGAGACTCCCTCTTCTCTGGCCTCTACAGCCCTGGTGTAGCCAATCAGTGCCCACAACCAGCTGGGTAGGCCTCCACTGGCATCACTCCAGCTGGGCAACCTCCTTCTCCTCCAGAAGGCATCATGTATCTATTCCATATATACTTGTCTGGACTTAATAATTTCACTGGGAGAATTCTAATTGCTCCTGTAAGGATGAATTGTAATCTTTCAGCAGTGTTTTTCCAAGCACTGATTTTTCTGGCCCTGCTCCCAGTCAGGCTTTGGTGCCTCCAGAGGGATTCAGCCAAGCTGCCTCCCTGAATCTGCAGGATACAGCTCATAGCCTCAGATAACAAATGTTTATGTATTTTCATTTTGTTTTTATACTTTCTGTCTAAAAACATATGCTCCAGTGCCTCCTTCTCACAAGGAGCACAAATCCCACTCCTGAAAGCCCAGTGTGCTGCTGCAAAGCCAGGCTTTCCGGGGCTGATGTCAGAAACAAGGGTTCTTATCTCCCTTCCTGTGTCACCGGTCTCCATCTGAGAGAAGGGTGAAATGTAAAGCAGAGCACACTGAGATGCTCTAATCACTCTCCCTCTCTGCTTGGTGGGTCTGTCCCCAGGAAAAGCATTGCTGAAGCCATATCTACCTGCCCTTCATATTTTTGTAAGGATGCAGAAGCTTTCCTCAGCCTTTTATATTTTCCATTCCTCCTCCTGAAGTGTGTCAGGAGTTGACAGTGCTGTCTGGGAACACAGCAGAGACAGAAGGCTCCTTCCATCTGAGTTCAAGGTTCGGCATTGCTCTGAGTTGCAACATAGCAGGTTTGGACTTTTGATGCCGTGTGCCCAAGGGAAACTGACCTGGGCGTTTCTCAGAGTGGCTTTCATTAATTACACAGCACCCCAAATGAGCAGCCCAACTTCTCTGTTGCACAACTCCTGCAAAGCAAACCTTCCCCTGCCTATTCAGGCAGTTCATGATGATGTGCCACAACATCATGCTGATAACTGTAACCACAGAAGCTGCCTCTGTGCTTCGTGATTCAGCCCTGAATTGCTGCCTATAGCTGTGTTGCAGCATTTTCAACACCCCTGGAACCTCACACAAGCTTTGCTTTCCATGTGAGACTGTGCCACTCACAGGAGAATCATAAGAAACTAGGTCTCTGTATCCTTTTTCTGCCCAGATTACCAGAGCTATGCCATCACTGCCTTTAGACAGGAGAGCTTGGTCAGTGGTGTCTTAGCTGCCTTGAAGATCAGACTGGAGGGGAGGGTGTGTTGTGGAACATCACAGAAGACAGGAGACAGGATATATCCCTCTGGTTCTGGATCCCTTTAGCTCTGCAGATTTAAGCTAGGTCAGTTATAGCATAGCTTGAAGCAGAAAGATGAAAGAGCTGCAATTAACATCATCAAGCCTGCATTTTCATATGAACAGCAAATGCAAATGTTAATGTAGACAGGCGAAGACCTCTCCCAACCTCTGTATATGCTGAAAATTTAGCAAGCACATCAATAAACTCTTCATGGAGATACTCGTGAATATTTTTGTATTTTATCCTTGTCATCAGCAACTTTTCAAGATAATTATGTTGTGTGAAATGATTACTATAGAATGAAAGAGCAAGCTCCAAGGTAGTTTGTCTCTGTGGCTGTTCATTTTACAGTGTTATGAATGATGGTTTTAATCAACAGGTCTGTGCGATGGAATAAATTCCACTGTCTCATCATCGCTCTGGGTGCAGGCTGCTTTCACCAACAACTATGTTTTATAACCAGAAACAGCTCCTGATGAATCCCAACAAAGAAAAGGACATATGCTATACACGAATACATTGCGCTTTATGGCAGGTATTTCTAAAGCTACACAATCTGGATGCCCAGATCCCATCAGTGTTAATGAGGACAGAATAACCAAGTCCTTCATTGCCCTAAGTGGAAAATCTATGTACACAGGGCTTAATTCAAAGTATATAGATCTCAGCGAGTAGGCTTCTGTTGATATCAAAAGATATTAAACCTGGCCTACATCAAGAACTTCAGAGGAAGTTTCACACCCCAGCAAAGGGGTTTTGAGGCTGACTTACAGCTGACTTGACACTATGGGAATGTTAGAGAGGACTGATACAGCTGGGCTGGGAGCAAACAACCTCTTGTGCTAAGGGTCCCAAAATGCTGCAGTCCCTGCAGCCTGCAAGGGGAGGCTTAAATTGCAGCACTTTCAGAAGGATTTGTGGAGGTTTGGTAGCACAAGCTGCAGCAGCTGTGTCAGGGCAGGAATGGGCCTCAGCGCATTGAGAGAGACAGAAAAACCCAGCAAGTCCTTCCTCCATCTTCCTTTTTGCCCCTGCTGGCAGCAAGGCTGCTCCTTAGCAAGTGGTATGGCTGTGTCCATGCCCACAGAGGTGGCAGCTTCTGCACAAGCCAAGGTATCTCTGTCCTTCATGGCCTCAATCACCAAACTGGAAGGCAAACTGAATATAGAGGCTGTCCCCTGTTAACTCTTGGATGCTTTCCTGGACATGCAAACTTGAAGTCCTTGTTTTGCTCATCACTGAGCTTTAATTGGTGCCTTTGCTGTTTGCCTCAGCTGGTGCTGAGCACCAGTGACAGCAGATAACAAGCTGCTCACAGGGTAGCCATTACACAGGTGGACACCAGTCTTAGCATCGTGTACATGTGAGCAGAGTTACAGAAGTGACCAGGCTCTCATGGCACTTTTAGCACTTCTCATGTTCCCTAAAGATTGTTTAGGCATGATCCAAAATTTCTATGTAATGTCTGTGCCTGGAAATTCAAAAATTCACTACACTGTATTTCCAGTCCTTTGCCTAGGATGCAACCTGGGCAAAGGGCTGAGCATACTCCACTGCGTAACGATTTGTTCATTTTTGAACAATCCATTGTGTAAGGATATGTTCATTTTTGAACACAGCTCTCTAGCAGACGCAGTGAGCTTTGCAAAATGACCTGGATGCAAGAGGCTCAGTTTCAGCACTGCATTTGTAAGCAAGTGCACCTTAGGGGGCAGAGAGGTGTTACTCAATTGTCAGTGATATAAAAGTAAGGTTCTTTGGCTGAGTTTGCCATTCATCTAACAAAAAATGGGTTTCATTTGCTAACCTTTCAAATGTGTCCATCTGTAATTAAATACAGACTCTCCACCAGACAAAAGGATACCTCATATACAGGTAAAAAATTAGAGCAGAGTATGTATGGTACCTATGTTGAGTTTTCGGTGTCTAATGCTCTAACTTTAGCATTTACTTGAGTTGTGTGTTCTTTTTCTACTTTTTTCTCCTGGCAACTTGAATCAATAGCTCTTGGGTAGAAACTAGAATGTATTTAAACATGCAAATAAGTGGACTTCAGGTATACGAAATACTATCGAGTGTGTTGGATACATAAGCAAAATCCAGGTTTATCAAACATGTTTTGTATTCAGTGCTGTGTTAGCGAGTAAGGGTGATGTTACCCAAAACCAGCAAATTGAAGTGGTTTGTGGTCTCCATGTTCTTCTGCTTTTTTTTTTTCTTTTTCTTCTGCCTTGTCCCTCATTTCAGTTACTGGCAATAGGGGTCTTGTTTTTCCAGCTCCAGATTTACTTGTTCATTCAAAGCTAAACCAGCAAAGTAAGGAGATGCTGTAACTGCTGCATGTCCTTGGTACTTCACCAGATAAGACCTGAAGGCTTATCAGATGCCTCCTTATTTTTCCCTCCTTGAGACAGGATACTAAAAGGCTGGTTTTATAAAGGCAGAAGTCAGATGCATTCAGAAAAGGTTAATCATTCACAGTGGTACTGTAGTTAGTAGCCTGGGAATGGAGACTAAGGAAATTGATGTTGTCTTTCTGGGGTGCTTTAAATGTTCTTGAAAACTTTCTCTACGGTCTTCCTGAAACCTTCCTTTCTTGTTTACAACATCTTAAAGATTTTCAAAGGATGAATTAAAATCCAAATTCTTTAGGAAGGTAAATCTAAGGAAACATATAGAAAAAGAACTAGTGAAAAACTGAAAACTGTTCACCTGGGAAGCAGAAAAGGAAATTGTACTTCAGTATGCAATGCATGCCTCATTGGATTTTACTAAATTGCCCTTGCTTTAGCGCTGAGTCACAGGAGAAATACAGCATTTCACAGAGCAGGTAGAATCAGAAAGACTTTAAATGATTTCTGGGATATTAAATTCACAGAGACTAAGATCTATTGTGCCAGCCTAATTATTTTGAAATACTGCTGGTAAATCAATGGAAGTACACTTAATGTTTAATTGTAGGGACCATCTATTACTTCCACAGTGTGGGCCAAGTCCTGCTCTCACTTGCAATTAATGAAATCTTACTACAGGCAGTAATTCTGTGTGAAATGGGCAGCATCTCAGCATTCATTTGATGATACAAGTTGTGACAGAAAAAAAAAGGCCAAGAGCAGAACACGTGGCTCTTGTTTCCCCACTATTGGCCTAGAGGCGGCATTGCAAAGATCTCCACAAGGAAGAGCAGATGCCAGCAGCCAGTCCAGTAAAGAAAAGTATGTGTTCATTCTCCCTGATTTTCCAAAAGGAAGGACTTCTTGGGTCTATATTGGGTCAGGTGAGCTTCTGCCATCCAAAATCAATGCAGCATCTACAGCTTTTCTCTAATTCACTCAGAATTTGTCACCTTGGCTCTTACCTGCTCACTGCCAGGCTTAGGCAGTGCTGGGAATGTGGGTTCCTGCTCCAGCTAAAAGCTGGTGGTCAGGAAAAGTTGAGTGTCATTCCCAGTTTGGGGGAAGTAGCTTCCTCTTGCTTTGTGTTTGTTTGGCACTCATTTAGAGATGGTGATGGTAGACTTTAAATTGTGATTGAGTCTATTCAATGCTTGGCATAGCCAGGGGTATTTGTGTGTTTTCCAGGCAGAACATTGCTGTAGCACTTGTTCCCAACTTGCTTCTAGGTCCTTGTCTGTCTTCCTTATGAGAAGGACCCAGGTTTTGAGCTGGATGCTCCCAAAAGCAGGGATTGCTGCCTGTGCATTCTCTGTATGAGTGGAAGATAAAACGTGTTAATCTTATTTTACTGCTAAGATCTCCCAGAGTGTACAAGTGGAGCAGCATCACCAGCATCATCTTATTCATCGAAGAATATAATCCATCCAAGTAACTCATTATAAGGAGCAAGTATTAGGATTATCCGAAGTTCCTACTTCCATCATTCCACCCAAAGGTGTCAGAGCCACCTAAACTTCACCTGTCCCCATCTTTCCTTAGGGTGTGCGGTTCGCTAGAGCCGTCCCGCCCTAGAAATGCTCCTCGGGGAAGGTGCCTCTCCTGATGCTTCCCTCCGCCTTCCAGCATACCTGCCCTCAGCAGGGCTAAATCCCTGGGGACAAGCCAGGCAAGCCCCGCCTCTCCGCCAGCGGCACCCTTATAAGAGGGGCAGGGATGGTGGGGGGAATCTCCCGTTGCCATGACAATCAGCCTGTCGGGATGAACATTTCTTTTTGTGAACAGCGATTCAAAGCTCGCAGCAATGGTGCTGCCTCCCAAAGGTTATTAGCGGCACGCGTAAACAGAGCTGGGCAAAGCCTTGGGAAAACAAAGGGGCGGGAGGGGGGAAGCTGGTTGGAGCCGTGGACCCTTCCCCACTCGGGCTTCGAGCGGTGCGAGGCGATTGCTTTCTGTCCCTTTGTTCCCGGCCCTGGCACAAATCAAACCCAGCCTCCCTTCCCCCAGCAAAGCTCGCGCTAAGCTGGAGCACACTAGAGCGAAAAGGGATTAAAAAGAAAAATCATCCTTGCTGCAGCAGATGAAGAGAGTCTATAAATCAGCGAGATGGAGGGTGCTCTGCCCCGGGGCTGGGCTCGCCGCCTGCAACGAGGGGCTTAAATCAAAGATGATCGGGGGGCCCGGGATGTGCTCCGACCGCTCCTCTGCCTTCTGGACCTGCAGCACCGGCAGGCCGAGAAGGGCAGCGGCCAAAGCCACCGTGGGTGTCAGCGGTCCCGGAGTGCGGGCCGAGCCGGAGCTGCCGCTCGCCACGCTGGAGGGAGCTCCTGACACGGCAGAGGTGCCGTGTGGCGCTCCAGCCCTCCCAAGTCACACCCCAGAACGATGGAAACAGGTTATATTTCAGGATGCTTTTAATAGCTGATGTCGACAGACAGGTTGTTTCTTTTTGGAACTATGAAGAGTTATATTTCCCGCCCCTCCCCGGGTATATTAGTCTCGTGTAGATTGTAAACAGCCTATATAGATCTTGAAATTTTTTTAAGACTTTTACATACAAACTCTGATTTTCTTGGAGCTACATGACTCTGGGAGCTGAAGGAGTGAATTTTCAGGTTGACGGTGATACAGCATTACACTGAGCATTATCCTTTCCCCCATCAGCTGTCTCATAAACCGGGGCTGGCACTGGCACAGTACAGGGTGGGAGGGGGATGTTCAGCCAGCCCTGACAACTCAAAAATAGAGTGAAAAGTGAGATAACTAAGCACAGCCCTGTGGATGAGCCTAAGTGGGAACTGGGATGTGCTCCTTGCTGTGGGTTGGGCTCAGTGTAGCTGGTCAGTGTCCACAGGTCATCTGGCAAAAGTATTCCCAGAAAGAAAGGGGTTCTTGCAAGCATGGGTGGAAAAGTAGCTGGGCATAGGAGGGCTGGGGGCAAGATTACAGTGAAACAAACCTGCTTGGTTTGTGCAGGCTTTGGCAGCCCTTGAAACGTGGGTTAAAGCTGGTGAAAGCCACCCAGAGGTGAATGCTGAATAAGGACAAAGGAGACCATATCTTCCCTGAGCTGGTTAAAGATTGACTGTGTTTTGGCACTTTTCCTCAGTTCTTGTTTCTATTTGCTTCAACCACTGGGTGCTGAGCAGTGATAACCAACCCAAAAGGCTCCATCCTTTGTGGAGGGGCTGTCTCCAGGGCACCTGGGGCAGTGAGGCTGAGAAGGGCTGACAGTGCTTGTACCGTAGTGGGAGACCCCAGGTAAGACCACAACAACACCAAAAAGGGGACAGTGAAAGGGGTTTTGATTACAAGGTGTGATCTGTAACCAGAGCTGTGATGCTGAAGGACTCTCAAGCACAGGCATTTATTTGGGTGTGGTGTTCTATACAAGCCTCGAAATACAAAGGGTCAGGACCACACTCCCTAATATTTCTGGGTTTTTCCCTGGTGGTGTTGTGCCAGCAGAAATGGATTAAGGGAGGATTCCCTCATTTGGGAAGGGTGGGTGGGGGGTGTCCCTAATCCCCAAAGCCTGGATTTAAAGATCCTAGAGAAAGTAATCACAGACAGTGGATTAGCATCTGTTGGGGAGCCTGGCAGGAGAGGGCAGCGTGGCACTGCCCCAGGGTTGGTCCTCACCCTTGTTTGCAGCTCCTTTTTTCAGGCCTGTGTCTTAGACATGTTCACTTGGAAATACAAATTTCACAGAAATGAAGACATCAAAAAGAGCATTTCCTGAAGTCATGGATGATTTCCTGCAAGTGAGAAGTGTGTAAAACATGTCTGGGGCAGGTCACAAATGATAGCAGGGGTGTGGTGTGTTTGTTTGCTTGTTTTTATAAGCACCTTTAATACTGCTCTTGCAAGGCTTCTGCCATCACAAACTGAGTCAGCCTTTAGCCAGAAGAAGAAAAGGAGGAGATGCTTGTCAGTCAACAGAAACTAGCTGGTGTAGGGCCATCCCCATGCTGCCCAGAGGCATGCTGGCTTCCAGCCATGGAAGAAAACCCATAGTTAATGCCTTGTTTGTGTGGGAAGCCTGGAAAACAGAGTTTGTGGCAGTATGGCCCTCCTTTGTTACTTACTGTGGTTCAGCTGTCAGGGAGCTGGACCATGCACAGCTTTTCTCTGAAAATGCCCAATCCAGTCTTTTCAGCAAGGTCTGACTTCTTCCTCGTTCAAAACAAAACCTTAAAACATGCAATTTCCATACAGATATAGCACAAGTGAAGTATTTAGCCTGGCTGAGGCATATTTCCCCTGGGAGATCTTGCAGCAGAAGTGGACCATATTGACTTTTCCAACTGGCCTTAGGTGCTGCTGCAGCAGCACATGAACTCAGTGGTGTGTGCGTTTATCTGGCAGGAGGCAGTTGCCTCAAACACAGTGAGGATCAGCTCCCCAAGAGCTTCACCATTTCAAAGTTAAAACTGCATTATTTATTCAGACAGGATTTTCTGGCAGCAAACCTTTTTGCATCCTCTGAAGTCAAGAGGAAGGATGGCAATACACGTGATGGTGCCCAGAGCATGGCCTGTGCTCTGTGGCAATGTCCAGGCTCAGCTGAGCTGGCTGGAGCAGTCAGGCAAGAGCCAGGCAACCCACCTCGGGCAGGGCAACTGGAGCTTCAGGTCCTGCTGCACGTTGCCTTCTTGGCTGCACTCTTTAAAAGCTCCCTTTGGGCAATCCTGGATCACCTCCCTGCCCTGTGACAGGGCTGCTGCTGCTCTACCCCAGCCTAGCAAGTGCAGCCTGTCAGCCACCTTGGCTTTCAAGTATAATATGATTATCTCCCTTCACCATTCCTTGTTCAACTGAAGTCGGTGTTCTCTCCTCTCCTGCCGTTGCACCTGCTCAGCCACACTGATGGAGAGGAGGGTTTTTGCTTACGTGCCATCATCATCCCATCATCATCAGTCTTGGGAGACTCTGCTCTGCCCAAAAGAGGGCACATCTACCCCTGGAGCACAGCAGAGGAATGCCCAGGTACTGCCTGGCAGAGGAAGCTCCATCAGCAGGGTACCCACTCCCATACTTGCATGCTGCTGGAGCAGGTGTCACATGCCCCATGTTGACAGACTTGCACAACTGTGGGGTTTTCTGCCTTTTTCTTTCCCTCCTGGGCTATGTCTAATTGGATTTGGATAGTAGGGAGTTTTTGTAAGAGACTGTACCACTGCTCTGGAATACCCGCTCCTACAATTTATCCTTTCAATTTAAATGCTGCCCAGGAGCTGTGCTAACTCTGGCCTCTTAGAGGGTGAAAATCCTTTCTGTTGCTGAAAATTGACTGTTTTAAAGCCTCTAAGGACCAGAACCAGTTTGTCCCATGCACCAAATAGGAGCAGTGGTCTGAGTGTGGTTTGTAAATCAGGTCACTGACATTAGCAAGGCAAGAACAGCAAACATCCCGGTGCTATTCTCCCATCTCTGCTCAGAGGAGACCCAGAATGGTACCAGCAGAAAGGCTGCAGGGAGACAACAAGGTGTCTTGTCAAACCTGTGTGTATGTAATGTCAAGGGAAGTTCTTGTTTTCAGCAGGTTGTTTTCCATCACTCCCATGTAGCCATCAGTGTAATTGCAGCATCCAGGGATATATCAGAGATAATGTCCAAGAATAACAGCTAATGGGAAGGGTGGGAGAGAAAAGATGAAGAACTTTTTATTGCTGCCATATGCTCTAAATCCCTTCGGCTCTCTTGCTATAGCCAAAGTTAGGATTTATTTTTTTCACTGGTAATTTTTATGCTGTTTCAAAAGAGCCATATTAGCAAAGCAAAAACAAGGAAATAACTGCCTGTCTACCCGTGGGACAACTTCCTGCTCCTGCCTGCTCTCAGCATCTCATCAACTTACCCTGCCAACTTCAGGCACCTTCCTGGTTTCACCATTGTGATCAAATCAAAGAATGAAGAGTCCTTTGCTCTGAACAGAGACCACCAAGATAAATCCAGTTCTTCAAATCTCAATGCATGCCTGGACTGCTGGAGAGCATCCACTGAGAGGGAGGAGATGGATCACAGCCCATGGGGGAGAAGGCAGTGTCTGAACTTGCTGCACTAGTTTGAGTATCCTGCAGGCCCCCTGCCCTGGCCAGTGGAGGCTGAAGTTGATTTTTAAGTCAGGGCACTGCTGGGGATGGCGGGAGGGCAGACTTGGAAAAACCATGATCCTGTTTGCTCTGATCACTAAAGGTCATGAGGTGGCTCCGTCTGTCAGGGGGAGGAAATGAACTCTGGTATCTTCAGCAAACTAATTTCAGGCTTGTACTGATTCCCCTTTCAGTTTAATTTAATCATCTTTGGTGTCTGATTCTACAAATACAGCTTTGTACTGCTAAACCTTTGCTGCATATTAGCTGAGAGGCAGCTGGAATCTGAATTTGATTTTGACTATAGTGAGAAACCTTATATTTAGCACTTGGCAGATCTCTCGAATGCAGGAGCACATCAGTTTATAAATGCAGGTTGCTTTGATCAGTGTAATTTTGGAGGCTTAAGTAGGAGAGAGAGAATATAGTCTAGGTACTGATACTCATAAAGGAGAAATAGAAAAGTATTCTACCAGGTGATGGGAATTACATTACTCTACAATATCAGCCTACCTAGAATTTGCTGCAAAGGCTTGTTTGCAATAGAAAAATGCTTTGGGTTACAAAGTACTTCCAGTGCAGTCCTTTGTAGCCTGCAATAAGGATCAGGTACAGAAACGCGTTCTCTCAGGTGAAGGGACTGAGAACAGCCAAGAATGGCTAGAGCTGGACTGACCCAGGGATGTGTGGCAGACCAGAAAATGAAGACAAACTGAAATAGCAGTGAGATAAACTGCCTGCTTTCATCTCTCTTCTCCGTTGGTCAAAACCCCTGCTGGCTTCTTTGCCATGTAGGATGCCAAACTAAGAGTCACTCTTGGCATTAAAACACGTGTAGGATGCAGGGTTTTGCCATATGTTCTAACAAAAGCAAGTACTTTAGTTTGCAGCTTGGGGTTGGAGCTGGAGGCATTCCCAGTGACTGCCTCTTCTGAGAGCTCGTGTCCCTTTGGAACCTGTCCTGTTTCAAAAGGAACCACCTCTGACCAACTTTGCAGCAGCTCCTACAGGCACACAGACCCAACTGTGCCGCTGTACAGTCTGGAGTGTTTCCTGGACGTCCCTGGGGCCTGGTTTTCTTTGAGTTGCTGTTAGAAGGAAGAGTGCTTGGCGCCTGCAGGGTGGGGAGCAAGGGCTTTTAGCAGCTGGGAGGCTCATCTGTGGGCTCATTGCTTCCCAAGAAAGACTGATTTTTAGAGAGAGGGTTCCCTTTGCATAGGAAAAATGATTGCTTCCAGATCATAGGGGTACGTGGTTTTAAGGAGCTCAGGTTCTACTCCCAACAAAAAGAGAGAATAACTAAGGCTGAGGCAATGACTTTGCTCTTCATATTTCCATGGGCAGAACAGAAAATGCAGCTTCAATGAAAATATTATCAATGGTGGTGTGGGTGTGATAATGGAGCATTCACCTCCCAAAAAGCAGTAGGATGAAGAGGTGACCCTTTGTATCGCTTCTGCTGGCTTCTGACTTCCAAGAAATACCCCATCACTTTGATTTATTGACATGCTGGGGAAAGGCAGTAAATTTTTTAACCATCAGCCAACACTGTGAGTTCAGATCTTCTGGAACAGAAGTGAAAGTGGAGACACCCCACCTCGTGTGTGTGAGGAAAAAACGATATTTTCAAAGTGCTGTTGTGTGATGGAGCACTGGGACCTCAGCTCTGGTGGTTGCTCATTCTCTGCTTTGGGGCTGTGGCTGCCTGTTGTGGTTTGAATGACAGGTGTCTGCTAAGGAAGGCAGGAGCCTCCCTTGGAATGGAGAATTTAAACCCCCTCCCTCCCAATTATAACTTTGAATTTAAGGGGCTCTCAGGCAAAGAAACGGGAATAGGAATAACAGTTCTTTATTATAGGAACTAAAATAAACAATAAACCAAAAACACATGCAGTAAGAAAAACAAAAAACAAACAAAATTCACTGACAGAGTCAGGATCCCAGCTGCCCCCCTGTGGGTCAGGGTGCTGGGTGGCAGTGCCATCCCATGGTGGCTGCAGTCCCAGTGGCAGGTGTGGCTCTCTTGAAGTGATGCTCCTGGAGAAAGAGTGGAGTTCTTTGCTGAAGGCCCAGTAGCGATGGATGGGACTGGTCTTCCTCTGAGAATCCAGTGGAAAGGCTGCCTTGGTGTTCCAACTCCCAGATTTTTATCCAGATAGGAATATTTGGCTCCTCCCCCTGGCTGGAGCATTTCCCAGTGGGATGATGGAATTCTATCAGTGACACTCCCTGGCCCATGAGTGGAAGATCTCTCCCTGGAGGGAGGCTGGGTTGTGGCAGAGATCAGAAAACTGTGCCAGCAGGTTTATTGACAGTTGGCCATGGACAGACAAATACACCCCCCACACCCCAGTTTCAACAGATGGTGATGGAATACAGAGTTTGGGGTACATTTTTGCACTGCAACCCATGACACTGCCTCTACCCAGATGTAACTCCTTGGGGAGCTTCACCAGGAGGTCCCCACGATTGCAGGGTTTGGTCTGTGCTAGTCCCCAGCATAGCCCAGAGGACCCAACCTGGTAGCTTGAGCCTCTTCCACAGCCACAGTGTCAAGAGGTTTTTTCCCACTGCCCGAGCTCCTGCCAGCCTGCAATTCCTTCTGCTCCCCAACCCACCACATCACCGTAGCCCAGCGAGCACTGGAGGTGCTGCAATGATTATTCTTTCACCATGGCTAGAGCGAGAGCACGAGAGATTTGAAGCCTTCCAGCTGCTGCTCTTGCAGCCCACAGAGCCCATGGCAGGAGCTGGTTTGTCTCCTGGTGAAGAGCTGAGCTCAGGCCCATTGGCAGCGCCTGCGCAGGGACGCTGTGCTCACAGCAGAGTCGGGATTGATGCACGGCGTGGCTAAAATGGATTGACAGATTTGCAGAGAGCAACTTTCACGCATCCCATATGTTGCTTAGCTTCCTCTGAGTGACTTAAGAGGCGCAAAAAAATCTTTTGCTGGAGGAGAATTAGAGTATTTGTGTACTTGGCCACTTTTAAGTGTCTTTTTTTTTCCCCCTTTGGCTTGACCTGATGTGGTCAAAAAGAATAAAAGGTATCAGTTAATCATTCTGGAAGCATTCACAAATGTATTAAATAAGTGTAGTTTCCCATGGTCCTAACAGCAGGCACAGGAAAGTTCCCAAAATTGTCAAGAGGTTGTTCTCTCTAAGAATTGCAGCCCTAACTGAGATTATCAAAGATACAATGCTGCTGAAGGGCACGGTAAGTGCTGGGACACTCTGATTTCCACCTGAACTTTTGGCTTGTTACCTATAGCAGAACTTCCCAGAACTTATGAAATGTAACCTTGAGGTCAAACAAGAACTTTATAGAGCAATGCTATTTTTACTTCTCTCTGTTTCATGTAGGCAAACACGTGCAGTGCAGACCATCAGTCCTGATGAAGTGCCATTATTTAATACTGAAAAAATGCACATTTGATCTAGTGTGCATTTCCTAAAAGCTGTGTTATTGATTTGACAATATATTTTTCCTCAGACAAAAAAATTCTGTGGTTATTTATTCATTCTTACCCCTTGGAGAGCTCGCTACCATCTGTTTTTCTTGGCTTTGCATTACCTTATTTTTTTCCACTTGTTCTTTTCCCACTGTGCACCACCGAAGGACCATACCATACATTATCTCATAGCCAAATTATGCAGGGTATTGTAAACATGTTGTAAACTTTGCCAGCTGCAAAGTCAAGGGCTCTGAAAGATCTTGCTTAGCACTGGGAGTGATCTTTGAAGAAAGAAGGAAGCCGTTTGAAAGCAGATTTGCAGGGCAGTGTGACAGAAAAGTGTAATACTGCTTTTGTAAAATGCTAGGGGGAGGAAAAGAAGCAAACATATTTGTTCATGGATGCCTATAGCTTTATTGCAGAGGCCAAGTAGTCCCTGAACCAGTATCTGCTCAGCACCCACTGAGCAGGCACAGCAGAGCCCCTGTGTCCTGATGCTGGGACCTGCAGGCTCCGGCAGATGGGAACAGCAATTTGAGCCTGATAAGGTCCCACACTGCTGTCCTTTCAGGCAGGACAGGACCATGCTCAGGGCACATCATAGGACTGAAGCTCCTACATGGTCCCAGAGTTATCTCTGGAGCTGGAGCAGCCATGTCCTGCAACCAGCATCCTGTGAGGATGCAAACTGCAGAGCATCTTGTGCTCTGCCTTGCAGGGTTGGGACCCATTGCTGGCCCTCAGAAATATGGGCTGAAGGGGAAGAACCACAGGTGTGTGAAGATAAGTCTGTGCAAATATCCCTGGTTGTAGATCTTTGTATATCTTTTGATTGTTCAACAATAAGAATGTCGGCGGTAGCAATACCAGGCATACCAGAAATCATGCCTCAAAAATATACAATAACTTTAAAACCCCCTTTATGAAATTTATCTGTTTTCTTTGTCTGCCTTCTGGTGACTGATCTGGGTAACAGAGAAGGTCATGCCTCCAGGCTTTCATCCCATGCTACACTTCTCAAAAGGGCAAGTATCTCTGTGGGAGACACCACTTGAGCCCAGGGAGTGCAAGAGGGAGGACTAAGCAGCACAGAAATAGAGGTGACTGACACCCTTGCTAATAGAGAGGCAGGCCATGGGGCTGCACTAGTGCACTCCCAAATTACTTGGAGAAGACCAAAAAGCAATGTGGATTATAGGACCACAGGGAAGATCCATTTCAGTGGATGGTGGACATGAAAAATACCTGTACAGGCTCATGGTACTCATACAGCCCTCAGCAAAATGCAGTTGTCTACAGTCAGTACAGATTCATAATGATTGGATTTAGACTGACAAGGAAAGCAAAGGCATCTTAAGTTTAGAGGACATTTGAAGTGTAGTTATGAGAGTCATTGTTCTGGGACCATTATTCTGGCCCTTAAACAGCATTTTGGAAAAAGGCCAGGGGCTGCATGGGAGCACATAGTGCTTGGGTTGGCAAAGGCCCACTCCACCCAGCATCCTTCAGCCATCCTCCCTGTGCAACAGCTCAAGACCTTAAAAGGCTGCTGCCACCAAGACCAATAGCTGGACAGGGCGTTTGTCTGCATTATTTAGGGAATTCAAACCTGTCTTTTTAATTATTCCAGCAATACTTCATCTTCCTCTCCAATGGTTAGAGAAAAGGATCACCAGTTCAGTCATACTTACATGAAGTGGCTGTGAATATCCTATGACTTATTGCCCTATCTCTGATCTTTTCACAGGGTTAAGAGCTTAGGGGCGAAGAATTGCTTGGCTGGGTAAAATGTATTTGTTTTTGCAAGGATGGATGATATCTTTCCAGCCCTGGAAGTATTCTTGTGAGAGTTATTTTTTCTCTACAGAGTGTCTTTTATTACTATTATGGGCTTATGTTCATAGGCTTGCACTCTCATTAAGGGGCGCAGATTTAAATAAAGGACTTTAATCAACAATTTTCATCACGATTTAAATCAGCTAGCAGGAAACACAAAATTGATTATTTAAATTAATCTTGTTCTTCATTTGTAGTTTTTTAATTATTTTCCTAAGGAACAACTGATACTGCCTCACCGGAGCCTGGTACTCTTTTTTCACTTGTGATCAGGATATGCTATTACCATATTTATTTAAGAATCTGCATATTAAGTCTAAAGTTACTTAACAATTTTCATTTATGTGCCAAACTGATGACTGACGCCTCTACTCCATGGCTTATTTTAATGTGTGTGTTAAGGTGCACTGCAGAAAAAAGTAACATACATTAGTTACTGTGCTCTAATTTAAATCAGATGCTAATCTTAAATGTGATAGACAGATGGGGCAAGGGGAAGAACCCAGTTATCAAAATTGATTCTGCATTTGAAATGGACATTTTGAACACAAGAACTCTTTGACAGCAGGCTGGAGTGTTTCTAATCATCAAATCCTTATAAAGACTCATATGGGGGAAAGTGCAATCTCCTGTTCCCTTTTTGTTTTCAATCTTGATGGTTTTCTCAAATTGGAGAGAACTGAAGGAAACAATATCTTTCAGTGCGTCCTGAGAAAAAATGCTCTGTAGGAAATGGGCTTAGAGTCTCAAGAATCCCCTGATCCAGTTGGTTCATCAAATACTTCAGCCACTGCAGTGGCTTGACTTAATCTAAAATTTGCAGGGTTTAACTGCTATTTCTTTTACTATTACAATGAAATTTAGACCATAACATTTGGTGACACCGGTTCAGGTTTTAAATTAAAATTATCAAATTTTAAATTTATCAGGATAAATTTAAGGAAAATAATCCTATGCTCTGATTTTTCTGGAAAAACGACATTTTACATTTTTATTTGCCTTTCATTTGCATCAGCTCTAGCTTGGAGCAGCGGCAATGACTTGAGGAGCCGTATTTTTGATTCACACCATCGTGTGCAAGAAGAAGGCAAAAGCAAAATGAACCTTTTTTGAAAAGCTTTGGGGTAGATCTGTGCGTGTACATATCTCTTCTTCAGACTGAAGTGATTAGATAGTCAAATTCATCCTTTAGGTAATTCAGCTGACTTCAGTGGAGAAACTAATGGTTTCTCGTTGGCTTCAACCATGAAGACAGAGAGTCCAGGGCTCTCTGGGAATACACAGGCTGGGATTTTCCTATGCTGATGGATGCATCAGCCTCCCTTCAATGTGAGTCTCAACAGGTTTCTCTTGCCAAACCTCTGTGCCACCCGTTCTCCCAGCACCTCATGGAATATGGAGGGATTATTGATCCCTGACTTGTCACTCCTGGAATGGTGCAGCGCCTCTCTCCTGGTGCTCTAGTTTGGCAGCCCATTTTGCCAATTCCTTGAGACAGTTTCCTCCAAATCACACTTGAGACTTAAGAAAAAACATCAAAGGCTTGATTTCTTTTTGTTCCCCTGCCAGAAGCTGTATGTACCATGCCAAGATGGGACATGCAACACCTTCCATTACAGACACACATCACTCATGCTGACTCAGAGGAGGAAACCCTCACTGCCTTGTCCCACATTAATTCTGGTCTGAGGCACCAGGGAAAGGCTTCAGCTTTGTGGTGAGCTTTAAAACCAAGTTTTTGGTTTTAAAGTTTTAGACTGGCTTGGGGTTTTCTGGGGAGGGGTTGGATTGTTTGGGGTTTTTACCAGAAGCCTAAACGTTCTTCAGTAGCTCTTGGTTCTAAATGATGCTTCTGGCTGCAAAACCCTCTGCAAAGAAATGGAAACCAGGAGCAACAGAGTGACTTCAGCAGTGGCACCCACTCAGGTGCCAGCCAGCCTGTCTCTGAATTTAACATCTAGGTCAAAATTATGGTCCAGGGCTTTTCATGCTGTATTTTGGGCTGTTTGTCTGTGCCCAATGTCCCTCCCAGAAAGCAGAGTGCACTTTGTTGCGCTGGTGCTGCCTCAGCAGTGCCGTGGGCAGGTGCTGAGGCTGGAGCAGGAGCTTTGTCATCCCAGCAAACACTGACACCATGTCAAGAACCAAGGGAGCTCCTTTCATCTCACAGGGTTGTGTAGAGCTGGGATGGAGGGGAACATAAAAACAGTAGAAACAAACACTACAGATAATGGAAGAGCAGATTTCTGGTGGATTTGTAGTAGTTGTTGTTTTCATAGGGTTTTCATATGTGCAAAAAAACCCTATTTGGACCTTGGGTGCTTTAGTGCCATGAAAGCCTCAGCCCCTGCACCTCCCTCTGCCTGCCCTAGCACATCTACCCCACACAGCTCCAATGAACCTTTATCTTCAAGCTCTTCCTGTTGAACCCTCTCTGCTCCTGCCATACAGAGCGCGTGTTAATGCAAACAGGCATCAAAGAAACTAGAAATGACGTGCAATTCAACATCATTAAGTATGAAATCACTCCTCTCCCATGCAGGGCTGTATCAATCAAGTCGGCTTTGGGTCTTTTCTTCCCGGGGAGCTTATGCTGCAGGTTCCTCTGAAAAGCACTTTGCTGCCCATGCTCCTTGTTTCCTGACAGGGATGGCTTATGGGAATCCATGAACACACCTCCCTGCTGATTTAGCATGTAGAAAGATGGATACATACCTTTATTAAAGGCAATCTTAATCTTTCTTATGGAACATTTCATAAAAATGTAGGCTTAGAGCAGCTTTCAGAGGCAGCCACAAATTGCCAGCAGTAATACACCAAAATTAGGTGAGTTAGATGGGGTTTGTCTGTTGTTGTCCTCTGATTGCTTCCTTCCATTGCTTGCCTTAACCAGATTTGTTCTTTAGCACTTGGCCATTGTCTGGGGAGAGCTTACAGGTAACAAAACATGTTGGCACAGTTTTTTTCATACAAAAATATATAATAAATATGTATGTATATATAAATGTAATAACTAGGGTCCAAGTGCAAAAGGAAGGGGGTGGGTGGATGTAGGGGCATGTGAGTGGATGGTTGCAGAGTTGGGGTGTAGATGAATGGACATGGGTAGGAGTGTGGATTGGTACACAGGCAGGTGGATGTATTGGTGGAGGGGTGCATGAACTGGGTGTGGGGGGCTTGACATACGGGGTGTGAATGCACCGATGGGGAATGCCTGGTCATGTTGGTCGCATGAGTGGGGTGGTACGTAGGGGTTTTTATGGGGATCACCTCGTAGATCAGTCTCTGCGACCATCCAGTAAAAGGGGACCATCCCGTATCCCAGTCTGCCCAAGTTCTGTCCCAGTAGCGTCCGCTGTCCAAGAGATCCCGAGCTGTCACAGCTCCATCCAGTTCATCCCGTTCCATCCACAGACCACCCAGTCAGCACCAGTCTTGACGCCGTCTGCCCCAGTCTGTCCCAGACACGCCGTCCCAGAACTGTCCCCAGACCGTCCCAGCCGGTCACAAATCCATCCAGTTCAGCTAGTTCAACAAGCCAATCCCAGTGTTCCAGTCGATCCGCAGTTCGTCCATTCCATCCCATGTCCACTCCCAGTCATCCCCACTCCATCCCAGCTTCTATCCGAAATCCATCCAGTAGGTTACCATTCCACCAGTCCTATCCCCCCAAGTCCATCCCAATTCACTTCTATACAATCAGCCAGTTCATTAGTCGCAATCCTCTCCATCCCTAGGCCTGTCCCAGTCATCCCAGCGGTGTGCATCTGGTGTCCCCCGTCGCATTCCATTCCTAGTCCCGACCATCCCAGCGCCATCCCAGCCATTCCCAATCCTTCCAATCCATCCCAGTCCATCCTAGGCGTTCCCGAATCAATCCCAGCCTCTGTCCATCTATCCCTCCCAATCCATCCACCCTGCCATCCCAGTACGCTCTCCAGTACCCGCCCATATCCCTCCCAGTCCATCCCCGCCCTCCCCTTCCGTATGTCACGCTCCTCCTGGCGGGCGATCCATCTGCGTGTAGTCTTCGATACCGCGCTTTATTTTGTGTGTCGCAGATGTGTTGAGCGAGAGGATTGGGATAGATTGGGATGGAATGGGATGGGCTGGGATGGAGGGATGGATTGGGTGTGGACTGCGGATCGATGGATGGGATTTGGCTGATGGAAGGATTTAAAGATGGACTAGGATGCAACTGGTGATTATTGTGGACGGCTCGGATTCCTTTCTTTTTTTTTTCCTTCTTTTTCGTTTTTCTTGCCTTTTTTTTCCTTCTTTTTTTTTCTTTTTCGTTCGGTTTTTGTTGTTTGGTTTGGGGGGTTACCGGTGCTTGGGATGGTGCAGGAATGGGTGTGGGGTGCCCAGGCTGCATAAGTTGATGCAGGAGAGGTGAGTAATATATGGGTGCAAGCATGCATGGGTGGGCGCACAAGTTGGCCACAGCAATGGGTGAAGGGTTGGCATTGGGGTGCAGGGCACGGCTGTGTGGTGCACAAGGTGCCTTGCCCGCTGCAGGAATGCGCGTTTGGGTGCGGATGTGCATGAGGTGAGCAGACTAGGTGGGTGAGAAGAATATGTATGAGCGACGGGTGGGTGCACAGTCCGGTTGGTGCATGGCTAGAGCGGCGACGGCTGCCTTGGCTGGGCGGCAGGGCTGTGCGGGCGCAGGTGCCCGCCGGAACGCGCGCACGGGCCGCCCCTGCATCCGACAGACAGCCAAGAAGGGCGAGCGCAGCTCACGGTAGCGGAGTAGGATGTTGGGCGAGGGTAGCCGGCACAGAAGCAGCCTGTGGAGACAAAGACCCAAGGGAAGATGAAAGGGGACAGATCAGGATGTCCCAGAGGGTACCAGGAGGGCAGAGGAGCAGAAGAGCAAAAATTCCGTCTCACACAAAATACGAGACAGCCAACCAGAAAAGACACCAGGTGGACCCGAGAAAAGTAAAGACAATTCAAAACAAAGAGCCGCAAAGACCACAGCAGCCACGGAGCAAGCAGGGCAGGGAGGCCCGGAGGAGCCGAACCCGGAAGGAGGAGCGCAGGAAGATCCCCCAGGAGCCAGAAAGAGGAGAGAACGGGACGGCGGAGGGCAGACAGAGTTCAGAGGCAGCCCAGTACCGGACGTAGGGACTAGCAAAGCCGTGCCACACGACGGGCCCACAGCCACGCACCGGCCCCAGCTGGCCCAGGGACAGACAGCGCCCCACCCCAGCCAGAACGCAACACAGGTCCGGCTCCGACACGATGGCCAGCCGAGTAAC
>CM031859.1:107003267-107079341 GCA_018697195.1 Certhia americana
GCTGCCCTCGCACCCGTGTCAGGTTGCTGAGGCCGGAGCGGAGCGTTACGTCACCCAGCAAACACTGACAACCATGTCAGACCAGGGAGCTCCTTGCATCACAGGGTTGTTAGAGCTGGATGTATGGAACTAAACGTAGAAACAAACACTACAGATATGGAAGACGATTTCTGGTGGATTTGGGAGTAGGTGTTTGTTTAATTTTCCAAAACAAAATAGTTTTCATATGTGCAAAAAAACCCTATTTGGACCTGGTTGCTTTAGTGCCATGAAAGCCTCAGCCCCTGTCACCTCCCTCTGCCTGCCCTAGTCAACTCTACCCACACACTCCAATGACCCTTTATCTTCAAGCTCTTCCTGTTGAAACCCTCTCTCTCCTGCCATACCGAGCCGTTTTTATTGCAAACAGGCATCAAAGAAACTAGAAATGACCAGGTGCAATCAACATCATTACTTCTGGACATCACTCCTCTCCCTGTCAGGGCTGTAATCATAATTCGGCTTTGGGTCTTTTCTTCCCGGGAGCTTATGCTGCACGGTTTCCTCTGAAAAGCACTTGCTGCCCATTGTCCTTTTTCCTGACAGGGATTGCTTATGTGAACCATAACACCCTCCCTGCTGTTTTCCTTAGAAAGATGGATGCGCGCGGGGGTGGGGGCGTTTAGTAAAGCGGCAATCTTATCTTTTCTTTATGAACAGTTCATAAAATGTAGCTTAGAGTCACTTTCAGAGGCGCCACAATTTGCCAGCAGTAATACCCAAAATTAGGATGATTAGATGGGTTTGTTCTGTTGTTGTCCTCTTATTGCTTCCTTCCATTGCTTGCCTTAACCAATTTGTTCGTTAAGCACTTGGCCATTGTCCTGGGGTGCTTCAGGTACCAAAACATTTTGGCCCACAGTTTTTTTCTACCCAATATAAAAATATGTATGGTATCTATAATGTAATACCTAGGGTCCAAGTGCAAAAGAATGGGTGGGGGAGTAGGGGCATGTGGTGGTGGTTGCAGAGTGGGTGTAATGAAAGGACTGTTAGGATTGTGTTGGTACACAGGGCAGGTTGCTGTATGGTGGAGGGGTGATGACGGGTGTGGGGGCTTGACATACGTGGTGTGTGAATGAACCATATGGGTGCATGCCTGGGGTGCATTGTTTGGTGCATGAGTGGTGGGTGTACCGTTGCCTTGGGCTGGTGCAGGAATGTGTGTGTGGTGCCCCAGGTGCCAATAATGATGCATGAAGGTGAGTAATATATGGGTTCACCTGCAGGGTGGTCGCCCAGTGTCACAAACGCATGGGTGAAAGGTGCATTGGCGGGTGCGGCACGGCTGTTGTTGGTGCACATGTGCCTGCCCGCCTGCAGGAATGGGCGTTTGGGTGCGGTGCATGAGGTAGGCAGGCATAGGTGGGGATGTATGAGCGCACGGGTGTTGCACAAGTCGGTGCGTGCAATTCTAGAGCGGCGCACGGCGCCTTGGCTGGTGCAGGCAGGGCTGTGCGGCCCCGCAGCTCATGTGGCCGCGGTCGGGCCGGTTCGGACACGGGTGGTCGCCCGCTGCGTTGCGCAGGACTGGGGCGGGCGTCGGACAGCAGACGAGACAACGCCCAGACAGATGTCAGGGCAGGTGCGCAGACTGCCGCCTCGCCGGCACCTCCCGTCCCCGCCGCTCCGTGCGTCAGCGCGGGCGGGTCTGGGGCTGCGTGGCCCGGCTCGGGGCGGCGCTGTTGCCCGCCCCGTCTCGGGCTCAGCTCAGCTCGGCTCGGCTCGGCTCGGCTCGGCTCCGGGGGCGGGGGCGGTGGCACCATGCGCCCCAGCGCCGTGCCAGCGGAGGCGAGCGGCGGAGCCGCGGCCCGGATGTAGCCGGAACATGCGCGGGGTCGGCGTGACGGCGGCGGCGGGCCGAGGTAGGGGCGGGGGGGCCGGGGGCGCGGGATCCCCGGTGGCGCGGGCGGCGGCTGCCCCTGCCCGGGAGGGGCGCTCGACCTTGCAGGGGCCGCGGCGCTGCCCGGAGCCCGGAGCCCGGCTGTCTGTGCGTCCTGGCAGCGGCCGGTGCCCGCAGACAAAGGCACGGCCCGGGCATCCCCGTCCGCACCTGTGCGGAGCGGGCAGAGCCGCGGGCGCTGCCAGGGGAGGCTGGCGCAGGGCAGCCGGGGGCTGCCGGCTTCCTCTCCTAAGAGTCGCCGGAGGTGATTTTGCTCTTGATAGCTTGCCAGGGTTTCCTACAACAATGGATTTTCTTTTTTTTTTTTTTTTTTTTTTTTTTCTTTTTTAAGCCATTTTGCTTTTTGTCGTTCCCCCCCCCCCGAAGTTGCTCCCAACTTTCAGTGAATATGATGTGCTTTTGGGTTTTCCCCAGGGAGCAGGTGCCCGGAGAGCCGTACAGCCGCTCCTGGAAATGCTCCTACACGCGCCTCTATACCTCTGCTCCCTCTTTTTTTTTTTTTTTCTTTTTTTTTTTTTTTTCATATAAAGGGTTAGAAATGCCTGCAATCGACTCCACTCTTCTTTCAGTGTTCATGAGCCTCCTCGGATCATCGCAGCTAAAGAAAATGAGCTGCACAGTGACTGCCGTGCTTGAATAATGCTCCAGCCTCAGGCCAAGAGAGGTGTTTTTTTCATTGTATCGATCAGACCTTGAGAATTTTTTACCAACCCGCCAGCAGCACGCATGCTGCTTTTCTTCCTCTTTGTTATGTACCAGCCCTGTGTTAACATAAAGAAACAATGGAATTTTTTTCCCCCAAAATATCCAGCGTTAGATCTAATGGGCTGTCACTGCCAGTAAGGATAAAATTCCCACTAACTTGAGAGGGGCTGGCAGTGACACTTCTCTGCTAGTAGCCTTCCCCTTTCATTTAAGAATTTTTTATATGCTTTAGATTTACAAAATGAAGGAAATGAGTTGGTACCTGTGCTGAGCTAGATCTCGGTAGTCCCCGCTGCCCAGACAGCACTTAAGGAATCATTGTTCCAAATGTATTGCCTTTATTGTACCGTGAAACTTCCAATACCGCTGCTCAGGGCTGCAGCCGGGAGCCGTGCTCCCCTGCCCGCTGTGACAGCCGGTGTCGCTGGCTATGATCATCTCTGCTATTGCCGGGGACAGACCTCTTGTCCTGGGGAGGTGTTGGGGGTTAGCTCCGGCTGTCTGCCGAGGAGGATGCTTCAGAGGTGCCTCTCCTGGGGGTCCCTGGCCGTGTGCACCCCCAGGAGCTACACTAGGAGCTGTAGAAGCTCCTCTGTCTCAGTTTGAAGTTCACAAAATGGCCCTTTGCATTGCTCATTTTTTCCTGCCCATACGTTGCAGTTTGTGCTATGTGGAGGTTACAAATGGATTGATTGCCCCATGGTGAGCAGCTGCTCTCCTGGTTTTCAGGTGGGAATCAGGCTGTGTTGGGTAGGACACTGGTTCTGGAGCTGCTGCTGTGCCAGGTAAAGCTTTGGGAGTTACTTGTTGTGGTTCACCTTATTGCCTATTTCTGTGGCTTAGCTGCATTTTTTTGGCTGTAGGTTTAATGAAAGGTCTTTGGAATTGTATATTTATGATATCGAATGTATTAATTGGAGATAAATTGAGTAAAAGCATCATTTTAATCAATGGAAAGACTCACTCTCATGTTGAGAGTGCTAAAGCTAAACTTTTTCCTCTCTCCTGCTTCAAACATCTTTCCAAATGGTTTGGATCTCAGTAAGACTATGATTTCTAGCTGAGATTCATTTTCATCAGATGATTTTGAGCCATAGTCCCACCACCCCGTTGTGCAGGAGCTCTGGGTGCTGTTACTCACCTCTGTAGTGTTTAAACCTCACTCTGAGGAAGCGAGAGTCATGGTGTGTGTGCGTGACCTCAGGTGGAGTGACTGCTGAGCCGTGCTTAACTGGGCAGCTCAGGAGTCATTCCACACTGGGAAACGGTGCCACAGAGAGACCCTGGCAGGCCTGTTGTGGAGAGCCCTCTTAGGAGTCATCAGCAAATTCCCTTGGCAAGCCCCTGGGGAGCCAGACCTAGAAAATCCCGTAGCTCATTTGATTCCCTTATACTTTGGCACCTCTGTTTGCTTGCCAGTGGCTTTTCTGATTTGGTTTGGGCTTTTTTCCTGGACATCTTCATCTATCATGAATAGTCAAAGTAAGTCAGTGTTTGACTTCCAGTGAGTTTTCAACATCCCAGTGGCTGATTGTAAGATAGAAGTGTGTAACAAGTAAAGTTCCTGCAAAACATTTTACTTCCTGATTATTATTTGCCAGTGTAACAGGTTTTGGCAACTTTTACCTTGAAAACTAATATTTGGGAAGTAAAATGCTATGTTAGAAATTTGCTCCCCAGTGTCAATACCTGCTGTCAGTCTGCTGAGATCAAACTTCTCTTGGTAGTTAATCACAAGCCTGACTTTTGCTTTACCTTATCAGTGTCACTTCTGACCCCAGATTTGCTAGTGAAATAGGGGAGATAAACTGTTCCCATTGACATCAGCTGGGGCATGCAGTTTGGATTTAAAGCTGAGTTCAAGGGGAGTTCCAGCTCATGTGGTGGAAGCCCAACAGGTGATATTGGCACAGAGCTGTTGGGGGTACAGGTGTCAGCTGTTTCAGGGATGTATGAAAAAAAAACTGGAAAGATGGAGCAGAAGAGGGCCTGCATCTCTTGTTCTCCTCTCTGATCACCCTCACATTTGGCACCTAAATCCTTTTCCTGCTTTGAAGCTGCTCCAATTAGGAATCCAAAGTCTTTGGCATCTGCTTGTTCAAAAACATAAACTGGCTCTGGTTTCACCGGTTTACTTTGCAAAAGCTCCAAACGCAAGTCTGACGTGTGGCATATGCCGAAACTGCCAACAGGTGTGTGTGGGTACAACAGCTGAAGAGGTTCAGAATCATAAATCTCAAACAAAACCTGTGTTAAATACCTCCTCAGGATATCCTGCTCCTGGCATTAACGTTGCTGACTCATGGTGCTGTTTGGCCATCCTGGGGTTGGTTTTGGGACTGTCTCTGCTTTGCTCCTTGCTGAAGTCAGAGGAGTTTGTTTGTTGGATCTGCTGCAGGGTTTGGCCAGGTTTCCTCAGGTTTTGGTGAAAGCCGAGCGAAACCTCTGTGGTCAGGATGGAATGATATGTGATTGCAGCCAGGTGAAACTGGAGAAATCATGATGGAGACTTCAGGTGGTTGATACCCTCACACCTGTAGGGCCTGCACTTTCTACCATCTTCCAGTTATACTCTAGTTTTACCATTAATTCTAATCTTTTAATCATAGGGTCTTGCTATTCTTAATAGCAACTTGAAGCCAGAAATGTGTTTTAAACAACTATTTGCTTAAAAAATGGATGGCATGACCAATAGAGCCTTGGTTTTGATGGCATCTTCCCTTGTAGCTTATCCACTGTCTGATACAGGTTTGTCTTGCTCAGTGGGAGCTCCATGAGCTACCTTCCTTATTTCTAGATCGAAAGCTTGATATATGTAAGGTAATTTCTCCCCATTAAATTCAGCTGTGATTGGTGGTGAGGTGTGCCAGAGCACTGCCTGATGCACAGCCCAGCTGCATATGCTTTGTTATCAGGGAAACAGCTGACAAGCGGAATGATTCAAAACCATTAACAACTGCGCACAAAACCCCAGTTAGTTCTGAGCCAGTTCAAAAGGCAGCTGCCCCCATGCCCATTTAGAGCAAGTTTCAGAGCACTTTAGTGGTGGTTAATGTTCAGGTAACTCTAATTAAGTCTTTAATCCATTAGGCCACAGATTCATTGGGGACTTGGCTGTTAGCGCAGGTGTTTCAGCCTGTGTGTCACTGAGCCCAGGAGGACTCAGTGTTGAATTTGGAGGTCTGTCCCTATGACAAAGAAAACAAAGTATTTTCTGCAATTAAATGTTAATTTTGATGGTTTGGGGTTTTTTTTTCCTGGAGAGAAACAACTCAGAGGGCAGGACTGTGGCCAAGGCTTCTGGTCTGAGACTAGACGCAGTATTTGGTTCTCTCATGGTTCAGCTATGGCTGTTGAAAGCCCTGGCACAAAATTCCAGCTTTAAACCAAGTCTTGTGCCTTGGAGGGTTCAAAGATTATCCCCTTCTGAGTGCTGCCTGTGAGTGCAGTGATGTGAGAAGTGTGTGCTCCCATTGCGTCATGCAGAGCAAGCAACAACATACCAAGTCAGCTGTTTTGCATCTTTTCCAACTTTTTTTTCTTTTCTGGGCCATGTGAGAATGCTGCTACTTTTGGAAGGTGTATCTGGTGGAAGTACAAAGGTAATAACTGTTTCAGATACAGATCTTGAATATCTTTAGAAATCAAACCAGCAGAACAGAAATCCATGAATCAAGTTTAGCTTCTCAGGACTGCTGTTTCCCATTTGCACCCATCCTTATCTCCTGAGCAAAGCTTTTATTTAAGCATGAGCTGTAGATACCAGGTAATATTTACACTTCATGAACCACCAAAACAGGGGTCCTGAAAGGCTGGAGGCTGTGAGGACTGGTAGCAAGCCTCATGAGCTCAGAGCACGGGTGCACCCACCCTGTTGTGCATATGCCGTGTGCCGGCGTGAGCGTGGCCAGAGAGCGCCAGAGAGGGGTGGCGTGGCTTGCTCAGAGGCATAAAGTGATGGAGAGTGGAAGTGAAGTCTTGTCTCCCATCATTTTCCTTCTGGGCTCTCCTGGCTTTGCTCTGCTGTTAGAGGTTGCCGCCAGCAAACGGCTCTGCCTGCAGTGGGACACTCTGCCCTGGTGTCACAGGGCTGGGAGTTCTGATTTTGCTGAACAAAGATGCTCTTCCAAAAATAGGTTAAGCCAAAGAACTTTGATGCCAAAAATAGCACTAGAGATTTTTTCCGTTTTCTGACTGTCCTTTTTTTTTTTTTTTTTTTGACTGTGTTTTGGATTTATTGTTCCCTGCTGGAGGCAGCTAAAGAAATAAGAGAGATCTGCAGCTCCAGGCAAGGGAATAGTGGAAGTAGACATACACAGTCACCTCTGATGGGGGAAAAGCACATGTGTCAGCTAGCGCTGTAGAAGTACACAAAAAATGTAAAATAACAATGTAAACAAAAATGTGCCATGTCACTAAACTGCTCTTTTAGCAGAAATGTTGGTCTTTTTTAGAAGGTACCCCACAAAGGGAAGGGTAGAGAGAATCCTGGTGACAAAGGGGAGGACAAAAGAAATGCCAGCAAACAGAAACTGGAATGAATAAATGCCACAAGAATGATCCTGGTGATAGCCCCTATAAACCTTTTATTATGACATGCTCTGCTGCGTGTGACTAATTCACTTGTCCCAAACTAGTGGCAGTAAAATCTGCCCAGCTCTTTCTCGACGAGGTTGATCAGGTTAGAGCTGTTAAAATTTAAAGCTTCTTGCTGGGATTCTCCGTAGAAGGGTTTGTATTATGGAGTTAAACTCCAGCTTTCCCATTCCCCAAGCTAGATGCATGCTCAGAGGACTGAGCTAATGACTTGCACTGCAGCTATTTAAGGTGCTGGGCTGAGCCTGGAGCAGGGAGTCAGGAGGCGCCGTGGCTCTAATCCCGGTTGTGCTGCTCACTGAGCCACCTCCAAGAAGTTATTTAACCTCTGCGTGCCACTACTTCCCTCTGGGTAACAGCAGGGATTATGATAATTGCTTTGGAAAAGCACCTTAGGTGTTTAGTTTTAATTTTTTCCAAAGGTGCAGAACTCTCCAGTTCTGAGCTGGAGGGGCTTGATCTGTCCCAGGAGGCTTTTAGTACTTTACAGGATTATGAAAACAATTCTTAATGCCATATTGTTTGTTTGGGCCATGTAAATAAGTAAACTTAAAAGATTTTTAATGCATCTTTTGCGCACTACTCACAGAAGGGCTCCTAAGATACAACTGAAGGACATAGAAACGAGGTATAGTTTGAAAGGGTTGTTACCAGACACTTCATGAAATTCAAGTAAACTGTCAGAATGTTTAAATCATTTGCTTTTTCAACCAAATCCTGCCAAGGCCACAGAAAGCTGGGTTTGCATGTATTAAACTTGTCTCTCACTTGTATGTAAAGACCCCAAAGGCAACAGATTTGTAGCATTGCTCACTTGGATTTGGAGGGTATTTGGTTTTGTGTTTTACAGCAGAGGATGATTTTCTAGGCTGAAATAGTAGAAAGGTTTCGCTGAGAGCGTGATGAGAACAAAGTCAATGTGCCCTGAGCTGTGCCTCTATCCCAGATTTTGAAGCGTGCAGGAAAGAATAATGGTACATGAATTTGTCTCTGTTGTGTGCACTGAACTCCTTCTTTCCAAAGAACAGAATCCAAAGAACAGAACTTCCTATTTAAGCTTTGTGTCACGGGGAAAAAATAATCAAAGGGGCAGAGAATTCCATGGCTGAGCGGCCACTGAGACAGGAATATTAAAGAAGTTTGTGGAGCATGGTGCTGTTAGTGAGGTGGCTGGTTGGGAGGCACCACCTGTGTCATGGGATGTGCCGCAGGCTTTGGGGCAGCAGCAGTACCTGGGATTGATTTTATTTTGGAAACACAAACTTAGTGTGATAGTAGAAAGTGCTCCAGTGCCAAGGCAATGACTGTAATCTAAGCCATTGGCTGCTGAGGAAACTTAGGAAATAGAAAGGGTGCTCCCATTTTTATGCTGGAGCTTAAAATGATGCAGCCAAAAGCTGGGGACTGTGTTGCATCTTCCCAGCACGAGGGATGTAGGCCCTGTCAGCATGTTTTGAGAAAGGCCTGACTGCCAAAATAGTTCTGTGTTGCTACAATGCTTGCAGGTGGTGATTGCCTTTTAAGTTCTGCTCTCTGTTCTGACATTTTTAGGACAGTACATGAAGGTTGAGAAGTAGAAACGCAAACAAATTAGAAAAATCCTGTGTATGGATGTCTGTTATTCCAGTCGTGTGGCTGGATGGAAGGAGTCCTGTCCTACTGGAAGTCAGGGAGGGGTTGGCAGTGAAGGAAAGTGGTTATTGCCAGTAGCTCTCCTGCCAAAAGGGAGTATTGATGACAGGGCTCAGTTTAAAGCAGATGGTGTAATCCATACCCTAAAGACTGCCTGGGGAAGCACGTGCAAAACCATGTGCCTGAATGCCACAGAGAATTTATTCCTAGGGGTGAGGCAGAAGAAGCCTTCCTTTGGATGGAGACGAGAGTTGAGTCTTGGTTCTGGAGAGCAAGGAGAGTCCTTTACTGAGGCAGGGCTTTTATAAGGGACTCCAACACATCTCTCATTTTCTATTATTAGAGATACAGTACAGAAACTACTGAAAATTCAGCATCTATCCCACATCCTTGCTTTCTCTACCCAGTCTCTTTGAGGACCAACTCTTAGCACTGTCAGGATTCACAAGGAGACTACGTAGGGCTTTCTCAAGTACTTAAGAAGTACAAGGCATGAGGTGAATAATTTAAACACTGGTTCAGAGCGTTGCTAGCTGAAAAGTGGCTTACAGTCTCTTAACAGGCTAACAATAAATGGATGTTTTTTCTTCTTTTTGGGGCAGAGGGGTATGGAATGTGTTACCCATCAGCAGGGCTGCTTCCTTCCAATGTTTGCTGTAAGGAATCTATAGAATAGAATCATAGAATGACCTGGATTGGAAGGGACCTTAAAGATCATCTTGTTCCAGCTCCCCTGCTGTGGGCACGAGCACCTTCCTCTATCCCAGGTTGCTCAGAGCCACATCCAGCCTGGTCTTTAACACCTCCAGGGATGGGGCAGCCATAACTTCCCTGGGCAACCTGTGCCAGGTCCTCACCACCCTCCCAGGGAAGAATTGCTTCCTAACAGTTAATCTAAACCTACTCAGTTTGAAACCATTCTCCTTGTCCTTTCACTCCATGCCCTTGTAAATAGTCTCTCTTCATCTTTTTTATAGGCTCCCTTCAGGTGCTGGAAGGTCCAGTTAGGTCACCCTGATGCCTTTTCTTCTCATGAGCTCAAGTTAAAGCCAGGGCTTCTTTTCTTCTTGGGCAATCCAGTCTCAATTTTATCAGTGCAATGGATCCCTGGCATTGTGTGTGTAATGGGAAAAACCTGGTACCTCTGGGGCTCACATTTATTACAAACTTCTGTTTGAAGAAGCATTTTGACTTTCTACAGCATCTGGTAGGACTTGGTCTACAGTATGCTGTTATTGCTTCTTTTTTTTTTTTTTTTTTTTTTCACAACAGCCTCATGCTGCTTCTTGAGGGAGATCTTCAGCTGAGGATTAAAGGGGGGTTTGTGTGGTTTTGTTCCGTCACTTTTGCCATTTTTATTCCGTCATGTTTATTTTGCTCTGGTATTGATCTGACAGCATTTTGCTATTTCCCTTCAATTTCCAATTTTGTGTGAGGAAGAAAAATAGTCAACTGTCCTGATTTAGCTAGAAATTAAACTGCAGTTATTTTTCCGTGGAAAATTTCCTTAATAGGAAAATTGGTGATAATTGCTAACTAATGCTTTTTAAAGACTTTTTTTTTTTTTTTAAATGGGTGAAAGACTGTCAAGCTGTCAATCAAGACAGATACTGGATAATGCTCCATTCCCCTGACAAGTTCCCTTTATTGTATGAGGCATCTGTTTGACTCTGTAAATTTGAGCTGCTCAGAATTTGCCCTTTAATGTTTACTTTTTCTGTCCTTTCTCAGTATTACTCAAGTAGTCCTTGTGTACCTGTACAGCATGGTCAAATGGACGTAATAATCTTTGAAAGAAAGAACTTGGAATAGCTTTGTAGTATCATAGTATTCCTTAACCTTTTACAGTCTCTCACCCTGTCATTCCATGGTGCACCCACCTGTCCTTGCTGAAAGCAGTAAGCAGCCCTAAAAAGTGCAGTGCCTGCCTTTGTGATGAGCCTATTAAAGCCAGGCAAGTATGAAACTCTGTGTTGCATGTACATTTGTGGTCCTTGTAAGCTGTTTCTCAAGACTTTTGCCTATAACACAGGGCATTTAATTTTCTCTTTATTTCTTTTAAAGTAGATTCAGAGAGAAAATTGGAGGTTTTTTCGTATTCCTCAAGTTCCAAAGGCCTGGGGTTTTCAGAGAAACGGTTAAAACATTAGATTTATAATCAATGGAGATACTGGGCCTGCTGAGAGTAGCATCTCTCCGAAGTATTGGCTGCTCTTTATTGGTTCTGGATTTAAAGTGCTATGAAGCAAAATTTCTCTCAACTCCAGTCACCACTGGCATTGCATGTAAAGCACCACAAATGTACAGCACTGGTTCAAAGCAGAACAGTCTTCATTCCCAGACCATTGCTCCAGCTCCAGCAGTATTTGCAAGTCGAAAACCATTGCCTTTCAAGCACCAGGAGGTCCAGGAGTTAGCATCTGTGGCAGGCTTTGCTGTGCAGGCTGGGCAGGGGATGGAAAACTGCTCCAGCAGTGTTCCCATGTTGCTGGGAGAGGAAATACAAGTGCTAGTGCTGTGAAAGGACCCAGTACGGTAGCAATTTTGACGTAGATAGAAGTAAAAGTTGCCATGATGTCATAGCAAAGCATTGCAGTCATTACAGCAAATAATGAGAAACATAAAATTACAGAAATAACCATTTCCCTTGGCCTGCAGATAAATCAAAGCTTAGCCCTTGATCTCTCATCGCTCACTAGCCTGGAACATAAATCCAAGGGTTTATCATTAAGCCTAATGGGTCATAAAATCTGGGCTATTTTAGAGGTACTTGCAGAGATTTGCAGCCCTGGCAGAGAGTGGGCTCTAAGCTGCTGGGCCTTGTATAACTGGGTAAATAGCAAGCTTCAAATAATGCTATAAAACTATCAAATGTAATAACTAATGCAGTCAGGCGAGCGTGTGGGACAGGGAACCTCGCTGGTGACAAGCTTGGCCATCATGACACCAGCAGCCCTGGTATAGAAAGACCTTTTAGTAACAAGTTGAAGTCCCTTTTGCTTTACTGGACACCAGGTATATGCATTTGGTTTGGTTCACATGTAGCACTTTGATTTTCAGTTCTTCCCTCGCTGTGGGCCCAAGGGAGCGAGCAGCAAAAACCAGAAACACAGGAGGCACCGACACCTCTCTTACTTTGTCATCACTGTTTAAATATTTATGACAGCACTTCACAGCATGCTAGTAAATGCATGATAGCGTGTTATGTAAGAGCAATAAAATGTTAGAAGGAGAAGACTTCACTACTGTCCTTTGCTAGTAAATCTTTGCTACCGTCTGTAGTGAGGCCATGTAAAGGCCATGCCCGTTTTCCCCAGTTATTTTAAGTGAAGTGGGTGTTTTACATGGAAATGGGAGTTTCGTTTTCACTGCCATTTGTAATCGCATGTGTTTTAAAATTGCTCTCCATCTCTTATTCAGGGGAGACCTTGGTTCAAGGCAGGTTCCTGTAGAAGTTGATAGCTCTGAATTTGCAAGTGAGTGGCAGGTCTTTGGTGTGTGATGGGGAGCAGATCCCTTGTTGAGGGAGCCTGGGAGGAAGGGATTTGGGCTGTGAGTCTTTTGGGTTAATTAAGAGTTCAAAGTCACTTGTACTTAAAGAGTTGTAGAGTACTGATTCCCATTAGTGCTATACTGCTCCAGAGAAGGGGATTCTTGGGAAATTATGTGCAAAGTCAGCTGTGCCTGGGCTGACCTGAGTTGGATTGAAGTTTGGGATGGGTGGCATAGCTTTTGGGAGAATTTGCTGAAGAATGCTGACACTGAAAACAGAAGGCTGATGTAGATTTGACTTTGGGACAGCCAAAAGATTTGACTGTGGGACAAGTGAGAGGGTAATCCATCAAAGGAGGAGCCTGTCTAACTTAGCATAAATAGTCAAATTGATTCAGAGGTGTGTATATTTGTGCTTTAATGAATGCAGGAGAGATTCCCCCCACGCCTTTCCCTCTCAAAGGCAGACATTGGGAACCTATGATCAGTTACGTTTCAGAATCGCAGAAAACAAACTTAAGAGTTAAAGATGATTTGTACTTGGCATGAGTGCTATTATCTGTCATGATGGCTTTCCTAGCAGTAGTGTATATGTTTGGGAAGACATTTTGGGGATCTGTGCCAGTAAAAGGCAGCCTTGGAAGCAAACTGTGTGAGAATGGCTGAGAAAACAAGCCGCTAGCACGAACGATGAGCCAGCATGTAACAGGCTCTGGGGTGGGTGGGATGCTGGTCCAAGGGCAGGGACTGAGGGCCCTGCAGGACTTGGGTACACTCTCTGCACAGTCATGGAGAGATTAAATGAAATTAAGTTTCAGCTGGTACTGGATTATTTATCTGATGTACGCACATGAGTGTTTACAAAAAAACAAGCGCTCCATGATCAAGACTGTTATCTTAGCTTTTACCAAAGATGTTGTAAGGATGCCAAGTGGGAAAGTGAAACCTGCCAAAATCACAAAGCAGCACTAGAAGTTGCTGACTTTTAATTTTGAGCCTTTGCATATACAGGCAGCTCTAATTATGTGTGCTGTTTCATACACATGATTGAGCAGCAGTTGTTTCTGCCTTTATTATGTCTCAGTACCTGCTGGTGCAAACTGGGAGTGCCTTGGCTGAGCAAGGCAGGAGTCCCCAGAACCAAGGAGTGTTCTTACAGGAGGGGCTCCTGGGTCTATCAGCCCCCACAGTTAAATCTTTGCCCAGTTTTATGTTTTTGAGAGCCATGTAGGGAGATGTGGTGATGTTTTAGTTCCTTTGGTGCCGTTTGAAAAGCAGAAGCTGTAGCGGAGCTTAGTACTTTGCTGGGGACACCCAGTTCATTATCTTGCAATTCTGACCCCAGTTCTCCAAATACTTTTCTTGAATTTTAGACCTCAGGAAACTCCTGGACTGTTCCATGGGGGCCTGAAAATTGCCTCAAACATTTGAGAAAGGTGGTGGTATGGACACATATTGGGTAGTTTTGAGTTTGATCCATGGGATGATTGTTGACTCAATGTCTGGCTGGGTCTCAGTTCACTTCTATAATGTACCTGGCAGTTCCAAAATTTCCCGAACTTTGCTCGCTCCCTCTTACATTTCTCTCTTTAATATTTTTGAATTTTGCAGCTTTATATAGGCTCCTTTTCCTCCCCCTCTCACCACTTGCTGCTTCTTCTCCTCCGCCCCAGTTACTAAAATCTCTCCCCGATGCGTCACCATCAGCAGCAGCGGGCTGAAAGCAAAGCAGAGCACACTGGGGGAAGAAGACATGATCCCTGACCCTCCTTAATATTTCAAGTGACTGGAAGTTGTTTGCTAATCAAAGGTGGCATGCAGGAGTCTCTTCTCTTTGCTTCCTCCATCCTTTTTATGGCAGCTTTCTCCCTGTTCCCGGCTGGCAGGGCTCACCCCTCGGGCTCTGCAGGGCCTCTGCCAAAATGAGAGTGGCTTTGCATTTCCAGATAACAGGCACTTCTGAATACCCTGGTGTGTAAATCCCATCTGCAAAATTCCTGCAGTCAGGGTGGTAGGTGCTTTCTAGAAGATAGAAATCCCTTTGGTAGGAAAAGAAGTAGGGAGAGCGAAGAATTTTGGAAAGAGGGGTGAAATGGAGAGAGGAGAAATGCCCGATGACAATGCTCAGCTGAATCGGCTGGTGAGAAAAAGTCATTTTGATTGCTGCAGTCATCAAACAACGACTTTGAGAAGTGTTATGAGCAGCTCATACTTGTAGAAAATTTATAGGTGGATGAAAACCAGATCCTGGTTCTCCCCTTGGAGGTTCTGAAGCTGCAGCTGGACAAAGCCCCAAACAACCTGCCCTGGTCCTGCTGCAACCCGTGAGCAGAGGCCCCTCCAGCCAGGGTGAGTCTGACATTGGTCTGTGTTGGAGAGGGGATCAAAACAAACAAAAATATTTGGGTCATTGCCAAGTTGGAAGTATTAGGAGTGACATGGCGAATTTGTTTTACTGTAATCTGGACTTAATCACTGGTTTAGACTCTACTGGAGGCTTTCAGCTCTGGTAAGGGGTTGATTAGATAAATGTATTTATTTGCCTGCTATTCATTTTCCATGGATGAACGTACCGGGGTAACTTAAAAGCATGTGGCAAGGAAGAAACAAAAAAAAGGGGACAAATTAAGCGACTGCTGCCAGATTAATTATTCTGTTGCATTTCAACTCATATTTTTAAACCTACAACTTTGAAAGGGAATGTTCAAAATTACTTTGCAATGACCATCTTTCCATCTAATTTAAAGTCATTCAGCTTTACAAGAAGCAATTATGCTCCACACTAACAAATGAAAAGACATGGCAACATCAGAAAAACTGATTATTCAAGCAGTCTTTCTTACATAAAATAGCCAACTAATCTCCCAGCTTCAGTCCTTGAGTGCTATTGCAAATACCCTCCTGAACGAGAACTTCATTCTTGGCATATTGGCAGTCTGCCTCTTGTCCCTGATGGCTCCCTATGTAGTCAGTCATGGTTTAGGGGTTAAGAAATCCTTTCCTTTCTATTTCTCTATCTCTTCTTGCACTCGGTGTTATTTTTTTCCTTGTGACCAATGAAAGCAAAGTGAAGGGAGTGAGGTTTGTGTCCTGCTTAGAAAAATAAGGAAATCTCCAGACTTGCTGCTCTTCTGCTGCTCTGGCCATCACCTTTGAGGCCTTCTGAAGTTGTGGAGGAATCTAAATGTTTTTTAAGTCACTAAGTAGTGCAGTGTTGCACTCGAACTGGTTATTGTTAGCTTAACTCTGCTTACTATAGAAAAAGGAAAGGAAACTAAAAAGTCCTGCATGCAGAACTCTTAATAATAAGTTGTTGTCAAACACCTAAAATCCTAATATCTGTGCCTTTCTCTTCTCACCCTTTCACTGCTCCCTGGGAAAAGCCAGGGTGGAGCAGAGATCAGTAATCTACCCCTTATCCAAGTCATTGATGAAGTTAAACTGGGCCCAGTATGAAACCCTTGGGGACACTATTAGTGACAGCCTAGGCCCTGTGCCACCGATTGCCATCCTCTGGGTTCTGCCATTCAGTTCTCAATCCACCCTACTGTTCCACTCAAAGCCCCCTTTAGCCTTACTGACTCTTCCATAAATTCAAAAATGCCTCTTCTGCAATAAAGCATCTCTAATTCCTGATTGCTCTTAATATTAAAAGCATCTACAGAAAAATGTTTAGTGAGTCATCAGTGTCCTGTTCTGCCTTCAGGACGAGTATAATGCTGATGGGTGGCTTTTATTTTTCCTGCTGGTAGAAGCAGGAGGTGGAGGTTGGTGGTTTCTTCCACTCTGCTCTAGAATCCACTTGGGATAATAAATACATTTATGCTTTCCAGCATGCTTTTATGTATTCTGTCTTAAAGTTAGTATCTGCACATTTGCAGCTATCTTTGCTGTAAGTGGAGTGTCATAAATACTTGCTCCTAGTTCTGTTAGCCCTAAACTGGTTTTGTCAATGTCTGCACTTCTGTGGCTGTTGGTGAGATATTTTTTGGGGGTGTCCAGGACTATCCTATCTTCCCACACCTGCACCCCTCTCTGTGACATCTGCCCCCCCTGCTTGGGAGTGCCCTGCTCTGTCATTCCATGCAACACCCGACAGCACTGGGATCATCCCAATTTCATTCTACTGGGAATACCTACCTGTTATTACTCTCTGTACAGGCACTACAGTTATGTACAAGGATCACCCCGCTGGTCAATAGAAAAACTGCTGGTACAGCTGAAAAAGCTGCAGCAAAGCCCCAGGGAGGCACAGCCAGAGCCTGACCCTCAGCAGAGTCTGTGCTTCAGCACATCCGAATCATCCGGTTATTCACTGCTTTTGTTCCCCTTTTCCATCTCATAAAATTTCTTAATTTTATATCTTCATCCTAATTATTGCAGAACATAAAGTTGGTGTTTATAGGGAAATGTTCATGAGGCTTCAAGACTTCATTCCTGATCTCCAAGTTACTTGAAGGATTGTTGTGTTTATGAAGCAAACATTGCTGTCCCTGCCCTGGGAGTGGCTTTCTTTCCAAGCACAGAATTTAAACTGACATTTTAAAAGCAAATTTGTCTGAGCAGCAGTCTCTTCCAATGTCAGAGAGTTCAGGCACTACAGCCACAGGCCATCAAGATGATTGCCCAGTCCCTGGGAGTCACTGGGGTTTTCTGCCCCTCTGCCTGTGCCAGAAGAGCAGAGGAGCTGGCGGATGGATCACTGCTCAGCTGGCTCAGCTGACACATCTCTGCGGTGCTGTGGAATTGGGAATGATGTTGCAATTCACTGGGGTTATGCTGGTGCCATTAGCTCACTTACCTCTCCAGCTCTGAGTTGTCTTTGACAGCCAGCTCTGTTCCTGCTCCGTGTTTCTGTATGATGACAGTGTTGGTAATCTTTTCCCTAAAAAGTTGTGTGGTAGCTCTTCTTCTGTAGCCAGCTGTAGCAATAAGCTGCTTTTCAACCATCTTGATCATCACTGGGGTTTTAGTTAGTCTACCATTTATCCTAAAATAGGAATCTACTCAACCTTTGTCTGCTGTACTATTTTCATATACCCCTCTTCAGTGGGATTTGCCAAGGACTGTCTCTTTTTATAAATCTTGCTAAATTCTTATCTTTGAAATTGCAGACTTTTACAGCTTCCACCCCCAGAAGTAACACTGCCCTGAGATATGCTTTCTGATTTTCTTTCTTTCCTGCTCCTAACACTTCCCTGTATTAATTTGCATTTTCCAAGACAGACACTTGGCCCCAGTTTCCTTAGGGAATGCTGCCCTTCCTTGGCAAGGCTTGATCTGCTCCAGGAGTCTGCTTCAGTCCCTTTAGCTGTGAACCTCTTTACTCATCTGTATTTTGAGCATTTCAGAAGGTTTTACTGTGGTGGATGAGCAAGAAACACAGAAAACAGCCCAAATCACACATCAGCCCTAAATTCTGCCTGCAGGCTCCTCTCCCTCCTTATACTGCTGTTGCCTGGGTGGACTGTAGCTACCAAGTCCCTCCATAGCATTTCCCAAATGTGATGTATCCCAAAGGATGCAGAAGACTGTCCCAGATTAACACTGGTTTTCTGAGGCTCATCTAATCAGAATATGTTTAAGCAAATGGAGTATTCATGATTCTAGATAAAATTAAGGGGGAGGAGGGAGTGGTTTCACATTTTGAAAGCAAACATTTAAAACAGATGCAGCCTGCTGGGAAGGATCACATTGAATTGCATGACTTTTTAAAAGAGAAGAGCATCCATTTTACTCAAGTCCTCAGTATGAAAGATTAGGAGTTAAGAGACATTTTTCACCCACTTTGAAAGTAAATGTATTTTAAATTTAATTCTTTGGTGCAGCTGCTGCTTTCTGTCTCTGGAAAGCCTTCCCTGTGCTTTGAGTGATATAAAGATGTGGGCTCGGTGCTAATCCAGTTTAAGATTCCAAACTTCCTTTCCACTCTTTGGAGATTCTCTCACCACCACCTTCTAGATAAGTGTAGAGCTCTCTTTTATTTTAACACAGCACTGGTTCAGAGAGATTTATTGGAGATTCATCATCTCAGTGCAAGGAAAAGTATGAATGTGAAGGTTTCATGTTATTTTGGAATAGGTAAACCAATGTAGGATGGTATGAAATCAGATGGCTTCTCTTTTTCCTCCAGTATAAATATGTAGTGCTTCCTACATTTAAAAAAAGTAAACCAGGACCTGTGGAAGAGTCCCATGGTCTGATGGTGCTGTTGGGGCAGCCAGGAGCTGTGGCAGGATGGTCCTGTTACTGCTCATCACTGTGGGTATTGTTGGAATTACCACTCCAGGTACCACTCACGAGGGGCTGCAGAATCCTCCTGCAGAATGGTTTAGTCTGGTAAGTTAGGAATGCCAAAATTCTCTGGAATCTGGTGTTTCCCAGACTCTGGTACCACCCGTGGATGCAGGAGGTATTGCTGAGGGCACACAATGCCAAGTATCAGCACTGTGAGAGTCTGGCTGAAGCAGCAGCAGGATTTTGCTGTCCCGTTTCCCTTGATGTCCTGATCCAGTCTACCCCAGGGACCTCCCTCTGCTATCTCCAGGTAGAGAGCCTCCTCCTTTCCTGTTCCTCTTCTCCTGAAGAAAGGGGGTGTATTTTGTGGATTGAATGTGCTGATCTAGAGCTCATTAATGCTGTTGTACCATTCTGAATACATCAGCTGTGCCCATAATACTCGGTCTGAAGCCATTATTCTCTAGAAGTGATCTTCCTATCTTCATTTATTATTTTTACTATTATTATTAATTTTATACAGCCAGCACTGAGCACTTTTCCAATAGTAACTTGTATTTAGTGACTTATTAAGGTTTATCCAAGTCAGAGATTCCCAGCGGATGTTCTGAGCTTGTTTCTTATTTAAAAACATCATCTAAATTCAAATCAGGAATTAACACAGTTCTGCAAATGACATTCACCCTTCTGCAGAAGGACCAGCATTAATCCTGTGTGCTGCAGCAATGGTATTTCAAGCCTTGTTTGAGGGCTTTAGTGGGCTTAAATCAGCCTTAGGCAAAGCACAAGCGTCTGTAATAGTTAGACAGGACCAACACTGCCTACTTTGGGCACAAGTTTAAATGTGTCACAGGGGCTGTGTCAGGACATGGGTTCCCTTTATAGCCAGGGAGAAGACAAGGTGCTCCACAAAACCTTCCTGCATCACTTGGAACTGGAGTTAGTGGCTACAGGCAAAATCTTCACTTATCCCTGTTCCTAAACCTGGAATTCCTACTACTGGAATCCTGGTCTTTGCTGGGAGAGGGGTAAGGTCCTCTGTTTCAGAGCTGTAAGGGAACCAGTGGGGTGCTGGCAGAACCAGCAGGATCTTTCTTTAGGGACACTTCCAGCTTCTGTTGAAATTCAGTTCAGGTTGGTCTGGTTCCCATAGGGCTCTCTGGAAATCCCCACTGTAATATATTAATATATTTGCCTCCTTATTGATTGTCATCAGCAGTCCATGCTCTTTGAGTTCCTGGAGTTCCCACAAAACCTGTTGTGCTGGGCCAGTGGGTGGGTTGGAGAGCATCCCTCCCTCCCTCCCTCCCTCCATACTCCCTCTGTAGGGTAGAGTCTGTCCTTGGCATAGAAATTGTGAAGTGGGGCTCCAAGCGCAAGAGGAATGTGATACCCTCGCTTCTCTAACGTCCTGCTGCTCAGAAAAACATAAACCCGAAGCAGATGTGTCATTAAATCATTTTGAATCATTGCAAACATTGCAGGAGTTCAGTACAAGCATCCCTAGCTTTAAGCCACCTCCACAAAGCATTCTGCATCTGTCATAAAATTTGGATGAGCTACTCTGGGTAAACTGTTATACTGTTACCTGATAGCCACCTACCTTTTAGAGCTGAGACTTGCTGAGGGAAGGTAGAAATAGATTTCAGTGTATTGTGAGAGCTCAGAGGGACTGATGTGATTTCTTAGTCCCGTAAAGCTGCTGCCCAGTGATCAAGGAATTGATGTCCCTTCAATTCAGAGACCAGGCAAAGGAAACTGTCTTGGATCTGAGATGAAAGTATATGATTATTTAATCACTGGTTAGTTGGTGATAATGAGCAAGTATTTTGCAAAATGAGCTCCTAAAGGGAGTCTCTAAACATAGATCCTGGTGCTGCAGTGCTGGAGCTGAGCACAAAGTGTGGCCCTGCTGTTCCCATGAAAGGCTTATTTGGATCACTCTTCCTTCCCAGCCAGGCATTGGTGGCAAACCTGCTGCCCAAATTACCAAGCAATAGGTGTGCCAAGTCCAAGGGGAGGACAAAGCTCCAAGGGTTTCATAACTCAAAACTCTCATTTCTTGTGCTTCACTGAGCTTTTCCAGCAAGGATACATTCCCCTTTAGTTGCTGGACTTCTGAGAATGGCTTGACAGAAGAACAGCCAAACAACCTTGATTTCCTTTGTTAGCTATTTTTATTTTACCTGGATCATTACTTATCAAAGAGCCCTACTATCACTTGAAATAAACATGTTTAAACATTAATAAGTAGCTTAAGAGCTGTGCTTTTTGATGCTGTCTGGGAAAACATCCTCTGATTTTCGTAGGAGAAAACATTCAGCGCAAATGTTTTTTCCCTCGTGTGTTTTAATATCCCTCAGCAATTACTTTGCAAGTGGGAAAGCAAAGAAGGGAAATTGCTGCCATCAACTGCCCTTAACATTGCCTTGACAAAAGCCTGACCAAGCCAACAGTGTGAGTGAGGAGAGGTTTGTGAGGGTACCTGGATCTGCACACTCTTCTTCATTATCCCTTGTAATTTCAGCTGCATTGAAAGCCTCATATAAAATCAGAACGTCGTGGTGGTACCCGTATTTTCTAATGTCTTGGGAAACTGGCTTTCTGAAGGAAGAATGATTCCATTTCCTTGTGGCTGAGCAAGTTGCAGTACGTAAGTTCTGCTCTGTGTCCCCGTGAGATGCTGGGCTGGTGGCTGCACAGTGATTCAGAAAGTCAAGCCAGAAGGGGCTGTTGAGTCATCCCTGTCCTCACCCCAGTGTTCCGGGAGCTGCTCTGCTTCCACCTGCTCCTCTCAGCACAGGGCACTCTGTGTCTGACTGCACTTCCCTCTGCAGGAAGAGATCCAGGCTGCACTGCACATGGCATCTCCAAGAATTGAAGCGTTTTCTGCTCTATTTCATAGCTTGTTTGAGAATTTAATGATTCATGCTATAAAAATAGTTTCCTTGTTGGCTTTTCCCTGTCTTCAGCTTCCAGCCAGGGATTTCTTTTATTTGTTACTGCAGAGATAACAAAGCCTTTTTCTGGCTCTGTGTTTTCCTTTGTGAAGGGGTTTTACGCTATAATCAAGTTACCTCTCAGACAAGCTGAACAGATTGAGCTCCACATTTCTCATTAAAAGACATTTTTCTCCCATCAGGAATTTTTCCTGCATCCGTTTCAGTGTCTAACATTGCTATGCCAAGGTTGACCCCAAAACTGTTCCAGGATCCATCCCCTCAGCTGTGACACATGGGGGTGAAGTTGCCTCCTGGCTTGCATGAGTTGCTATTCCAGTTTCTGTGGACATGGCCCAGGTGGAATATCCCCTGTGACACAGGGAGGCTGTGCTCTGGTCTCCTGGATATTTTTACAGAGGCATTTTGTTGCTGCCTGCTGTGGCCAGTTCTGTAGGTACCTCCAGTCCTTGTGATGCCAAATAGTTTTTGTATTTTCATTGCATTTTTTACACTTACAAGAGGAAAAGTGTGACAGTGCAGAGCTGTTCCTGGAGAAAGATGAGTTATGAACTTAATAAATGCAGGTATTCCCTGTGCTTTCGTATTTGTTGGTTTTCTGGTTTGGCAGCTAAGCTAAAGTTCAATTAAGTGTCTCTAACCTTGCTGTAGGGAGAGCTGGGGAACCATTTGTTATTTTAAATCTCTTTACTTTTCAATTGTCAAATTCAATTAAGGGAGAATTTATGCTTTCATAGGAAAAGGGCAGCAGCTATAGAAAACTCAACAACCTGAGTTGTTCCAGGATCTGGAGAGGGATTTTATGCTTTCAGCAGAGCCCATCTTCAGAGGTTTTGGCAGCAACTTCAGAGTTGTGGCAAAGAAGTATTTGCTTATCTTAACATTTGGGGCGTTTAATGTGCATATTTTCATGCTTTGCAGCCAAGCTGCAACCACAGAGGGCAGAGCTCAGCAACATCCACCCTTAACCACTGATTTTGGCCTGTTTGCAGAAAGTGTTGTTTGCACAGGCTGCACCTTGCCCCAAAACTGTTGAAATCAAAAGTGATGTTACCAGGGAACCCAGACAGGTATGTTGGGGTTTTGCAGTTGGTTTCGTTTTAATTTCACTGCATCCCAGAAACGTCCCTTCTTCCCTTCAAAATCTCATTTCTGGGTATTTTCCTGGTTTTGGGAAGGAGAGAAAAGGGCTTATTGTGCATCAGAGGATGTCACATGTAAAGACTGTCAGGTGCTTCAGTCCTGTAAAAGTCTGAGATTGGTGTTCTTATGGGCTTTGTCAGTCAGTGGTGCAAAACCAAGTTGCAGCTACTGCTTGAATTCACCTGGAACCACATCCTAACCAGGGACTCAGGCATTTATGTTAAGCTTCTATATGTCCAGTGCCTTGATTCATAGGAGGAGTAAAATACTGGTTTAACTAGGGAGTAAAAAACTTCTGGTGTAAAATACCCAGGCTGTCAGCATATTCTGCTGGATAAAGCTTACCTGGTTTGCTTTTTTAACAGCCCTTTGCAATAAACCTTGAGCTTTTCCATAGTCTCAGAGCAGTTGCTCTTTCTTTTGCTGTCTTGTCCCCTCTCCCCCTCCAGCTAATGGTAAAAAGTATTTTTAAGTACTGTTTCACATAAATTTTGGAGGCTGAGTGACTTAGAAGCCAGCTGGGAAGCTGAATGTGTCATCTCTGGAGTAAAATATAGATTTAGGGAGTTTTCATGGTTTTTTTCTCTCCAATGTTACCATTTCTGGTGGGCCAGCAGATGGAACTGCCCACGAGGCTGTATTTATCCCTGCAAAGCCAGCTGCTGCAAAATGCTGGGGCGAGGGTTGCTTTGACTCCTATGCTTTGGAGAAGCTTGTTGTTGTAATGAGAATAATGTCCCTCTGTTTGGCTTAGCAACATTCTGCAAATCAGTATTTGTTCTTGAGTTTGTGTTTTAAATTCCACTTAGTTAATTTAGGCCAAAACTGCAAGTCTGTATTTGTGCTATGAAAAACAAAAAAAGGATCAGAACAATTTGGGGGAAAACATGATTTCTGAGATGCTATCTGGTAGGATACCTGGTGGCATCCTAGAAATTAAAGGGGTTTTCCCACTGGTGTGGATGTGATGCCATACCCTGCATTCTCCATACAAGCACAAATGTGGTGATTACAGTCAGTGGCAATTGGCCTTTAGGCAATTGTCACTGATCCTGAGAGGTCTTGAAAAGGCAACAGCCAAAAAACGTGGGGCCAAGAGCACCACAAGCTGAGAAAACAGCCAGGATAGTGTTAAAGCATTTTGATATTCAGAATCAAGAAATCCAAAACAGTGGCACCAGTGGGTTCACTGTGCAGGTAGAAGAAGAAAACTAGGATGATAATGATAATAATAATTAAGTATTTTTGGAAGCTTGGGAAGGCAGAAGCAGGAGGAGTGTTAAGTGCTGGTGAAGCCCACGGCATCCGTGTGGGAGCTGCCGACGGCACAGCGGGCTCTGGGTGGTGGCTGCTGCACAGGGACTCTGTAAATCCTGTGGAAATGAATATTTAATAGAGAAATAAAGTGATTATATATATCTGTAAATGCTGTTTTTATCTCCTTGCTGCCCTATAAATGGCTGGTAGCTATCAGCCCAGGAGGGCTGCAGTAATTACGGCTTCACTGACTTGGCTGATAAAAAATCAATTCCATTGGGATGATCTTATGCTTTCCTTAATGGGAGGCACTGGAAGCATTAGCCCCATTTTAAGTATGCACCTACAAGAAAAAGGGACTTGCTTGGAATCCAGCTTTCCCCAAAAATGGAAAATTCTGAAAATGCTGCTTAGCTGTCTCTTCCTTGGCAGCCTGTGGACACACAGCACTCCATAAGAGCAGTCAGTTTTCCTGGCATCTGTCAAACTTTTTCCCAGCTGAACATCTTTTGTTTAGTTTGGTTTTACCTTGGCTTGTTTTGTTTTTTTCCCCAGAGGAAAACTCCAAAACAAACTTTTTGCAAACTTTGCATTGTTTCTGTCAGTATTCCACAAGAAAAAGTTTCTGTTTCTTCCATAAGAGTGTCAGGGGGACAGATAGAAACTCAGGTGGAGCTGGAGTGCAACATTATTTGTGGATGTGTAGACCCATCCTCGGTCTCCATTTGGGAACTGACACTGGGGCTGAGCTGAGGCTGGTAACATCTGAAGTCTTCAGAAAATGCTTTTACATCATCTTTCCCTGTATTGTCTTGTTTCCTAGGGGCAATATGTAATTTGTTCACTAATAGACTCTCTTATTTAGACAAATTAGACCTTTTTAACACCATTTGTATTAACTGGCTTTGACTGCACTGTGTTAATTACAACAGGGATGGGGACATTGTAATTGTAGAGAATTGTTCTCTAATTTGGGGAAAACAGACAACACTCTGTGCCCAGCTTCCAGTTTGTTTTTCCTGTGTTCAAACGTGATACTCAAACCATTAACATAATCTTGGGGTGGCTGTAATTATGTGAATAACCGGGTGGGAAGGTGTCACAGCACAGTACAAAAATAGCACCAGGGAGTGCAAACTTGTTTCTATGAACAAAACAAGAGCAAAAGGAGGAGCGAGATGAGATGCCAAGTACAGGTGGGCACTGGGTAATGCCATCCCATGTTGCAGTGGTCTTCATCTTCCCGGTGGAATTTCAGAGTTTATTGCCTGTTTCAATTGTCCAGGAAATCATTGAAGACTTTGAGGAATACCCACCCAAGGTTCATCTCCCTTTGGGGCATCTCCATTAGAAGCTTTGGTCGCCAGCAGGATCCTCTGTTTACCTTCACTTAATTCTGTGGCTTTCATCTCCTTTCCCTCCATGCTGTGTGGAAGAGGAGAGGGAAGAACCATCTCCCAGCCCCCTGCTGAAGCTGAGAACACCCAGCCCTGCGTGAGAGAGGGAGCCCTCCCAGTGCACCTGATCCCAAGCCTGATGGAAAGGGCATTGCTGCCCATGTGCACAGGGACTGGGATAAACAATGTGCATCAGGACATTGGCTTCTCCGAGCTTCACTGTGTTATTCCATGTTTTAAAATTTCACTGGTGCTGCTGAATCAATAGGTGCTCCAATGCTGAAAGAATGTGTAATGCTGGCAGGGCAACAAAGCATGTTCTTCTTTAGTGCAGAAATCTGGAATTTCAGCATCCCCAACATGTTGAGGGTGTTGGAGCCTACTTGCAGTCCATAAGAACTTCTTGGCTACAGAATTGCCTTTTAAATTTTTTACTTTTTCCACTGTTTTCTGGCTTAACAGAATCACAGAATCATCAAGGTTAGAAGAGATCTTTGAGATCACCCAGCTAGTCCAAACATTGACCTAGCACCACCATATTCAGCCCTAAACTACCAGGCATATCCAGGTGCTTCTTGAACATTTCCACAGATTCTACCACATCCCCAGGCAACTTCTTCCACTGCCTGACCACTGTTCTAGGGAAAACATTTTTTTCTGATGTCTAATCTGAATCTTCCCTGGTGCAATTTAAGGCCATTTCTTTTCATCCTTTCTCTTCAGATGTGGCAGGAGAGACCAATCTTCACCTCAGTACAACCTCTGTTCAGGTAGCTGTAGAGAGCAGTGAGACCTTCCCCAGACTAAACAACCCCAGTTACCTCAACCCCTCATCACAGGACATATTCTCTAGACCCTTCTCCAAGGTTTTCCTTGCTCTGTACTCGCTGCAGCACCTCAATGTCCCTTTTTGAATGAGGGACCCAGAACTGTACATAGCATTCCAAATGGGACCTCTCAGTACAGAGTACAGGGGGGGCACTCACTTCCCAGTCCTGCTGGCCACACTGTTCTTGAGAGAGGCCAAGATTCATTTGGCCTTCTTGGCCACCTGTGCTCCTATCCTGTCAAGCAGCACCCCCAGGTGCTGTGCTGTGCTGAGCAGCTCTCAGGCTCTCTCAAGCCATTCTTCCCCAGCCTGTAGTGCCACGTAGGGTTGTTATGGTCCAGGACCTGGCACTTGGCCGTGTTGAACCTCACAGTTGTCCTCAGCCTTTTGCTCCAGTCTGTTTAAACCTGCTGGATTTAGAGTTGTGGAGATCCCCCTGGCCCAGCCTGACACCTTTCCCCACAGCATTAAATGTATTTGTCCTCCCCTGCAAGCTGTCTGCAGGTAATGAATGTAGTGCAAAGGGTTCATTCACTGCTGCTCAGACAGAGGTAGTGATCCCCTTACTTGCCCTGCACCCATGGCTTGAAACCATCTCACCAGACTGTATCATGGCACTTTAGAAAGTCAAATCTCTTTTTAGCCCGACTTCCTAAGGAGGCTTAAGTGCTCATGCTCTGTTTATATCCTCATCCCTCCCTTGGAGAACTTTTGAACCCGTGGGCCCAAATCAGCCAAATTTATCAGCTGAAGGTGTTGATGGTAGTAAGGCTGTGAGGTTTTTTTTGGAGCTAGATAAAGTGGTGGCACTGAAAGAAAGCACTTGTGTGTCAGCTCTCGGCTGCTCAGACCTGAATTCCATGGGAGGGGCTTGCAGGCACCCAGCCACACTGCAGCGGTGGGAATTGCTGGGTTTGCAGAGCCACAGCAGGAGCAGCTCCTGCTGCAGAGGTGCCTTGGCAGTGCTGGGGCTCGCAGGGCTCCCCCATTTCAGTTTCTGTGGGGCTCAGCCATGTGAGAGGGGATTTGGCTGTAAATATCTGCCTGTGGTAGAGGGGATGTCACCCCAGCAAAGGGGCTTTTCTGCGCTGTTACAAGATTTGGCAATATTAGGGAGGAACTGAGTAAGACCTGCATTTTCATTTTTGCACTCTAAGCATCTGGGGAGATTGTAAGGGTCATGATAATTTGGCTTTTTTTTTTTTTTTTTTTTTTTTAATATAGATCTGTGTCTTGAAATGAAGTGATGGGGAATCTCCAAATTTGGGGTTTCACAATGGCTTTATACACTGATGGGGAATCTCCAATTTTGGGATTTCACAATGGCTTTATACACTGTTGGGGAATCTCTGATTTTGGGGGTTCATGATGGCTTTATACACTGTTGAGGAATCTCTGATTTTGGGGTTTTACAGTGGCTTTATACACTTCTGATGTGGGTGAAAATGTTGAATGAAGCCAAGCCACAGGTTCAGGCTCAAGAAAACTGATTAAATCTGCATCTGTTTATGCATGAGTGTACGTACATACAGGTATATGCAGTTACATTCATGTATAGGTATATTTCTGTATTTGTGGGCTCTTGGGATGGTGTACTGTGTGCTTCAGATGGCAGAGTGAGATTCACTATTTGTAATTTCAAGATTGAGAATACAGCGATAAAAGAAACCCCCCGTGGAGTCTCATCTTGGGGGGTAGATGAGTAAATCTGACAGCTGAACTAGATCTTGTCACCATCCGAACCTGTGAGCTCCTTCGGGCTTTGTGCCTTTTTCTGGAGGACACGTGGCTGATTCCCCGCGGTCTCTGACCCGGCTGCCGAGCAAACACACCCCCGGCTCGTATCTCCTGAGCACGGAGCTCGTGTAAACGCAGCGCTCTCCGCAGCAGCCTCAATGAACTAAATCCTTCGCAGGGAGCAGGAGGAGGCTCAGTTTCCCCCGCTGTGCATCTGTCAGGCAGCCCCCGCCGGAGCCCGGTGGGGATTAAATCTGCCCGGGCAAGGGGGAACCGGGATCGGCATCCAGGCACAGAGAGGGGAGCATCCCACTGCAGCCAGGCTCGCTTTGGGGGGATGTGCGGTTATTTAGGGGAGGAAGATGTGCTGCGGGCTGCTGAGGGTGCTAAATTCATTGCTACTCCAAAAATGATTGCATTTGAGAGAGGAAGGTGGAATTGGAAACGGTTATTTGCTATAAACTCAAATGGTTGGTTGGTTTGTTTGTTTGTTTTTTGTCTTAAATTTGAAATTTATACCCATGTTTTATAGTTTCAGTGGGAATAAATTCTGCTGTTTCAAGTCAGCGTTTGACATGACAAAGGTTGTCTGATGTCAGTGTATAATTGTAAAAGTATTGGAGAAAAGATGACAAATTAACCTGTTAATAAGCAGGACTATCACATTTTGTTTCTAATTTCTAGGACATGGCTCTGAGCCTACTATAAACAATACTTTCTGGCAATTTAATTCGCTGCTTTATTCAAGAAGAATTAAAACACCCTAAAAGAAATGGCATGTAGTACCAGCAAAAAGGCAGCAAGCAAAACTGTTGAGTGCCTCTATTCTTCTCTGTTCTTTTTAGCCTCTTGTGTCTTTTGGGATCTTTGAGCTAAGAGTTGAGGCTCCCTACATGTGCTTCTCTGATGTGTTCTACCAACTTCTTCATGATGACCTCTCATTGCAGTAGTCATCAGGGATATGTTACATGACTCCAGCAAAATCTTTTATCAGAAGCTTTGCCTTTTGTTATGCGCACATCACATTGTATTCTTGGCTTCCAAAGAGGTTTATTCTACTTTGCTGCAGGAATCTTGCTTTCAGCCTTCACTCTTCAATCTTCACGAAATTAATGAGACCCCCAAAATTTCCAAAGTTAGGTATTTTTCTGCTTGGAAAGCCTTTAAAGCTTGTATTTACACTATCTTGCCTTTTCTGCTGTACTCCTGGTAGCCTTTTGCTCAGAAGGGTGTGTGTCTTCAATATTCCATTTTCCTACTGGCACATATGCCAAACTTCATTACTTTAAAATAAGCATGTTATTGACTCTGGGACCTTTTGCACTGGATTTCTCATTCTTCTCATGCCGTTTGATATTTTTGGCCTATTAAATCTGATAGGTGATTAAATTTAATTATATGAAGCTGATTTTGATTATTTAACATTAATTAAACCACTCTGTATTTCTATTGTTCAAATCTCTTGAGAAAGAATTACAATATTCCCTTTCTGGTGTAACCTACATTGGGAGAATTGGCTAGACCTTTTAAAGCTAAATAAGAGGGGTAGAACTTACTGGTTTCTTCAGGGGAATTTGGTAAGGCCTGATACTCAGGTTTGGGGTGGTGAAGACACTGGTCAGTGCTTTGCCGTAATAACAACTTCTAGGTACAGCTGATTTCTCTTTTTTTTTTCCTTTTTTGTTTTTTTCCTGTTTTTAAGAATAGCCTTCAAGCTTCAAGATTTCAGGAGTCTCTTTATATCTCATTCAAATTCTCTCTGTGTGAGATCTTGTCCACAAGTCTGTTATAAATCACAACTTAGGTAGTATGGCCTGTCTGAACCAATATTTTAAAATTACAGTCCATTTTATTTTAACCAGGGGCTTCAGAGCTGTCTTAATAAATACCAACTTGAACATATTTAATTGGGTACAAAATATAATGTTGACCTGGATTTATTTTGAAAGGATTAAACAGTTTTGAGATTTAGATTTTCATCTGAGGTTTTTTTTATTTGATTTATGTATCTTCCTCTGTGGCACATTGTAGACAGTTCTTATGAGATATTTCAACTCTTTAATTTAATTGCTTTAAGTGAATGCTCATACCACAGCTGTATATAGCACAAGTTATGTTTCTGGTACCACTTCTTGAGTTTGTTCTGCTAAATGTTTCCCAGGGGTTTTCTTTAACACTTGCCTAAAATTCACTGCTTTTCAAACATTGCTGCCGTAAATCTCAGGCTAATGTATCCAAAGGAAACAAATAGGAAGATTAAATGGAACATTTTGTACCTGGACAGATATTACAGAGGCTGTCCCCTGAGCTGGTTCAGCCTGATTGTAAATCTGTTGTAACTCCCTGATTTGCCCTCGATGTGAGATGGCAAACGGCTGCATCCTGTCCTAGGTGATCCCACTGGGTTGATGTTGGCACTGGGGTGTCTCCTGTGTGTTGTCTGACTGACACGTGCAGCACAGCTCTGCTGCTCCTAAAGCAGTGCATCACAGCTAGGAAAATGAGAGAGCAATGTAAAATGCATGACTGGCTGGTTTGCCAGTCGAATAAGAAATGGTTTCTGGAGGCCATGAATTATGCGCAAAGGCATTTTTAATATTAATTTTATTAGTGCTTTATAAAGTGGCCCTAGCAGTGGCATTTTGAAAAGGTTCAAAATAGTTAGAACCTGTGGCAAAGGGCAGCTCCAAAAAAATTATTACTTCTCCAAGAAAACCAGTGGCAGAATAAGCAACTTCTTGCCTCAAGGAAGAAAAACCAGACTTTGGTCCTGCAAACTTTGCTACTTGCTTTGCTTTGAGCACAGGAATGTCTTCATTAACCCTTGTAAGATCAAACAGCTAGAGTAAAGTTATGCGTCTGTGTGTAGGATCAGGGCTTAAACCCCCCTCAGCATCAGACATGGTCTGTGCCTCCACCTCTGGGCTTGTCATTTCCCGTGGAAATGCTCACATGAGGAGGGGAGGGGTCTCAAAGGTTTGAAATCAAGCCCAAGCCCCTGGGGTGGTGTGGACAAATCACCCTGCAGCTGAATGGGGCTTGTGCCACTCCACATTTCCCTGCTCTGCCTTTTCCACGTAGGCAATGAGTCCTCCAGGGTAGGATTGCATGGGATGTGCAGCAGATGTAGCTCTTCCCCAGGAGTAGAACTGTAGTCTTTTTAATAACTGGGATGAGTTTGGCTCTTTGGCATCCGTTAATGAAATTCAGACAAAGCCCCTCAGAAGAGTTAAATCAGCATAATTCCTTAAGTGGAGCTGGGGTCGGGGGTGTTAAGATGTCTGGTTTAGAAATGTATTTAAAAAAATCCTCTGCAATACCAGCACATAAGCAAGTAAAAGGTATTTTGGGCCAGATTTTGCAGTTACTTTAGCTTCAGTGATGTGGAAAGCATTGTGTCGACTCAAGATCTTTTCCCTGTCTGCACAAGTGGTGTTTTTACCATGCGTTCAGAGTTTTTTCCCTGTGTGTGGAAATACCATTGCTCATTGAATTTATTGTTGCTGATGGGACTGAATCATCTGTATAACTCCCTGAGGCAGGATGCCAAGGGATAATCCATGGGGCCTCATCCTGAGGGATCCAGAGAGCTCCTGATAGCCAGTACAGGGTTGGATGGGAATGGGGATGGGTCTTGAACCTCCTGTTGGCCAGCATCTTAGGGTCCATTGGGTGTGGTGCTGCTGGAGATACCTCCTCTTTCTGCTGGCTTTGGCAGCAGGGAGGCATTCATCACCATTCCTGGGTCTGGGATTCTGAGACAAACATGGACAGAGGAGGAAAGAAAAACCTGAGTTGTGCTGGCCCAGGTCTCTGTGCACATCTCAGTGTTTGGAGGAGGCACTGGGGGACAATGATACAGGAGTGTTTAGAGGTGGTGAGGAGACTCCTAAAGATCTCTGTTAAATCCCTGCCTTGAATAAGTCCTTGCAAAGATCTGGGCCTTCTTCTTCTGCCCCAGCTGTTTTTCATGTTCTCCAAAACAGTATTTTTGATAAATATGCCATATCCTTTGTGTTAAAAAGACATATTTCAGTTTTCATCTGACACGCAGTTGGATGTTTCTTTTGGTCTCTCTTCACATCTTTTCCGTAACTGTTTTTAATCATTCCGGGCAGAATGGGTGAATTCCCTCCTCAGCTTTTTCTTCATGAACTCCCAGGAGCCTTTGTCACGAGTTTTTCCTCCTTCACCAGCTCTGTCCTTGCTTGCAGGGCACCCTCCTGCAAATCTCCTGATCACTGGGTATTGGCCACCATGAGTATTGTTCTTGTATTGAGAGGGGTAGTATTTAGCAGCAAGTAAAATGTTTGCTGGTGGAAAGCTACAGCATCTGCAACCCTCGGTTGTGTTTATGTTAGCAATTTCAATATCTGTGCCGTAATAACAGTAATTTAAACAGGTACTGTTGACTGGAGGGCAGTTAAGGATTGTTGAATTTTGCATTTCCTTAATTCTCACCGCAAGCTGCCCCTGAGCCCCATTCTGCTGGTATTTATAGCGCTCTGACTGAGCAGCTCCTTTGAAGTCAGAGGCAGCAAAGGGCCGTGGAGCTCTGGGACTGGCCCCCAGCACGGCTCCCCAGCCATGGGCCCTGATGCTGGAAGTAGTCACAGACGTTTGGTTTTTTTTCTTCTGCAGAGATTCCTTCACAGCTGCTCTTCCTGACAGCTTGATTTATGCCCTGGGATTTATGGAGCTGAACAAATGATTATAGAAGAGCTATGTGTTTTGTAACACAGGGACCAATCTTCCCAAGCCAGAGGGCAAATCCTCTCTTCTCTACCTGCGCTCTGGTTGGGCAACTGCTGCGCATCCTCTTTGATAGTCTGGAAGCTTCAGATGAGGGGATTCAAGGGGCCAGAAGAGTAATTTATCCTCCTTTGGAGCTCAGAAGTGCAGTGAGTGTTGCTGTGGTTTGCCACCAGCTGTCACCTTGCTGGAGGATGCACCAGATTATGGGGGACCCTGTCCAGCAAAACACAAGGGGAAGCAAATTTTTCAAAATGGGAGTTGGAGGAATTTTGTTTCAGTTTACATTTGCTGGATGTTTGGTCTCAAAGCTCGTTAAGGAGGGAAGCTGAGTACTCACCTCTATCTCCTTGATACCTCAGTAGTCCAGGGTCCACATCAGCACTGCCAGAGATAACAATGTGTGTGAGTTAAAAGCATTGCCTGCTTCTCCTCTCTCCCAAGCATTCCCTAGCAAGTTAAGCTTGCACTGATGTTGCTAGGTCTGAGATCTGACTCACAGGAACTTCTCTGGTGTTGTCCAACAAGCCAGAGGAGACCTGGCTGGGCTCTGGGGTCCTGGCACTCTGCAATCAAGAAATACAGATTTCCATGTTTGAACCAAGCCCATTGAACCTGGAGCATTGCCAGCACGACAGAGTTGCTGTTTCCATGGAGGCAGCTGTGAAAGCAGACTTTTCCTTTTAAAGGAAGGCAGAGCATGGGACAAAGCACATGTACTCTAATGGGGTGGAAGTTCTTTACCAGAAAGTGAACCCCTTTAATGGCTTCTGCATAAATGAGATATTCCTGAGGCCATGGATGGAGAGCGGGTGTTACTGATCTCATAAAGTCTTGCTTCCATGAGAAAAGAGAGAGGGGTAAAGAGCTGAGCCCATAGGAATGTTACGAATTTGTGAAGGGATCTGACAGGTCTGTGTCTAATTATCTCAATTCTGAGTGATCAGGGTGCTGGGAGAAATACCGAGGGCAGACCCAGGAGAGCAGACCTGCAGCAGCTGCCACAGTAATTGTGCTACCTTCACTTCACCTCATGGCTTATCAGATCCTCCTCCCTGCCCTTGAAGACCTGCTGGGCTGTCTTTCCTCTTCCATACTAAATCGAGTCAAAGCTATGCCACTGATTCAGCTCCTCCTCACCTGGCCTCTCCTCCCTTGCTCGGTTTTCTGTTGTATCTGTCCCCTCTGGCTCAGCCTCCCCTTCACTAGTAACCACTCACATTGATTTTTCTGTGCTGCTCTTGTCTTCCCAGAGAAACCCAGCATGATTGCTGTGTTTGTCCCTCCTGCCCTGCCCTCACCACTCCTGCACTTCCCACCCTGTTGGCCTGTGCTGGTTTCCCTGTAGGGATTGTCTGTTCCTTACATCCTTGTAACAGGCACATGCACCAGGGCTTTTTCCTCAGTGCTGGGAGCACCCTTCCCTGCAATTGATATCACAGCAAGGAAATGGAAATTGATGCTTTTGCTGGCTGGGGCATGTCACAGCATGGTGTGGCTCCTCACCTGCCCAGTGAAAAAGAGCTTGGCACTGGGAAAAAGCTCTTCAGTGCTGGCTCTGGAAGGGGAAAATGCTGCTTTTCCTGTGTTCTGATTCAGCAGGATGGGTAGTGTTTAACACACAGAAGGCCTTTCCACAAAGATCAGGCACACCGCGGAGCGGATGGATCACGGGGTGAGGAGGAAGGTGGCAGTGGGAAGCAGATGGGCAGCACAGTGTGGGGCTTGCCTGGCATTTGCTGCTTTGCTGTGGGAAGCTCAGAAAGGACTTACAGTAGGACCAAAGAAAGGGGAAAAAAGATTGAAACCCATCAATATTCAGAGGAGCAGAAGAAACACATATATTGACCTAAATGACCAGTGGTGACTCAGAAGCTTAAGGGAAATATATGTAAATAGTGCCATTAACAGCTTGAGGGCTGTGGGGAAAAGGGGCTGGGGGCAGCTGCTGACTTGTGAAGGAAAATGCAAAATAATGGAAATTGTTTCTTGGAGGGTCCACTCTCTTCTGCCCTCTGTTCTTCCCCACAGAGACTCATTCTCAACGAGACTTGTAAGTTAATATTTTAACTTCTACCAAAACCAGTTCAAGCGTTGCTGCCTTCCTTTGTAGGAGAGTGTCTCATAAAGCTAATTTGGAGAATAATTCAGTCTGAATCATCTCCACATGATGCATCCATATGAAGTGCAGACTGATTGCAATTTCTGCCTGTGTTTCTCCCAGCTGAAAGCAAGATGACCTGCAGGTTTTTGTTTTGGTGCATCTACAGGAAAATTTTGCTTTGCTGGCCTATTGTAATTTTTTTCCTTATTCCAGATTTTTTAAAATAAACAGAAGGGATTAACTGGAGTGGAAGGCTTAATTGACCTCTTTCAAACAAATCTCCTCCCTAGAGAAGCTTGAATTAAACCCCCACTTTCATTCCTGCAATTTAACTGACTGGTGATATCTCATCTGTAAAACAATGTACTCTGATTAAGCCTTAATGTCTTAGACTTTCAAAAGCTGATTTTATAGAGATACAGAATGTGTAACACTTGTCCTAAAACCTGCCATGTTAATCATTTATTAATATTCTATTCTGGTTATGACTTTTATGTTTGTATTTGCTCTTTACTCTGTCCTTGTAGCCATAGTTTATATAGATTTCCTACCTAATCCTTGCAATGCCCAAGTTTGCCTCTGTACTGCCTTGCTATGTTTTTATTGATTTCAGATCATGATTACATTAAGGAAAATCCCTTTTTATCTGCTCCCATGAGGAGTTTTCTGTTGAGGACAGTTTTTAGGTCTTGTATTATTTTGCAGCAAACATTGCGAGTCAAAAAGGGAGAGTGGGATAAATTTGGTTTGATAACCCGAGGTGACAGTGTAGGTGGGGACAGAGTTGGCTGTGAAGATGGGTTTGAGATGAAGTGTGGAAGGTTATTTTGCATAAGGAGGTAAGGAAGGAGTGGTGTGGAAAGGACAGGCAGGAGCTGATGGCATTAGTCCTTTGGGAGCCAGCCCCAGCTCAGTGCATGGAGCAGAAGCACAGCAAAACTGAGAAGCCAGGAAAAACAGGTGATGTGGAAGATCTGCAGGGAGTGCTGGCTCTGCTTGGAAAGTGGAAATGGAGAAGGAAGCTACTACTGAGTTTCCTTTGAGCTTTTCAGATCGAAGTATGCCTTCAGCCAAGAGAAAAAAACTCTGCAGTTCCTCCTCCCAATCCGTAATTCCCTTGCTCTGATTATTACCAAGTGTGGAAGCATTTGCCTCTGCACATGTGATGGATGCCAGCGGCACTGGAAAGCTGTCATTGGAGGGGGGAAAAATAGAAAAAAGTCTTTTCTTATGTTTGCTGGAGCAGAGCTCAGTGGAGCATTTCAGATGCTTGTGTTCAGATTTTTGCCCTTCTCCTTTGCCTTTTCCTCTGAATTAGAAAACCACCTATTAATAAGCTGGTAGGCGAGCAGTGATTTTGCATGTTAAACAGTGTGATTGCTTCATCCCAGTGGGATTGTGCTCTCTCAGAGTTTCAGAGTTGGACAGCTGAAAAATACATATATTGGTAATTAAATTAGACTTTATTTACAAATATTGGCTCAGCGGTTCTCCAAGTATGAAACTTTGATTCCTTTTCCTTTTCTGATGAGCATAAACCTTGCTGGATTCTGACCAGTTAATGTGAAGCTCAGTCTTTTTCCAGCTTTACAAAATCTTGGCTTAGAAAATATTGATGAAGGGGAACTTTGATTTCCATTGGGAAATGGGAGATAGTGGCAGCAAAGGAGAGGGAGGGAAGTGACATTTCCTCTGAGGGCCTCTGTTGTAAAGGGAGAAGGAAATGGGTTTCCTTAAATAAAGTCAACTGTGTCCCCCCCTCCCCTGTTCTTGAATGTGCTGCCACCACAGAGGGTTATTTTCCCAATTCTTTCCATTTTCAGTAGAAGGAAACAGAGAAAAAAATGTGGCTGTTTCTTGTGTCAGAGTTCTCCCCCCGAACTCCAACAGTTCTCCAGATTTCTCCAACAGAAGTTGCATCAGGACCCAAATGGTGCTCCAGAAAGCCAAAGACTGAGATGACACAGCTCTACAGTGGGGAAAAAAGAAATAAGCTTTGAAGATGAGTTTTGAAAGGTACAAAATGCTCAGGTACCACCTACCTGTGTTCTGGGTGTGATTCGTCCAGGTGCTCAGGAGTGAGATTTGCCCTAACCAGGCTGAGAGTGACACTCACGACAGAGCTCTTAGAATTCTGTAATTTCCTTTAAGCTTTGAAACTTCTTTCCAGTAAAACCTTGTAAAAGAAGTGTCACACCACCCTACTACAATGAATTATTTTTTCATTTCTGTGTAGATACCCAGCTGCGTATTTGGTATTCTAAAAAATGAATCCATATCCTGAATGAACTGATGTTTTAAAATGGTACCATGGGTGGTTAAAGGCTGCATGGCAGATCCAGCCTTTCTTTCCAGCCTGAGCCCCTGCTAGTGAGAGAGAAGGAGCTCACATGGACTTTGCACTGATTTATTCATATCACATCTCCTCTGTGGGCGAGCTGAGCCTTCAGCTTTTGGCATCCTGAGCGTTGGTTACTTGCAAGGACACGCTGCAAGTAAGAAACACGGGGGGGACAAGATGCTGTTATTTCCATTTAAAACATTCAGCATGAGTGATACAAGGAGAAAGAATAGTTATAATAACACAGCTGATTGCTGTCAGAGTACTAAAAGGGAGTTTTATTGGAAAAGGTATTATACAGCCCACTGTGCTTTGCATAATCATTTTAAAAGCAGTTCAGGACATCTTCCTGGCTTTATCCTGAAGAAGGTAGAAATAATTTAGAAATCCAGGTTGTCAGTGCTGGGTGCCCTTGAGGCTGGGCAGTTACACCAGGTGCAAGGAGTGCTGAGACTGAATTACAGGGGTAGAGTGTAAAAAGGTGTTCTGGTCATCCGCTTGTGGTGTCTCAAACAATTTGGGTCTCATGGCTGTCCCTAAAGCCATCTTTCTGAAACCTTTCTATTGCCTCGTGAAGCAAACAGTAAGTAAGTCATCTCAGGTGCCCACCTAGAGCACACACAATTTTCAGATCAGCTGAAACAGAAAATTCCAGGGTATTTACTGAGTCTTACATTCAAAACTTGGGAAAATGGACGTTCTGGGGGGTTAAGTATATCTTAAATAACTTTTTGAGTTTTACATGATTCCCTATTTAAGTACAGGAGGGAAACGGTGACAATTAAATGAGAGATTTTGTAGGACAGCATATTTCATTAGAACAGAAACTCTTTTTTTTTTTTTTTTTGTCTGGCAAGAAAATATTTCCTTTAGGATCCAAGCTCCTTCTGCACATTTAATTTCCTTCTCAGCCAGCAACTCTGCAGTCCCTTTTTTCCCAAAGTGCTGACTCTGGCCCCGCCACTTGACATAACCACACATGTTCCCTTAATGCATTTCTTTGCAGTCACTTTCCTGGCTCATCTTTTGATTTCCCAGTTGTATCAGCAGCTTTGTTGGAGTCACTCCGTAACGAAGTGGGGAATGAATGAATTAATGAATCTCCCTGCCTCTGAAAACAGCAGTGAACGCAGTCGGAGTCAGCATGCAGAGTTGTCCTTTTCTGTTAATTATTATCTTCTAATTGGTGGTGTATTTTTGATGCTGAGTCTTTGAGAAGGACGTGCAATCTCAGATCTAAATATGCTAAATTTAAACACAGACATATATATTTAAATATAAACAAAAGGCTTAGAGTCTGATGGGTCACTGGCACCATTTCACTGAGCAGGATGGGAGCCTTGGGGATCTATGAGCCATTGGTTGCTGAGAGATGATGGCAAATTTCTTCACCTCTGTGTAGCCTCAGCACCTCACCCTCAGTGGTAAATAAGATTTATCAGAAAGTACTTGGAGAAGATCTTGTCTTCTCTCACAGACTCCTTGTTATGATGGTGTTTTCCCAACGAGACAGCCTTGAGAGCTGCTGTAAAATCAGTCGTGAAGACTGGGGGAGAGGGGGGTGTTGCCATGTTGTTCCAGCAGAAGTGTTTCCTCTGGGAGAGAAGTGGCTTCTTAACATAATTGTTGAAAAGTTTGGGAGCTGAATCAGCTCATACACACACATTAAAGTCACATGGCAGCTTCTCATGGTGTTCCCAGAGCAAGATTCCTGGGAGTCATCCTAGCTGCTCACTTACTTAGCCAACTCTTTTTCTTGTTGTTTTTTTTTTCCTGAGAGGTTGGAAGTGCCCTTTTGTACCATTTCAAATGAAACCTCTCATCCTGGAGAGGACCTGGAGAGGTCCTTCCCCAAAACAGTGTGTGGATGGACCCAGCAGAAAGCAGTAATTCACATGTGTGCATCCTTCCTCGGAAGGAATAGGAGCCACCTGAGATGCAGTAACCTCTCCAGTTGCTCAAAGCCTTCCTGCAGCCAAAAAAACATTTCTATTGTTGGTATTTAGAATGTGGAAAACTAATCTCACAGCAGCATTCGTCTTGCTGGATTTGCACTGAGATAAAAACATGTGGATTCTTTCATTCAGTTTACTGTGTCTGGTCTGAAAACTTTCGTATCAGCTTCAGAGATGGGGCATTAAGAGTCTCTGTTACCTCACAGTTAGAGAGAAGGTGAGACCCATCATTTCCAAACTGCTGTCTGGAGGTGGCAAAACACAAAGTCTGCATGGCTAGGTTGCTTAGCTCTGAATCAAAAAATCAGTGTTGACGAATTCTTGAGATGCAATTATTGATCGTTGGGGATTATCCAGAGGGAGGAGGACTGAGCAGACATCTCTTTATAAACATTCCATATTCTGTATAAAGAGCTTATGGTAAACTTTCTGAAGGAGGCAATAAACAGTAAGCTCTGGAAACCCTTCAAGGGATCAGTTCTCATTTTTTAATGTGGAAACAGTATGACCTGACAGCAACTCAATAGGTAATAGGATAAGAATTGACTTTCAGACCAGCTTTCCAGCACAATGCAGAGTGAGGGGAAAAAAAAAAAAAAACAACAAAAATATGTAAGGAGTAAAAATTTAAGGTAGACTCTACACATTTGTGATTTATTGTAGAATGTGGAAATATTTTCCCTGCAGTTACAGCAATGCAGAGTAAAACCAGATAGAAAGGCAGGGAACCTGCAGTGATAACAACAGGCATGATTTTCATCTTGCAGGCACTTGCTGTGGATACATTTAGCTATAGATCTGTTTGTTTGCATTTTAAAGGTATTTTGACATTCCAAATAAACAGATTTTGCACCATTTCTTGGCCAACACAGGTCAGATCCTGTGCTTCATCCTGAAGACATTCTTATGAGAGGCTTGCCATTAATGATGAATGAATAATGAAGCATCTGTTGCTGTTGATCATTCATTGGAAAGCAACCTTTTTTTTTACAAATGTTATGGTAATAGAGCAATTCCTCAGAGGCAGCACAGCCTGTACTGTTTTAGAAGTAAAATAAGGAACGCAGTGAATATTTTTGTAGGAAAATGAAGTGTGTTGAATGCAAACATACCAGTGAGGAGTTGAGGCAGGAGGTCGACTCCCGAGCCCCGGTGTCATTACCTTGTTCCAATGGTATGTGGTGCTGTCACAGGCATGTGTGCCCCTCCTGTCCCATTTGTACTTGGCACTGTGACACCTCTGGGGGCTGCAAAATCATCTCTGCTGGGGCAGGCACCCCCTGGAGCCCCTCCTTGATGCAGTTTTGGTGTGTTCATGGATGCATCCAGCTCTGGATGCAACCAGCTGAAGATCAGTTGTTTTCTAGACCTAGAAAACATTTTGCCTCCTTTTTTTCTTCAAGTAAAAGCTGTCTTCTAAAAAATGATCAGAATACATCCACAGTAATTACAGATACTTGTGAGAAGCTGTGCAGTCCTGTGAGAAGTCTTTCCTGGGACCTGTGGAAAAGCCCTTCTGCCTCAGCCTACCATGGTTGCTGAGGTCCCACTGGAAATGCTGCCCCTCAAGCGCTGTGTTCAGTTAAGGGCCCCTCACTTCAGAAAGGACATTGCTGAGGAAGGCTCTGGAAAAAGTGTCCTAGGAAGAGTGGCTGAGGGAACTGGCATGGCTGGGAGGGCTTAATTGCTCCTACAGCTACCCAAGAGGAGTTTGTAGTGAGGTGGGGTTGGTCTCTTCTGCCTTATCTCAGCTGAAAGGATGTGAGGAAGTGGCCTTAAATTGTACCCAGGGAGGTTCAGATTAGATACTTGAAAAAATGTCTTTACTGAAAGAGTGGTCAGGCATTGGAATAAGTTGCCCAGGGAGGTGATGGAAGTTTGGGTTGGACTCGATGGTTTTGAAGGTCTCTTCCAGCTTTGATTCTGTGATTCTGTATGTTTGTAATGCTGGCTTTGCAGCTATCATCAAGCTTTGGGGAGGAAACTAATTTTCCGAGGGTTAAAACTAAAGCTTTACATGCAAACCCAAGATATTTCAGTGTCCCCTTTGCTGTGCTGCAAGTGGGTGCCAGTCCATCTCTTTTGTTGAGGCTTTGTCAGCAGACCTCACTGTGGGTGTGGCTCAAAATACAAAGGTGTAACTTGGTGCCCAGTTGGTAAGAACAGTTTTTCAAGCACTTGCAAAGTCTTTTGATAAATACAGAATTTCATATCTTTGCAGTTCTTATCCTACAGTTACCCCAACCTAGAGGAACGCCCATATTTACTAATACTCAGAATTACAGCTTCACTGTCGTTGTTCTGGAGTTCCCTGCAGGCTTGACTGATCTCTCTGCTCACTTTGTCTTCTCTACTGATGCATCATCCCTTTCATTCTCGATGGTATTTCCCTTACTGAGTGTTTTTTTCTAATTGAAAACATATAAATAGAGTACTTGCATCCTTTAATATAGAACAGTCTTAAAATAGTGCTAATATCAACTCAGAAAGAAGTAATTTACAACTGAAGTTCCAGCAGAAACTGAAGACTCAGGATGTCTCATTTAATGGGTGCCTTATTTAATCCCTTCTCCCTGTGGATGTCCAGCATTTCCTACAAAGTTAATACCATTAATTATCTCAAGCTGAGCACCCAGAGGACTATTTGCTTGTGCAAATCTGGAATCTTTTTTTCACTTGCTAGGGATAGAAATTATTTGAGTTACCTCCAGGGGTTCGGGAGGCTGAGGGAGGGGGGGGTGTTCCTCTTTAATCTGCCCAGAGCTGTTGCAGACTTAATTCCCTGCCTGAACTTCCATCTCCACGTTGCTATTTATGTGTGCATGTGTATGAGATAATAGAGAGTGACTGACTACAATATATGCATTTAAGCTACTCAGCTGAAAATTACTGAGCATTAAAATCCACTGGGAATAACAAGACTTCTAAATTAGGAAAGCACATGTCAGTCAGTGTGTGGAAATGAGGCCTTGTACAAGAGTAGCTTTCAATAAGAAGAATGAGTATTGTTCCCTGGAGTACATCAATCCTAGTTTGGCCACTCTGTACCAGCTTTTACGATTTCTCTGGAAGCATACATTGGCTTTTTTTATTATTTTTTCCTGTCTTTTGTTCCCTTGTGCATTTCTATTAGATATGTCTCATGGGCCAGCTATCAAGAGACACACTGCTGTGACAAATGATGGCATTTTCAACCATAAACAAGGTATTGTGGGATTGAAAAGAATCGTGGACAATGACAAGTCCTGGACTCTTTCTAATTGTTTAAATTTACTTTTATTATATTGTGCAGTGACATAGAAACTCTGAGAAATTGGCTGATTTGACCTAAGGTTGAAATCAGCAGAATGCTCCAGGGTAGATGAGGGACTTTGAGAAAGAGGTAATTTTTGTTGGTCTAGTCCATCAGTACCTACCTTTCCATGATTAAGACATGTATTTTAATAGTGGTTAAATGACTTAGAAGTCTGTCCCATCTCAAGAAAAAAAACCAAACACCTTGAAAATCCATGATAACAAGTTGAATCCTAGTGATTATCAGGCTTTTCATTCTAAAACTCACACAGGCATGCACTGAAAATGATACTTTCATTGAACTGAAAGAATAGTTTGGAAAAACTGTGTGGTCACAGGTGATTAATTTCTATCAGTACATTATTTGTGTGCAGAAGAGCTTAGCAAAATGGTAGAAGACTCAAAATGTGAGCTAACTTGGTTTATTCAGGATTTGTAGGTCCTTTTTGTTGCTGCCGGAGGGTCAGTGTTTAAAAGCATCATTAGTAGAGTATGTGAGAACATTTTCCAAGGTGTTATTTTATTGTTCCCAAATTGAAATGCTCAAATCATAATTAGGAGCAGAGGGATGAGCAAGGATCATGGGAAATGGGGTCCCTCATTAGACAGGTGAACCAACCTAGTGTTCACCTGCATGTTGTCCCTTCCTGTGGCAAAACAAAAAACCTTGAATCTAAGGAAGTAATGAGATCTCCCTCTAGGTAACAGCAGCAGCTTAATGAATAATACAAGACATGACCACAGGACTCACCTCTGATTTGAGGTGCTCTGCAGGCAGCTGCCCCCTGCTTCTTGGGTGTCTACCATTTGTTTCCATCCTATCCATCCAGAATGGTGCTCTGGTAGTTAGGAAATTATTAAGGAATATTGTATGTGGCAAGTCAAACAGGATTTCTCCTTTTGTCACAGTAGTGTCTCAGCCCTGACCTGAAACCAGTGTGGTTTTAAGAGTCTTTCCATGAACTTTGCTGTCTCCTCATTCAGTTCACTCTTCTTTTCCAGGTGTAGCTTCTGGGTTTATCTCCTGAAAATAGGGTAGTGCTCTCTGTATTTTCAGTTAAAAATAGAGATAAATTCTTCTTTAAAATGTAAGCCTGCAGTCAGGGGTATGTTTGGGTGTTTGTTTTATTTGTTTTTGTTTTTTTGCAGAAGCAGCTCATGCTCTGCTTGCAGCCAGCAGCAGAGGGGTCCCTACCAAGAAGCTCAGAGCCATCCTTAAAGAGAAAGGAAACACAAAACTATTGCTGCTGTTGCTGTTCCTTATAAAGAAAAAAAAAAAAAAAAACCAACAATTTTCCACATTTTTATTCGTTTTAGTTATGTTAGGTGTATAGATACATGGATATGTGTTGGTCTCCTTCCACTTGCCTCAAGAGCAGGAACTTGCACCAGTGTGAGCTGAAGGAGGGCAAACATCATTTTTACCTCTCACTCAGAAGATCCCTCAGCAGTTTGTGCTGCCATCACTCCTTCCCAGACATTGGCTTTCTCCTGGAGATTGAGTTTCAGCCCAGCTCACATTTGTCGGGAGCACTGGCTCTGCAGGCTGCCTTGACACGTTAATTTAATTTGTGCTTCTCAATTCATACTCTCTCATTTACGATCAAATATCGGGAAAGGTTACAATTAATCAGAGCGGGGGAACAGAAGCGGCCAGAGCTAATGATGTATTACTGCATTTGGGTTGCTCTGGAGGGGAATAATTGAGGTCCTTGTGTTACAGAAAACTATTATTAGTAAGTAAAAATTCTCTAAAGAAAGAGACCTGCACCCATCTCCCCATTTTGCAATCTATGTCTGTCTGTCAGGTTTCTCAAAAATAAAGCATTTTAACACTCCTGCCTGCAACCAGGTTTTTTGGCTGTGTGGCTGACTTGGGAGATCACGTTCTTTTTCACAGGACCTTTTCACAGCCTTTGCTGCTGCCCCCCTGCTTTGGGCTCACAGATGATACTCAGCGTGCATGGAGGCAATTTTTAGATGCTAATTACATGCCCATCCCCAAGGGAAAAGGGCTGTGCTGCTGCTTGCTCAGCTGAGGAACCACAGGGAATCCCTGCGGAAAATACAGGCTCACAGGCTTAATGCAGTGTGCATTTCCTAATTGAAAAGGAACTAATTGCTGGTTGTTTAAAAGCAAACACGTTGCTGGGCTGAGGCAGACAGCAAGCACAGAGCCCCTCCTGAGGGAATATTTTCAGCCCAGCCCGTGCTTGAGCAGCAGCGAGGTGTGTGTAGGAAATCTTTGCAGGCGGCCAGGGTGGCTCAGGGTCATGGTGAACACACATGATTTCCTGGGGTTAGTAGGGCACTTTATCTGGCTGCTGAAATACCACAGTAAAAAACTACAGAGCTATAATACAGAGTCATTAAAAGTTCCATTGTAAAGTAAAAATTCCCATCTCACTTCATTATTCTAGGTACTAGCTTTGTAAGGTTATTGTGTCTTTTTACATGTGGCAGAATTTTACAGACCTTTGCTCAGGGTGATCTGGGCACATACAGGATGGCAAGGGCTGTTGTTACTGCTTAAGGGATGCACTTGGAACTCTCATCATTTTCAAGATTACAAGACAAGAAGGGTCTTTCCAACTTTTGTAGTCTTTGAAAGACCAGATATTTGGAGGGGGAGCAAAAATTGGCTTTGACTTTTTTACTGGGAGCAGAAAATGGGGCAGAGTTAAACAGAGTTCTCTCTTATTTTGTAGGTTGACTGAATTACTCTCAGGATATGATAAAAGATACAGAATACTATTAACCTTAGGATTGAAGTAATCCTTTTTTTTTTTTTTTTTTTTCTTTTATTCCAATTGCCTGGATTTTATTTGCTGTAAATGCAAAAATTTGTCTTTGAGAGCAGTAACATAAATCTGGCCTTTCAACTGTTCATCAGTCTCGGAGTATCCCCTTATCTCACATACAAGAGAAGGACAACTCATGGAAACCCCAGGATGGGGCCAAACTTTGGAGAGCAAGCAAACCTGTGACCTCTCTGTGAGGGTCACAACCCTCTACAGGGTGTGAGCTGGCCAGGCTTTAACTTTTTGGGAAAGCTATTGCTGGAAATCCTGTCCTGAGCACAGACCACCATGGCAGAGTCTGAATGGGCTCCCCTGGCTCCCAGAATAGTACTGCCACCCTCTTGCTCCAGTGTGGGACTGGAGGATGCTCCTTGCTGGAAAAAACCCTTCATCTGTGACTGGGAGGCAGCACAATGATAGTGCAGTAGCTGACAGAGTGGATTTATTTGTTGGTCCACATCACACACCTTGTATGGGAATCATCTCAGGAAATTTCTTCTGTGGGGATCTGATCTGTCTGTGAAGGACACAGTTGAAATTTGGATCAGCCTGGGAGCCCATGGCACTGTGATGCTTACTGAATTATTTCTGTGCATTGAAAGGAGTGCAATGCAAAGGAGCCAAGTCTGGCTTAGATCTAGCAGGCAGGGTGTGCTGATTAGCATGTAATTCGATTTGTTAGGCACTACAGTAAACAGCATTAAGAGCAGAAGCAGTGATTGCTCCTGATAGCACCCTCTCAGTGTTACTGATGCCTGCAGCAGCCGGGAGGAGCTGTGCTACAGCTTCTCAGCAGGCACCAGCAGAGCTGGCACTGCTCCTTTCCTGGGCAGAGACAAAGAACAAGACAAACACTGCATTTATAGAAGGGTTTGGGTGACTACCTACAGAGCTCAGCTCACACGTTTCTCCCAATCTCTCTGTTCCTTCCTCATTCCTCGGTAGCATATCTGAGACCAGCACTGCTGTGGGTTACTCAGGAGAAGAGGTGGTGCAATAGTCTGATTTTCCCCCAGTACTGTTTTTTCCTCTAGTGTCATGTTCAGATTTTTCCATCATGGCTTTGGTTAAGAAACTCTGTTATCAATAACTCTTGTGCCACGGTTGGCCTGTGCGTTGAGGAGCCCTTGGCATGGCAGCCTGGAGCTGAACAGGCTCAACTCCTGCTCCCCATTTAAGAGCAGACTTGCTTTAAGTGTCCTGCTGTCCTGCTTACTGAATTCATTGTTTGCTGTCACTAAAGGACTGCCTCCTCCCGACCTCACATTTACAAACATAAAACTAACGTGCTGCATCATTTCAGCATCAGAGTGAGTAAAGTTTTTCCATAAAAATACCCCACAGAAGCACTGCAGTGATGAGTGCCGTTCCCCCCCAAAGCCAAGCTCATGGCCATCAGAAGCTGTTGTTAGCACAGGCTCTCCCAGCCCCTTGGTGTCAAGTGTCACCTTGTGCCGCTTGCCTTTGGGATCAATCAGACTATCCCTTGGGAAATCAGCTGCAAGGAGAGGACAGACATCCTGGTGCTCATCCCGCCAAAATAGCAACAAATTACAAGTGCAATACCTCATTTCCTCTCCTTCTGTGGGGTGAGCACAGCAGGAGCTGCACAGAGAGGTGGCATTTGCTGAGAGCCCTGGCACAAGCAGGGCCACGTTGGAAGCTGTCGGGAAGAATTAAGTTAACGGTGAGTGCTCTGGCATGGGGATGGCACAGAGGCAGCTCCACAGAGATGCCCTGCAGCCTCCATCCTCCTGGTAAAGGCTGCCCTGTTGCCTGTGGGATGTTTTCTGAAGTAATCCCATTAGAAAATTAGGAGTTCTTAATAACTGTGAGAGAATTGCTGTTTTGTGTGAATGGATAGATGCCTGAATGAATTTCAGACATTTTGTGCTCCTGATACAAATTTCATAAGTTTTCTGCTACACACCCGTTACCCAGCATCCTGGAAAGCTGTCTTTTCTCTTCAAAGCACTTGGGTTATTCCTCAAATGGGTTTAGGTGTCTTGGAGAACAAGTATTCACTTACCAGGGATGTTTTCTGCTTCCACACCTGATCAAATAAGGATTTTTGTGTCATATCAATAGAGCTAGGGGAAAAATTAAATCATCTCTCCTTTTTTGAGGTATGAGGACCAAGCACATCAATGGGGAGTGAATTAGGACGCTTACAATCCCAAAGCATAAGGTTTCACAGACTTGACTGCCCCAAAACCTTATCCTCAGACAGCCGAGGAAAACAGGCAGCATCATTTCCATTCTTTGGGAGAAATGAGAGGGAAATGAAGCTTCCTTGTGACTGCTGTGTCTGTTAAAGTTTTTTGGAGGGACAGTGCTGAGGGGAGGTTGGCTTGGCTTTGCAGTGAAATGGAGAGACCTTGCTGGCTGGTATCTTGTTGAGTGAATGTGCTGTTATTTCCAAAAGCAGTGTGCTCTGTGCCAGCTGATGTGCTTCTAGTTACCCAATGTTGTTTGGAGCCCGGGAGGACTTCAAGCATCCAGCAGCTGCGCTGGGAAGCAAGTCCTGTGGGAAACCCTGGCATTGATCAGAGGAATAAAACACATGTCTAGAGCTGATGGTTTAAAATGTTACTCCAATAGTCTCATGGATCCCCATCCCTGAGGGTGAATGAAATCAATGCAGTGCCATTGATCTGCACCCGGCTGCGATTTGTGGAGCCCTGTGGATGAGCCTGGTTGGGAGCTACTGCCTGACCTGCTGGCTGCTTCTGTTTGAGCCTGGAAAATGGATAATTTCTGAACAGAGAGCAACCATGACGGCTTTGGAAGAATGTCTGGAGTGCCACAAGGCACCCAAATACGCCAAAGAAAAATAAAACAATTATGATATTGGAAAAGGCAAAAACGCCACATACAAAGTAATTGTATTGTAGGAGGTTTTGGGAGAGGAAGGTGGGGAAGATACCCAGTTTAACAGAGCTAGAGAGGGACTGTCAAAAATGCAGATTTTGGGAAGTTCAGAGTAGGGTAGAAAGCCTGGCAGAGGTACCTGTGAACAGAGGTCAACAGGAGCAAGTCTGCTCTGTCTAAGGGAAATATGCACAAAGGAGACAATCACCTACAAATACACGGGGGAGGGACTTACAAAGCAGCCAGCAATCAATTTTCAAATAATGGACTTGATCTTTAGATAAACTACTAAAAGGCAATGAGGGTGGAATAAATACCTGATTTATCACCCCATCTTTTTTAAGCTGCTGCAGCAACACAACTGTATTTTCTTCTCTGAGCTTCTCTCCACCTCCTGAATCAACATCAGGGCAGCACCTTTACAGCTGTGATAGAAAAGGTTTTACTCAGCTGCCAGCCTCCTCACCCTGCTGCTATTTCGGACAGATGCTGCTCAAGTGCTTAGGGGTAGGATGGTTCTGAGACAGCAGAAAGAAAGCAGAGAACTTTTCCAGGACAGGACAGTATGTCACTGAAAAGCAGCGAAACCTCAGTCTGTTTCCCTGGGACCAGGAATTTATCCTTGCCTTGCACAGCATATTTCTGGAGTCCTCCAGAAAGTCAGTTCTGAACTTGCTTCAGTAGAACTTAGGCTGCACTTCATTTTAAGGTGGGGGCCACCAACCCCAAGGGTTCATGCAGTGTACTGGCTATTTCCCGTGCCAGTTGAATGAGCAGATACCTCTTATGTTTGCAGCTCGTGCCTCCTTCCACCTTGCCAATGACACTTCTCTTGCCCCAGCTAATCTATTAGCCTGTGTTCCCTTCCTCCTGCTGCCTTCCCCATGTTCCTCAAAAAGGCCAAAACAAACAGGAGGAAAGCAAATCGACTCAGTCTTATCAGGAAATAACAATAAAAATTGACTAAAACATTCACTTTCTGTAGGGCAAGAGCTGTAACAATTAGCTTTACCAGGCAGTCAGCACAACCCAGGTCACTCTGGTGATGGAGAAGCTGGGAAGGTCACATTTCCTCCAACAGCCTCCAGCTCCTTGCTTGTATAGGATTGGAAGGACCCCTCTCTCTTCTCCACACCAGCTGCACAGGAACCAAAAGAGCTGGTTCCTGGACCTTAAAAGGACTAGGGCCATGATGTAATGAATCCCACTCCTCAAGTCTGCTGGCCAGGAGCCAGGGTTCACTGCCCATGTGGGCCTAAATCCAGGTGCTTTGGGCATATGGCCCTCCAGGCAAATCATTGCTCTCCTGAGGAAGTCATGATATTTGTAATAGCTGGAACTAGTGCCTAGAAAGGCTAATCTGGAACAAACTAGACAGAGCAAAATGAACAAAATATTTATTTATTGAAAGGCCTTATAAGGACACACCTTGGGCAGTACAAGAGCCTGGCCAGGGCTACACTGAGGTTGGATCCAAGGGGGATCCTGGTCACGAGTTTTTACACTTTTATAAGTTTTCGTTCATCCACACATTGGGGTCAATTGTCCAATTACAGCTTCAGGTTATGAAGTCTCAACCCCCTGGCTTGCCCCCTTCCTTTCACTGTTGTTTATCCTTTCTGGGTAACAGCTGTCCTGGATTCTCTAGCTGTGAAGGGATTGTTTTGTCCAACCACCTTGTGAACAGAACTCACTAACACCTAATGTGAAATTTCAGAGTTACTTATCAAGCAGCAGAGAATCTGAAAAATACAAAACCTAAAACCTAAGGCATCAATACCTGATGCTTTTTTAAGCAGGACCCTTCACAAGTGCGAATGAAAGCCCTTGGACCAGGTTAGAATTAGATCTGAGCTCTCTGTTTTCATTGATGAAACGGCACAGGAATAATTCCCCTCTGAGTGCTGCTGTATGAGAGCTAGATCTGACCCCAGCAGAGCAAAACTCTCATCTGGGAGGGTTTGTCTTTGCTCTAGGATCTGGGATGTAGATTTAGGATGCAAAGCTGTGCCTGCATTTGCTCCCCCTTGTATCAGGGCACAGCTCACAGCTTACCCCATGTGCTGTCCTTGGAGCAAAGCCATCCACTGCTGCTGGCATTGCTCTGAGCTTGGAGCTTCTGTGGGGTGCAACTTGCAGCACGGACAGAGAGAGGTGTCCAAAGTAGGACCTGGGGCTTTCTTTCCTGGGAGTTTCCTTGTCTCAAGTAAGTAACCCAAGTAAGAGCCTGGGTTAATTTCTTAAAATCTTCTCCCAGAAAGGAGATCAGATATGCTTGCCTCACATAGATCTCAGTGCGTCGTGAAGTTGATGTAGGTAGCTGGCTAATGACATCTACTAAAGTTCCCTGTGGAACAGAGGGAATAGCTGAGGGTTACAACAGAGTGTAAACATGTGTCTTTCTTTCTTTTCTTTCCTGTTTCCCTCTGACTCCTCCAGATCTTTCCACCATGTTTGGGAAAAAGAAGAAAAGGCTGGAAATTTCCGGGCCCTCCAACTTCGAGCACCGGGTCCACACTGGCTTCGACCACCGGGAGCAGAAGTTCACGGGGCTGCCCCAGCAATGGCACAGTCTGCTGGCGGACACGGCCAACCGGCCAAAGCCCATGGTGGATCCCTCATGCATCACTCCCATCCAGCTGGCTCCTATGAAGGTACCGTGCTGAGTCCCTTGGGTGTCCATCAACCTGCCTTTAATTGCGTGTCACCCGAATGAAGCGGTGCCAGCAGCATGTGGGTATTGTGTATCAGCTGTCCTGGGAGGCAGGCACGGCAGGGAGGGAGCTGCAAATCCAAACATTTAGCAGCAGAGCTGCAGGGAGAAAAAGGAATTCTGTGTGTAAAACTTGTGGGAGTGTCTCAGAAGAGCGTGAGTCTCGGGTCTGGCAGGGGCTGAGCCTTCACTCTCCTGGGCTGCAGAAGAAAAAGCCACAAGTCCCAGTGGAGGCCCAAAACCCTGCTCCTCTACAGCATAAAGCTCCTTGATAATTAATTTAAGAACAGTGCTTTAGGCAAAGGCAGTTTGGAGCAAGGGAGAGAGGGAAAAGTACACCAATGGAAAGAAATTAAATTGCTTGTTCAGCCGGGCAAGGAGCTCAGGGAGGGATCTCATTGCCTGAAGTGGGTAGGACATGGTGATGAAGCTGAGCTCCTCAATGGGTGGGAGAATGAGGGGAAACAGCCCCAGGTTTGACTTGGGAGGCTCAGGCTGGACACCTGGGAAGAAAACTTGGCTTAGAGGGTAGAGCAGAATTGCAGAGGGAGCCATCAGGATTGAAAGGTTAGGAGTCTGGTAGAGCAATTGACCCCAATTCTGCAGTTTCTCTGGGGCTGCACATCCTGACGTCCAAGTGAATCACACCTGTGTGATGGTGGTAGCATAGACCCTGCCAGCCAGGCACCTCTCCCTGCCATGCAGCTGCAGAATAAATTTAGGATTTCATTTTCACGTGGATTTTTCTGCAGCAAGGGAAAATCAGATAATCCTGAGAGCACGGACTCTGTAGTTATATTTGTTAAGTGCTCTTTGCTAAATTTGCATTTACTGCCTGCTCTGGAAGGGCACTCATCACTTGCTGATCAGATCTTCTGGGTGCTGCTACAGGACAATAGGGATAAAACCAAGGTCTTAATTTTTTTTTTTTTTTTTTTTTCTGTAATAAGATATCTTGCTGATAATAGCAGCCCAGAATAATGAGGGAAAAGGTAGGTAATCCTTTTCCTGCTGTGGTGGAGGAGAGCAACTTTGTTCCACAGCCTTCTTAACACCAAAAATATCTCTGGATGTTTTGACATGAACACATGAAGATGTTTTAAAATGGGGGAAAAAAATGCAGTTTATTATCTTGCAGAAAGAGCCTCTCTTTTCTACAGTTCTGGAGCTATAAATCCCTAAGCTTAAAATGTTTTAAATTGCATTCCTTTCCTCAAATTGCAAAGATCATATGATTCTGGGTCTTGGCCTGCAAATCGACATTTGAAGAGCTGGGTTCTGAAATAATACACGGTGAAGGATCAAGCCCCAAATGGGAAATTGCCACGTTTTGAAGTAGAGAAAATCACTGTTGGTTCTTTGCAAGAAACTGTAAATTATTGCTTTTCTGTCTGTGTATCAGGGGTGTACATATGTGCATATGCCAAGGATGTACTTTTCAACTAAACTGTCCTGTGCTGGGGCCAGGAGCCAAAATGTGGCTCCTAATCCAAGCTCGTTCTTCCAGTATAGCCTCAGGTCATGGTGATCCTTGATGCCACCTGCATTCCACAACATCTTCCCAGAATGTGTGTCCCAGGGACAGGACGCCTGCAGCCTGGTACCCTCACGGGGCTGAGCACAAAGCATCTGCAGAGACACACCCAGGAAGGAGTTTCTGTGCAGATGGAAAATGAGAATTTGGAAGGAGATTACTCAGACTGCAGTTAATTGCATGCCCAAAGCTATAGGTAGGTGAGGAAATGGAGTTAAGACTGAAGGACTTGGGAAATTGTGCCTTTACCATCCTGTTTCTTTCCCTCTCTGAGACTCAGTTGCAGCTAATTGAAATGGGCCTCCACAACAGTGCTAGAAAGTTTAAATAGCAACTAAGAGGCATTGACTATCAACTGAGAATTGGCTTTTATCTCTGTTGCAAGATACCACTTTACTGTATATTTGTTAAGAATTAACATGCTTTGTTTTGACACAGCCTAATTTACAGAGAGAAGCTGAGTTGCAGTCACTTTAAAATTAAGAATATTTAATGTTACTAAACTAGTTCAGCATAAACATTTAATTTATACAAATTTTTAATGTGTGCACTTGCACCAGTACCTTTAGTGTTTAAAGGATATTTCACACAGGATTTCATAACTTTGCTGAGAACTGTAGACTTAAAAATGCACTTGCAGCTCTTGAAGATAGGAGCCAAAGGTTCTGAGATCTTGGTAGTGTTACAGAACTTCTCTCCACACAACAGCTGAGAGTTAATTAATGCATTGACATGTAGCAGATTCACAGTTGTGCCTGAACCACAGTATTAAGTCAGGCTGAGGCATTTGGCCAGAGTTAGTTCATGCTGTGGTTTCAGGTCTTACAGCAGCTGTGTAACTCTGCTCTCACGTGCTCCTAAATTTCTTTTCTATTTATTTCCTTCAGTATTGACTGTCTTTGTGGTGTGAGGCAGAAGTGTTCCTCCTAATTGGTGCTCCTTCATGACTGAAGAGTACCACAGATCAGCAGGACAGACTTTGACAGCACCATTTCTTGGTTTTGAGACAGAACTGGTGTTTTCTTGCTTTAGGCTTCACCCTGAGCTGAGGCAGAGGAAGGGAAAGAAAGACTTTTTTTGAGTTCTGTAGGTTTTGCAGCTTTCTCAGTGAGTGGTTCTTGCTTGTTTCTCAGCCTGCAAAGCAGATCTGATAGGGCGTAGCATATCCCTTTGGGTAAAAGCAATAAATGATAAATACTCTCACTGCTCCATCTCTGTTCAAAGGCAGCAGCAGCAGTGATGATGACGAGGCAGCGCGCTGGACTCTCAAATATCCTGGGGGATGTCATCCCTTGCCTCTGTGCTGGCTGGGATGAAAGGCTCATAGTGCTTTGACACGCGCGTGGCGGCAGCTTGTCATGGAAATATCAGCCTTTGAATCCAAACCTGAGCTGACTGTACAAATTCATTCATTTCAAAAACAACGAGAGACAATAATGGGATTCCCCTTCTCAGTGTGGCTGACCCAGATACCAGCAGAGGATTGTGTATTTCAAGTGCAAGCACAAGTATAGCACAGCAGAAAACTTCATGAAAAATAGAATGGCAGTGATCTTGAGAGGTTTGAGGGGTAGATACAAGGAGGGAGTGAAAAAAGGCTGAATTTTCACTGAAAACATCCCTGCACAAAAAACGTGAACAGTCTGTGTCCTCCTGTACTTAAAATAGGCTTCAAAAAGTCTGACATCCTGATGCCAGACCTCTTGGTCCTCTTGCTTCAGCACTTTGTAGTTATTCCATGTGTACCTAGAGCTCACAGTTTGCTGTTTGTTCTCAGCACACAATATGCATGGCTTATCTTTGCCTTTATGCTACACAGAAGTTCCAGTTTGTTGCCACCCTTTGATTTTTGGAAAGCTTCAGAATCAGTAACTAAGCAGATGCATCTCCACTCCATTCAAAATACCAGGAAAACAGACACCAGAACCTTTATTCTGGGGATTTTTGCCAAAAGAGCTCATCATTGGCTTTGTAAAGATCTCCATTAACATTCTTGAATGCCTGCTGCTGTCAGTGGGAGCAGGGAGGCACTGAAGACTTGTTAAAATATTTTACCCTTCCCATGTTTCCTAGTGCAGGGAACAGCTGAGCATCCTCGCTTCTGTCAAGTTACTGGAGGAAAAAAAGCCATTTATTCCTTAAAAAATGCCATACTGGGATTATTCTTTAGTTGTCTGTGCTGCTTCATGTGTCAAGCCTTCATTGCTATGTTTTTGTTGGTGCTTTGGGTAGTTTCATCCATCCACATCTTCATCAAGATCAAGGTTCCCAACCTGAGAATGAGACAGTGCTGAGTTTGTCCTTGAGAAAGGAGGGAGGCAGCTGTCAATGTTTGGGTGGATAAATATGTAGAGACTTCAAGAAAACTGAATCCTCCCTGCTGGGCCCTCCACATGATCTTCTCCCTTCTTCTGCATGTGGAGAAATTTCACTTTTCCTGCACATTAATTTGAGATGCACACGGACTGTGCCATTAACTTGTGGCAGTTCATTTACCTGGTGCCCTGCAACACGTGGGTTTTGCAGAGCAGAGAATTTCTGTAGGGGACAGACCACAGGGTTGCCAACCTCTCTCCCAGTCTTGCATCCTCGTATCTCCATGGTCTGATCTGTATGTTTTGTCTTAGAATTTTCGCTTTTCTCACTTTTGCCTCAATCCTTGACCCCAGTCCTGGTGAGTCAGCTTTAATTTTTAATTTTTAAAACTTTTCAAAGTTTCTACTGATGCATGTCAGCCTCTCTCACCTACAATGAGGGGGAAAAAAAAAAAAAAAAAAAAAAAAAAAAAAAAGAAAATGAGTTATTGGTTGTGGCCCTTTAAATAGCTCTGACATGAAAATCAAAGCTTTTGTTTACTCTGCATGAAGACAGAAATAAAAAAAGCAAGTATTTCTCTTCCCCATCCTCTTTGGCCTCTTAAAATTCTCCCAACAAAGACGTCCAAGCCTCATTTAAGGTGACATTTTTTTCCTACATTTACACATGCCCTTGCTTACATGGAGGATACTGTGCACAGTGATACTGAGTGGTCAAGTACCTCAAAGAGGAGATGAATGAGGGTCCTTGTCTGGGCTTGAACAGTCATGAATATCCAGATTTCATTAGAAAACCCCATCCCTCTCCTCCCCATGTGGAATTGCACAGGGAAATGCCTGATCAGGAAAAGGGGGATTTAGAAATAAAGAGCTGTTCAGAGGCATAGGAGCAGATGGACAAAGCAATGTTGTCCTGACTTCTCTTCCTCACCCTCTCAAATTTTTACTTGTCCTTGACAGCTCCTGCCAGGACAGGACCTGGAAGGCTGCTGACATCTCGTGGGCCTTCCTTGTAACCACATCATGAAAAGTCACACTTGGTTCTTAATTCCACGTTTTGCAAAGGCACGTTTTGCCCAGTGCTTGCTCAGCTGGGAGAGGGTGGAGGGGCTGTCTCCAGAGAGGGCAGGAGCCAGCAGCTTGCAGCACAGCACATCCTGGGTGGAAGGAAGATGTTTTGCCACCAAGTGTGGTTGAGCAGCAGGACAGCAGCCAGGGGGGACTGTGGGATCTCAGCCTTTGGAAAGGAGAGGGCAAAATTTGATGGATAATGCCCTTTAGCCTTATTGGGTTTTGATGTTAGCCTTGCTCTGGAGGCAGGAGTCCCTTCCAGCCAAAGCTTTTATGTGATTATCTTGGTCTGCGAGTGATTATTGCCAGATTTGCAATTGTCCTGTAAGACAGCCCCGCTCCCAATTTATTTTGATCACTGAACAGGAATGCATTTGCTGCTGCATGCTCCTGGAGGAAAATACTGCCACACATTTAAATGGAAGCTTTTCTTTCAAAGGGATCATATTTCACCCTTGAGTGCCATTTGTTTTTCGGTGTCTGTAAATGACAATGCTACTTCAGTTATCTCTGTTCCCCCCCATGCAGATTTAATACAAATATGCCATCTAGTGTCCATGTCTAACTTGGTGTGAGAAGAGCCAAGCTGACAATCACTAGTGTAATCTTGCAGGAATTTAATCACTGTGCAAATAGAAATGAGCCACAGTATGAATCAGTGCAAGGAGTACACAGCTCAAAAGTTTTTTAGAATTTTATTGCTAAGTTAATATATTTTCATATGTTCTGCATTGTAAAGAGGAAACTTTTGGGGCTTATTTCTGATTGTCTGATTTCAGAAAATTATAGGGTTTATGTAAGTCCTTTAGAAGAACATTTTTGCTGCCTGTGAAGTTGATTTCAACAATAGAGTCAGTGTTTAAAAGTCATCTGGACAATGCCCTCAGTAACAGGCTTTAAATTACTCTGCCCTGAATTGAGCAGGTGGTTGGACTGAGTGATTGTTGTAGCTCCCTTCCAGCTGAAACAATCTATTCCATTCCCTTCCATTCCATTCTATTCCATTTCATTCTAAAGGAAGCACCTCTCCCTGTGATGCTTTAACTGATACATTCTCAGTTCTTTATAGTTTTCAGTTCTGGCTTCTTCTATAAAGTTTTGAGTTTCTGGCTTTCTGAACAGCAGAGTTCTTGATCAGCAGCTCTTTTATTTCCACACAGTTGTTTTCCATGCTATTGAAACACTTCATCCAGCCTGATTCTGACATTGTTTTTCTAGAGACTCATTTGGAGAATCAAAAACAGCATCATTATCATTTCAGACTGACTCAAAACACAGGATATTCCTCAGTTCAACTCATGTGCCAGAAAATGAGTTATTATTTTTCAGTTCAACTAATGTGCCAGCAAATGAATTATTCACATACTTTTTTTGACCAAGGTATTGGTCCTTTATGACAACCCCCCAGGTTTAGCCAGGTGCATTTGGAGTCTGTCTGCAGCTGAACTGTGGACACCAACACCAGGATCTACAGGCTATCCTGGAGAAACAATGAGGTAAAAAAAGACCTCGCCTAGAACACAGAGTAAATACTGTAAGTGGCAAAAAAAGTTTTTCATATTCTTATTACTGTCCTTTAAATGTGCTCAAAATTAAGCAGGAGCAATGCCTGCAGGAATGTGGTTTTCAGAGGTGGTCACTGTAGCTGGCAGTGGGTGCAGGACTCTACTTTGGACTGTGAAGACAAGTTCAGCACTGCACTAAAACCTTTAGGCCATCATCTGCCCCTCTGCCTTGGAGGGGTGACACTTGGCTGCTTGCTGATCATTTCCCTCATTTGAAAGGTCCCTGACATCCCCAAAAGAACTTGTGCTGCCAATACTCTCCTCCTGCAGGCACTTGGAGCTCACACCCACATCTGTGCAGTCCCTCTGAGCTCAATAAGTGCTTTCCCTGAGGGATTGCTGCAGTTTGCTGTCTGCAGTGAGGGGATCTTAGGAAGTTCTTCAGAAATCCTTTATCATCTTAGCAAGCTTTGCCTGTGCAACAGTGGGCATTGATTTAAATTGGTCCACTTAACATGGCAAAGGAGTTACTGTAACTGGGCCTACAGCAGTCATAGACAGCAATACTGATAAATATAGATTACATACTTCTGTGGGTAAAAGTTGTCTCCAATATGATGAGTAAAAGAATGTTCTTAAATAGATCAGCACTGAGATTTTGTGTAATATTAGTGTTGGAGGAAGCTTGCAAGAGTAAGCCTTAGTCCTGCTATTGAGTGCTTATGTGGGTGAGCAGAACTTTGCAGTATACTAAAGATTGAAAATAAACTTGGAGTTCAGTCTACAGCTGCTGAAGCAGACAGACCTCCTTTAGAGCTCAAAACCCACCTATAGGTTAACCTTATAGGTCTACATATTTAAGGGCCAAACTCTTGTGCCACCATTTCAGTCACTGAATCTGGTCTCTTCTGGGAATACTCTCCAGGTAGCACTTTATAACCTGAAACAAACCAGGAATTAGATCCTGACCAAGGACACTCATAATCAGGTTCTTTTTTTAACATGGAAGTTGGTCCCTGAAGACAAATCTATAGGACACTGTTCCAATAACTCCTCTGGCTGGCTTACCTGTCCTGGATAATGAACCACAGTCCCTCCTGCTGTGTGGATGTGGAGGGCTCCATCACTGCTCCATGTGCCTGTTGTTTGTAGCTCCCTCTCATTTGTTCAGCCCACCTTTTTACTCCAAAGCCTTCCCTGTACTGACCATACTCTCCCTGGGGACAGGAGCAGAGCTTGAGCCAGGGAAGGACCAGGCAGGTAGATGCTTTGGGATGCTTCTGGAACCTGTCCCATGGCCATGGCAAAGCAAAGCATGGAAAATAAACAGTGAGGTGTAATTTTCCAGTAAATGTTTGGAAAGGTCGGGTGTGTTTTACCAAGATCAGTCACACAGTCCAGCGAGCGCTCCCTGGAAAGCCAGACTGGAGTAACGTATGCTGGGAGATGCCTCGTTTCCATGGATTGGCCGAGCCTTCCTCCAGTGGTGCTGCTGAAGTCCACCAGATTAAAAGCTGAGTTAGAGAATTCTCTGCTCGTTTCGGTCCGTGGTCGGCCGTGGGAAACACTAGGTGGCAGCAGGGAATCTCTGGAAGTTCGCATCCGTGCGTGTCAAAGGCGCGGACCGTGTCAGCTGAAGTAACGAGGAATCTGCTTGGGCATGCTGATGGCTTTTGCTCAAGGCAGATGCTTTAGCCCACGGGTCTGTGGAGGGGATTTCCACATAAAATTGGTCCTGAAGAATCTGCAGTCCATGTCAGCACTGGGGGGCAGAGCTTGCTCCTTCCATCTCATTGATCCGTGCAGTGTAGTTGTCGTTCAGTCGCTGCACATTCTGCACGTCTCAGTGACAGGCTTGTCCCTAGGTCTGCTAATGAACTTGGTTTGAGCCCTTGTAGTCCAGAACAGAAACCAGACAGGTTACAGTCACATTAAACCGTGTGCCATATAATAGAAATCTGTAATGTCCCTTCCAATCCAAACCAGCCTGTGATTCTAAAATTATAACCAAACAGCCACATTTATTCAATCCCAGCAGAGTTTAGTTCAATGGAGTCATAGGATCAGAGGGGAAACACTGTTGCCAAACAACTCACTTACCTGTGGAGCCAAAGCTCCAGGTATAAATGTGCTTTTTTCTGTCTCCTGCTCTGACATGATTAGATCTGGGCTTTGGTGGCTCTCTAGGAATTTGAAAGTGCTTTGCTGAACTTTGTTTCTTTCTTGTCTTCCCCTTCATGCAGGATCCAATTACACCAGACAAGCACTAGGTATTACCAGGGAACAGCACTGACTTACCCACAGAGACTTCTAAATGCCTTTTCTGTTATCTGTGGGGTGAACTGTGTTGGCCAGAAAAAAAAGGGTGTTTCAGATACAGATCTTTGGATAGAGAAAAGTGAATGAAAGAGAAGTATTTAGGGTGAGCATTTCTGCTTTTTAATTGCTGAGATCCAACGGGCATTAGTAGTTAACTCTCAGGATCACACAGTTAAAAGGATAGCATAAGATTGTGAATTTTACTGAATTTTACAGTTTTGTAGTCTGAGCAGAACAGTAATTAGTATCTGTGTCCTAGTTTGCAGTTAATGATTCTCACTGAGCTTAATGCACGTGAAGAATCCTTATTGCTAAGGCTTATCTTCCCTGTGAAGCAGCACTTTCCAGGAGCATGGGCTATATAGGTATAGAAAAATGGTTTAAACACAGCAATTTTAATGAACCACCCATGGAAAATGCTCTGGAGCAGGAGGTGAAGCCTGACTTCCATCCCACATCCCAGGCTGGGGGAAGCAGCCCCATCTCCCCCTTATCAGCAGCATCTGTGCTGCCCTTCTCCTTCTCCCTGACTTCTCAGCTGTCTGGCAGGGTTGGAGGAGGGAGGGAGCTGCTCTGTGTCAGGCAGATTAATTTATTAAGCATGTCAGGACCAATCTGCCACCGAGGACAGAGTGCACTTGGTGGCGACGCAGCCCCGCAAATCGAATCAAATCGAGATTAGCCTAGAAATGTTTGAGCAGTTTCTTGTACACGAGACATTGTCATGCTGGGCTGGGCTACAGCTCTGCTGCACAGCTTCCTCTAAAATCTCCTGCCTCACTTCCCATCAAGAAGGTATTTGATTTGCACTTCTCTTTTACAACAGGGAATAATTAAAATGTCAGCTGAGGAGGCTCCTTGTGTCTTTCATCTCACCTGCCTTGTAAATTTGACCTCAGCATTAGATTTCTGCCCAGGAGCACTTTTTTGCTTCATGTCCATGTCTGCAGATGAAAACCGCTCAGCAGGAGTCAGTCCTGCTTCCTTAGGACATTCCTATGGCTGCAATTCCTATTTGATATTATCCTTGAAAAGTAAAAGTAATGTATTTCCTTAGAAGAAAGAATGCTGCAATTTACAATGCAGATGAAATTATTTTGTGTTTTATTTTGCCAGTACATATTCCTGGATTCCCTGAAATCAAGGAGTGAGCTTTCAGGAGAGGATGAAGAAGTCCAAAGTAATCAGAGACATCGGTCAGATTAAAAAGTGCCCCTTGCATGTGTGTGGCCAGGAATGCACAATTTTAGTGTGTTAGGAAGAACCTCTAAAACTTTCTGACTGTTTCAAGGCCATAGGACTGAGGCATTTTTTGACACTTCACTGCCTGCAGGATGATTTCTCCTGCTGTACCATGATAGTGCCCTCTCTGCCAACATGGGCAGTGCTCTGCACACATCACCCTGCCCTTTCTTGGGGTGTTAATCCCAAATTTTCAGGGCTCAGATTGCAGGGACTGTCCCAAGCTTGAGCAGGGCTCTTGGGCAGCAAGCCCCATCGATCTGCAGTGCTGGGGACTGAGGCACTCAGCACTCACCAACATTTTCCTGCTCTCCCTGCCTCTGCCTGATGATTTATGGAGTGGGAAAGTAATTCACAACCCTCTGCCACGGCTTGCAGAGCACCAGGAGCTCCGCGAGCCGGCCCCACATGCTCGGAAACAGAAATGTTGACTTTGTCTTCAAGCACCTGCTGTATCTAAAGCTTCCTTCGCTGTGGCAGATCGCAGCCCAAAGCAATAAAGTTCAAATTGTTTCTTCTAAATTAACAGACTGTCAAAATCCTCATTTTAATTAAAAGCAGGAGATGGCCCTGACCGCAGTGGAGTGACCCAAGAACCTCTGCCCTCCTGAGCAAGTGCCCCACTGTCAGAGCTGTCAGATGAAGGCAATTACTTCCCGAGCGTAAAATTTTATCACACTGGAATTGACTTAAATATTTCAGAAAGCTCAATCAAACTGCAGCCAGAAAAATCATTCACTGAGGGAAAAAAAAGCACCAGGATCATTAATTGGGTTAATGCTCCATCAACCTTGCATTTGTTAATGGGCATGTTCAGGGCACAAGGGGTACCTCATCCAGGGAAATTTCATCCCAGCTACAAAGATGGTTTATGCTGCAGTGCGACTTCGTGAATTACAGGCTGTCCCTTTTTAACTGTTGTGTTTTTAACTGGGGCTGCTGGTCACGAGCAGACCGCATTCCCTGTGTGCAGTGCCCTGTGCCACAGTGGTCATTATGGTAAATGTATGGGTGAGTGCCACTAGGAGGGTGGAGCACTGGATTTCCCACCAGCCACCCTACAGCAGGGCTCCTCTCCCCGTGAAAATCCCACCCCAGCCCTTCTGTGGCCCTTGCAATGAAGTCTGTGATCCTGGCGTGTGGCTTGGTTGTAGAAAGACTTCTTTTAAATGCCTGTCAACCCTGGGAAGACTCAGACGATGTTGTGGCCCACCAATTCTCAGCACCAATCACATGTAGGTGTAGAATACTGACTCTGTGCCCTAAGAACAGTGGCAGTGGGTGTCTCAGTGTCAGCACCGTGTGGGAACACCCACAGCTCCTGTGGAGTGTAACAGTGGGTTCTCAGAGTTGAAGTATTTAGGGAGCTGGTGGGGAAGTGTTGTTTAATTCTTGCAATTTCTCATGCCTTTGTTGAGAAAAGTGGGGGTTCGTTTTCCTCACGCTTCCTCCACATCAAAAACCTGGAAAAACAACAGTCTAGACTGCAGATATTAGAGATAAGGATGACTGGCTGATGCACATTAAGGTTGATGGTGATTGTGATGTGGCTGCAGGGAGCCCTGCATTCATTTAGGATAGCCCCAGACCCCTGTAGGTTCCTCTTGCTGTCCCACCTCCCTGCAGTTTCCCTGGGAAGTGCTTGCACCAAGTTCAGCTGGGCAGCAGAGTCAGTTCATACCTGGTTTAAGATGCATTTTTGCACTGCATTTTCATGTGAAAGTGGTGATGCCGGAACGGAAAGAGGCATCAGGATTGCCACCAGCTCTTGCTTCATCTCCTGTTACCTGCATTGTGGCTGAGGATGAGGAGCTGTAGTACAGGAGACATCACTCCCACATCTCTCCATAAGTGCATCAGTAGTCCAGGCACAAACCAGCTCCCAAGCCCAGATCTCAGAGGTATCAGTGACACTCTGGAGCTTCAGTGCTTTTTATTATCTGCCCTCGGTTCTGTTATTTTTATTTGATCAAACCCTGTAAGTCACACACAACCCTGCCTGCAGCAAACTTTGGTCCAGGACCTGTGCCGTGTCTTGGTGTTATAAAACTAGAAGGGGAGTTGTGTTTCTTGGAGGGAGGGATTTCTGTCATCTTCCTCAAATGTCCCCAACTTTGCTTTGTGTTTTTTAGCTGGCTCTGGAGTCAGCCCTGTTGGAAAGCTCTGCTGCTTCTGCAGGGTTTCTCCCATGACTGCCATGGGATCCTGTGTGGTGCAGAAAACACATCAACAGTTGCTGACCACAGCTATACCTCAGTAAATCTTACTGAATTTGCTTTGCAACTTCCTTGGGGGAAAGAAAGCCAATTCCACTAACACAGACGGACTGGCAGATGACATGGCTTCAAAAGGGGGAAAACAAGGGGCCTGGTGTTCATTACACTTCCCAGGTCACTTCTCTTTCCCTGACAGAAAATGTTGATTTGACAGAAGAGGAAAATTTTACATTGATGAACAGATTTTTTTTTTTTTCCAGAATTTGGACAAAACATTGCAATCTTTGGTGTGGTTTGATACATTTTTTTAGTTTAGTGGCTCCACTCTGTGCACTGTTGTGCTGAAACCATTGCCACCAGCCTTATGAAAATGCAGCAGTACTATTAGGGCAGTTAAAATTCCTGTGGCTAATGTTTTTGAGGAATTTAATTTTATGGGATATCTTGCTTTTCCTTTCAGTCTCTGGATAAAAGAAAATGTTGAAGGGTACTAAGTACTATGAAATAGAAATTTTTTGGTTTGAGATTTCTTCACTCTTCTCCCTAAAGTGCTGTTTAACCCATCAGTAATAAAGACATTTTGTCTTTCACATTGAAACTTTTAAGTTACATTTCACTCATTGGTTATGTGTCTAAGAGATTGCTGTATGTGTAAAGGTTTGCATACATATAAACTTGCACAGATCAGGTGTGGTTTAAGCAAGTCCAGAATAATTCTTTTTAACTGTTAATATTCTCCAATAGAATTTCAAGTTACATATAAGAAGCATTTTTGTGTATTAAAAAAAAAAAAGGAAAGTTACTAGAATGTAGATATTTCAGTGGTATTTTTAAACTAAGTGTTGTGTTAAAGTTGCTATATTTTAAGATGTCAAAAGAATTACCAGTGAATGTGATTATAATGAAACGTTGCTCTTGTTGTTATGGAAACCAACTTTTAAAACTGCTGTGCAGGGTGAGAAATTACACGGTGCCGTTCTTGTGAGCCCTTTTTTATAGTTTTCCATTATTTTGCTTTTGAAGAATTTTAAACAGCTGGAAGTAGTGTTGTTAAGCATATTAGACTGCTCTCAAGCTGTACCTTTGTTTTGATCCAGTGATCAGGAGTCAGCTCTGGTGACATGCACATCCCAGACGTGGCACATCCTGCAGCACCCATGGGATCATGTGTGGTGTTTCTGCCCTCCCAAAGACTGATTTGGCTGAGTTTTACTTGGGGGATTTGCACTTCTCTTTAATTTCTCCTGTGCAGGTGAATGGTCCTGTCTAAGAGCTGTCCCAAACAGGGATTTATGGATCTCCTAGAAAAGGATTAGAGCAATTCATGAGATGGGATCATGGCTCACATGCTTAGACACTTCATGGTAAGGGGCAGGTGACCTTGTCTCATGCTCCTGTTTTGGGCAGGTGACTCTGTGGTGTAAAGTACATGTTTGGTCCAGGGAGCAGAGACCCAAAATCCTGGCACAGCTGAGTCACCCAACACCACTGCAGTCTGCAGAATGCCTTCCCCAAGGAGGGAACTGTGGGATACCAAAACAATTACTTTTTTCTAGTACTGGTTTTATGAGGACAATGAGAATTTACAGCATTGGGAAGGAGTTCATAAAGGAAATGATATAAACTCCAAGGCTTCCAGGTGTAAACCCGGTTCTAAATTACAGGCTTCAGGAAGGGATGTTCTGACATACTTTCCTGTCTGTTGTGTATTCCTTGTGACTAACTCTGAGTAATAACTGTTTTGTAGACAGGCTGTAGATCAAAACTGGAGCAGCTCCCACAGGACACTACTGGAGGGTGCAGAGTGATGAATTACCTCATATCCCATCCAGCATCATTTCTCACCACATATCTGATGAGTTCCTGTCAAAAAGGCTTCTTTCCAGGATAATCTGTGTTTCACAAGTGTCCTAAACTTCCCACTTAGGGGAAAGAGAGGATGGAAATACAGAAATTTTTTTCAGTCCTTTCTCATGTAGCTTCCCCATTCAGGTGTAATTAAGAATTCACTGGAATGTGGAAAGATTGGGAGGATAACTCTTGACAGTGTCATTTGGAAAAAAGCAACTCAGAGGTTTGAATTTTCCATGGAGTGGAATGTTCACTCAAGTGAATGTTCCATGGAGAAAAGCCTTAAGTGCCCAGTGGAACCAGTTACGAAAGCAGCAGTTCCAGCTCCTGGCTGAGCTCCCCGGACACTGGGCCTTCAGCTGCCATCCCTTTTCCACCCTGGCAGCACATTTACTTCTCCATGTGCAGTCAGCCATTGGAGACATGGGCAGGTTTTTGTTTCTCACCTCCCATCTGCCTCTGAGCCCAGTCCTGGTGTCAGCCCTCAGGATGGCACCTCAGTCTTAAAATTTCACCTCACACACAAGGGAAAGGATACACCTCCTGTTGGCCCTGTGCTGCTGCACAGAGCAGGGTTTGCTGCGTGCTTTCACCTCTTTCCAGGAGTTTTAAGAGGCTCTATCTATGCTGGGGTCACAGAATGGGTCAGTTTGGTGGACGGGACTCTCATGTTTTATAAAAATACTTTTTTCTCTCTGTTTTTCACAGCTGCACTGAGAAACACAAGAATGTACAAAAGTCTTTTTCTCCCCAGCCAGAGATTGAAGAACTGGTCGTGAGCCATCTCTTCTGCTTTTTCTCATTGATTGTTTATTCTTTCTTATCTCTAACATTCTTTCTCCTGACCAGCAGAGATCTGCACTGCAGGTCAGTCCAAGGCACAATCCCACCCACACAGGGTGGTGTGTATTTTTATATTAAAACCAATGTAAGCAGTATTTATACAAACTTGCCAATATGTATTATTCATATTGGAAAGTCAGTCTCTACTCTAAGCCAACCAGAATGTGCCACCTTCAGAGCAGAAAATGGGGCAGAGAAGAAGAAAGAAGACCAGCAACCACAAGGTTCCTCCATCTTGTCTTCCCTCCTTACCATCCTAAAAACCCCAAATACCTAAAATTCTCACCTTGTGATAAAACTACACACTATTCTACTATCAAATACACATTCTTGAAAACTCTGCTTCGTCCTAGAGCCTAAAAAGCCCTTTTTCCATGAACAAAGGTTAAAAACATTGTTTGTCAGAGATTCTAAAATCCCTTAAACATGCAAAGAAATATTTCTCAGAATTCCTAACTCCCACAGGGACCACAGTGGGTTATCTGGTCCCACCTGCCTGCTCCAGCAGGGTAATCCCAGAGCACAGGATTTCAACCAGGCAGTTCTTGAGTATCTCCAGTGAGGGAGAGTCCACAACCTCTCTGTGCAGCATATTCCACTGTGTGGTCACCTGCACAGTAAATTTTTCCTCCTCTGAATACTTTTCCTTCCAGTAAGGGGAGATCAGATGCAGACCCCTGATGCCTTTGACTGCAGCTATAAAACCCTGTTACTTACAGGAACAGCCAAAGTTTTCCTTCTGAAGTGATGACAAGGATCGTTTTTTCTCTCCAAGTGCCATTCATGTTTGTTTGCACCAGGAGTAAAACATGGTGTCATGAACACAGCTTCAAATACTTTGAGTGTCTTGCAACACAAGAAAATAAATTACCAACACATCCATCACTTAGAATTAGATTATTCTGACCATCTGTGCTTTATGCACCTTTTGTTAAGAAAAATAATCGATTCTCAGCTGTGCATAGGCTGTGCTTTTAGTTCATGTATAATGCAGATGAGGAGAGAAGCTAGCTAGAGGCAAAATCAGAGTTAAGATTGGCTGTTTATAAGGGCAGCCTTTCCTTAAAATTCCTTTTTTTTCCACCCTGCACATCACAGAGATTTAAAATCCTCATTGACTCCTGAAAACACAGCTCCGGGAGGACAAAGGATGATATATTCTTAACGAGTGTGTAAAGTATAGTAGTTCTAAAGACAATAAACGCAAGGTCGCATTAGGGCAAAACAGTTAATTACCCACTTCATTATTGTCAAGGTTAATACAGTATTTGAGCACAGAGGCTGTTTTTCATCTCCTCCTGGAAACAAGGCAAGACAGCCTCTCTGCCAGACAGATCCATTATAGCTTATCACCGCAGGACAGGCCGCTGCAGAAGCACCATGAAGGATGTCTGCTGTCACCAGGCTCCGGAGCAGGCGCCCAGCCTGTCCAGAGAGGCTGGGAATGAAATGGGAGCTACAGCTCCAGCCTTAATTCCCAGAGACTGCGCCCCATTGATTTCATGGACGAGGGCAACGGTAGCGGAAAATTCCCTGGCGCTCCTTCATCGGCGGGAACATCGATCCCTCCTGAATTGCAAAGTCCTTTAATAAACACGGACCATCGCCCACGGCCGAGCCCCCTGAGTCCCTGGGGAGTCCTGTGGGAGCTGTGCCCCTGCAAGGGCTCCATCCTGGTTTTCCATGCCTCACAAGGTGTTGTGCAGGTCTCCCTTAAGGGATCTCAGCACACAGAACAAAGGCCTCGGGAATCTTAGCCCATCAATCTTGGCAAAGAACACTTTGCTTTTATCTGCTTTGCCTGCAGCCGACTCTGAAAATTCCTGAAGTTTAAAAATGCAAAGACCAGGAAGTGGTTAAAAAAAAATCAAAAAACAGTATCTGTAAAAACATCTCACATGTAGAGAGAGACAGAATCCTCTCCTCCTCCTCACATTTTTTTCAGTTTATGAAGCCTTTAAAATTAGATAAACTAGTCTAGTTCCTATGACACTAACTGCTATTATATCTCTTTCCATGATAGCCCTTTTCTGTTACATTTTATTTCAACGTTTTTGTTTTGCTTTTTAAGTTAGAGCTCAAATTTCCCATCATTTATGATTCCTGCCATTGTTATGTATATCCCATGAGGTTTTCCCTCTGCTCACTGATACAGGGCCCAGAGTCCACAATCCCAAACCAAGACCTCACATCATCAGTCAAAGCTTTTCCACTGAAGGCATTCCTTGGGACCTGGATACTCTTTTTGAGCCTGGCACTGACATTAGGCTGTCAGGTTTGGGAATTTGGACCATGGTTATGGCAGCTCCCAATCTCAGGCTTCTTTCTGCAAATCCTGTGCTTCCCAGGAAAGCTGTGGGTGCTGGTGAGCCCCCAGCACACACTTTCTCTCTAGTAAATCACTTCAGGACAAGTTAACATGGTACAACATATGTTTTATTCTTTATAACATCTTACTTGATGCAATTTTTAAATTTTGATGCTCTGCTCATTCTTAAAGAACAATTACTTTTATTACTCCTTTATACCAATACCTTCTTTGGGATATTAATTTGTTTTTTCAGCCTAGTAAATGGTTCTGCCCACCAGGGAGTTACACAATATACTTCAGATAATATACTTTGTGTATAAACATCTTAAGTTCTATTCAGACAGCAAAATACTTGACAATGTAGAGTATTTTGCAGGGTCTTGGTGAAACACTTCCTAAATTTTCTTCTCCATGGAAGTTACAGTTCTTTTGATAAGAATGGTGCTAGATATTTCCTTGGAGAAGATCAAGCCTGGTGTAGGCTGTCTGATTTAGCCTGGGGGAATCTCACCAAATCTGTCCTTCCATATAAGGGAAAGGCAAAATTAAAAACAAGCCAAAGCAAATAGAAATGTTATTGGTGTTGTTAGGAATAAATAGGTATCTTAATTGACAATAATAGTTATTCGTAGTAACAGAGCACTGACTATTCAGTAGAAAGTGTGCCTCTGGAATAGGTAAGTTTTATCCTCCCTTTGTGCCAGCCATTTTCATTTTCTCATGGAAAATAATCTGAAGCCAATAGGAATTGCAGCCATCACCCTTGCAAGTCACTGTTTGCCAGTGATCATCCTTAAAATGCTGGGATAAAAGAAAAGGGGTTTAGTTCTTAATCCCCTTAACTTCATCAGTCAGGATGAGACAGCACTGAGGTCCCAGAGCTACCCATGACAGCTTCATCAGGCTGGGACTGCAGTGGCAAATGCTTGGGTTTTTTTTAAAACCAGCATTTCCTATAAGATCATTTTACTATTAGTACTATTTTTAAATCCTCGTAATTGAAAAGGTTATTCCCACGCATGCACCTGTCTGCAGAAAATCCCCAAACTGCAGGGATTTGTCACCAGTGAATTCCCTAATGTACAAACACTCAGCTGCATTTTTCTAAATCTTCCTTCCGAAGGTGTCTGAAAATCCTGCTTCCAGACAGTGTGTGCCTGCAGGAGCAGAGGGACAACTCCTCATCCCTGTAATGGAAGAGGCCACTCTGTTCCAGGGGCTCCCTGTGGCTCTGAGGCTCTTCCATGCAGACCCAGCACGGCTGCTCCAGGAAACCTCTGCTTTGTAAGGGCCAGTCCTATGGAGAGTGTTAAATTGGCATTTTCCTCCTCTGCAGGCGTTTGCACAGGGGAGCAGGGTGCCAGTTGGGTTTTTCAATCTTGTTTTCAATTATAAGCATTTCATTGTCCAGTGTTGCTGGTTTATTATGTGATAATTAAATATGAATGATCGGGCAGTCATCCTGCCAAAGAGGCTGTAGCAGAATGAAACCAATTCCTCTCATCCTGCTGAACGGCTTTGGAGGTGAAAGGAGTGATCTATTTGCTGTTCCCTGTTTTTGCTGTCCTATTGTTTCAGTACCACTGGCATCAAAATAGCAAACTAGGCAAGTAATTACAGACATAAATCAGAGCAGGGAGCAGTGTGAGGTCAGGACTGCTTTGCTTTTCTCTCTCTGCTTTTTCCTGCCTTTTCTCAGCTGACTTTTGCTGGGAGACAGGGAAGTACATTCCTGTTAATTTTGTGATCTTACTAGTGATTAAATGCTTTTTTCTTGACGAAGTTTGAACCCCTGAGTGCTTTCAAGCAGGGGTTGAGCAGCCTCACTATGCTTGGAACAAAGGAACGAGTGCAGAACGAGTGAACGGGCTGCATCTGATATTGCTGTGGTTGGTGTCCAGTATTCCACATTCAGCATCTGATATTCTGTGGTTGGTGTCCAGTATGCCACATTCAGCATCTGACATGCCTGCTTGGTTCCTGGTACACCATGGTCAGTGTGCAACACAGGCAGCAGCCCAGAGAGAGAAATCTCCTTGGGGTGAGCACAGTAGCTGTTGTTGAAAAGCTCAGTGAGTTAAGTAAGATGCAGCCAGAGATACTTGGCCAAAGTAAATCAGCAAAGCAAATGTGTTTTCAGTAGAGCCTGGCTGATTTATGGCCTTGGCCACCAATCTGTACATCTTGTGCTTGTCGGGTGTTTGTAAACCTGAAGTGGTGCTTGGTGGCAGTCCCCAGGTGAAAAATGGATGCAGCCACATGTTACAGCCTTCAAGTGGTACTGGCTAAAAAAAATAAAATCTTTCTTGAAGGAGAACTGTTACCAAGCACTGCTCGCCTCCCATCCTACCAGGAGCACCAGTATTTTGGACATAAAGGAGTGCGGATGGGTAGGGGGATCTGTGGAAGGCTTTGTAACAGTGAGACACAAACCAGGCCAGCATTTGGCATCACACCCTGATGTGGGTGTCCCAGAGCCATGGTTGTGCACCATAGTTTGTGCTGGATGCTGTGTGTTACAAGGAGATGGAGTTAAGTATTTTCCCTTCTTTCCCAAGTGTCTTTTATGCTAAGTTAACTAAGAGGCAATCCTCAGTGGGATTCTGCTACTCAGGAATATACTGTTTTATAAAAAAAGAAGAAACGAAGAAAATTCAGTGCCTGCTTAACTAGATGCTACTTTTCATTCCAGCAGTTTGTTGAAATAACACATTAAAGTGACCACTGAATGATTTTCATTTAGCTTATCCTTGCCCTGTAAATCAGATTCAGCCCACCAGTGTGGCTTGATATAGACAACTGAATAAAAAATAAGTAGTGGGTTGAAATGTCTCTGTTGTTGGCTGCTGAACACCCACCTCTGAAATTGGGCTTTTTGAGAATGTCTTGGGGTTGCATACCAAATCCCAGCTTGTGATTTATGCTCACATTTAAACATTTCTTCATGTCCTACTGTAATTATTTATTGACGGGTTTTTGGGGTTTTTTTAGCAATGAGATATGTGACTGAAGAACATAAGACATTGCTGTGGGTATTCCTGGGTGAATCACAGACTTTTCTCCTTTTGGGTGTTCTTTTTGGTGAAATACTAAATAAAAATCAGTATTTAATCAAAGCAATTCTTTTATTCCCAGACTATTGTTCGAGGAAACAAGCCTCGAAAGGATACTTCAATCAATGGCCTGCTGGAGGAGTTTGACAATATCTCAGTGACACGTTCCAATTCCCTGCGGAAGGAAAGTCCTCCCACCCACCACCAAGGAAATGCAAACCACGTGCCGAGGCACCAGGAGGAAAATGGCTACATCACATATTCCCAGTACTCCAGTGAGTCAGACACCACAACAGACTATGTCGTGGAGAAATACCGGGACAAGGCTCTGTACGGGGAGGAGCTGGACAGGTACTACAAAGGCAGCTACGCCGCCAAGCAGAATGGCCACATGATGAAGGTGACATCCCGGGACATCTATTACTCAGAAGTGACCCCCCTGCAGTCAGACCTTTCCAGGTTCCTCCCAGATTACCACGCACACCTGGAGAGCAAGCCCAAACCGCTGGAATACGGCGGCCTAAAGCTGGAGTACCAGCGGGTCCCCAGCGGCTCCTCCCTGGACTACAGAGATCCCTTTCCGTACGCCCCATCCCGAGCGTCAGTGCAGAGCGAGTGCCCCAAGGAGAGGCTGGAGTACGGTGACAGTGACTGGGCACACGGCCTGAGCAAGGATGACTATGACAAGAGACCAAAGTCATCCTACGTGGACCCTGCGAGCCCTCAGCCAGCCATGAGGCAGAGGTCCAGGTCAGGCTCCGGCCTGCAGGAGCCGGCCATGCCCTACGGAGCAAGCGCCTTCAAAGCACACCAGCAAGGACATTCCTACAGCTCCTACACCTACCCCCGCCTGTCCGAAACTGCAGCAGGCATTCCCAAGGTAACCTGATCAGCCTCTCCACAAGGGAGGGCAAAAAGTAAAAATTAAGGGCGAGGAGCCATGCTTGGGCACACGATGCTGAACGTGGCTGATAATGTCCCCAAGAGTTGCGTGGCTGCTCCTTGGCGGGTGTGGAAACCCACCCACTGTACTTGGGTGTGTGAAAATGGATGTCAGGGACCAGTGGGTTTAAGATATTTGTTAAAGGCAGGTTTGGAGATGCCCATGGGGATTTTATTTGAAATTCCCACTAAGTGCAAGTTCTTAGGGAGTTTTTTGTAGTTCGGAGAGTTGGTACACCTGAGGAATCTCAGCAGGAGATGAGATGCTGGTCTGGTTTGTGTATCAGATACTTCTGTGTTTGAATTGTTACTGTGCAAGGCTGAAACCTCTGTGCTTCAGTATTCATACTGTATTTATGCCATCTTTATATTACAAGGTTTGTTAGCTCTTCACTGCTCATGAGGGTAGGGGCTTACTCCTTTCTGCTTTGTTTTTAAGCATTAAAATTAAATCAAAGCAGCTGATCTCACCCAAGACAGATGTCATTTTAAAAAAGGATTGATGTGCAAGAAAGGATTTCATCCGTGTTATCTAAAGGCAGCTCCTCTACACAAATCTGTCCCTGCTCTGCCACATGAGGTGTATCACCTACACAAGCTTTCCAACCCTGCTTGCAACAGTGTGCTGTGACTGGTTGTTCAGTTCAGAGAAGAGTGCTTTTCTCACACCTCTAGTCACATAACCATGATGACCTCCTTTTAAGCATCTAATATTCTGCAAGAGATGCTTTTTCAGTGTAGTTTGCAATGAGCATCACTGAGTTCCCCTAGCAACAGACACTGTGATGACCATTTTTCCAAGTCTGGGGTTGCTGTGACTTTTCCCATGCTGAGGTAGGTGACTGCCAATGCTGAGACCTGATATTCTCTCTAGAGATACCTGAACAGTGCATTTACTTACTGGCTGTGTGCTCTAGAATGTGGTCATGTCCAGGTCTCTGCAGAGCCATGATATCCCTGTGTTGGAGGTGTGCCTGTGTGGTGTTCCTTAGGTTTTGGCTGCTTTGCTATTATCATGGTGCAGTGCCCCATGGTAAAGGGAGAGCGATGCATTTTTCATCCCTCTTTGCATTGAAGAACAGAGCCAGGCTTTGGAGCTTGAGGATAAATCATAGGGGGAGTAGAAAAGTTACCAGGTCTTCTTAGGCACCTTTCCAAAGCTCAGGGTGTGGTGGGAGGAGTACATGTGGTCATTAACTGAGCACCAGTGAGGCATTCAGTGTGGATTCTGGAAGGTAAGTCTGGGTTAGCTGCCATTTCCTTCACTGAAAGCAGTCATTTTGTCAGTTTAGAAAGGAGGAGGATAAATCCAGTAATTCAGAGACCCTGTAGCACCTGCTTTTGCCAGTTTTACGCCATCCACGAGGGCAGAAGACAGAGGTGTTTATTGTAGGATTCCATGAAAAATATCACCTTAAAGTACAGTACCAACTTTTATTTAAAAAAAAACAAAATGCGTCTATGCAAGATTCATTGTGAGCTGTTTCTCAGAGCATCACAAACCCTCCTACAACCTTGGTATATTGAAATTTGATGATTCACTGTTAAATGCAGCAGTTCAATTCCCAAACCTGTCCACAGCTCCTGAAAGTGAATAGGAGTTTGTCTTGGATGATTGCTGAAGAATCTTCTTTTCAAGGAGGCATTAGTAAAATAATGGTTCATCAAACAGGCTTACTAAATGAGACTCAGATCTCAAATCAGATACTTTACAAATGAGATTGGGTTTAAAGTATAATTAAAAGGGGTGAAAAAGTAAGTGAAAAAGTCTGCAGGCACGAATGTGTGGCATCAAAGTGCATTTAACAAGGATGTTCATTCTGGTCTGTAAATGTGAAGAGCAGATTTACTGCAGTATTTTTGCAGGTAAGAGATGTCAGATAAATCAAATATCTGCCTGTTTCATCATCAGTGATTTCTGTTACATCAGAAGACTTGCCTTGCCATGGGCTTGGCCACTGCTGTGGAGGTGTAGGAAGCCAGAGGCTCAGATTTGGCTCCCTCTGACCCACCCCTGTGTCCCCCATCTGCTCTCCTGTCCTGCAGACCAACTCTTGGACAGCTGCATAGAGTTGCACTGCTGTGTTACCTCACCACGCAGAGTTGGTGTCCCACCTCAATATTGTCTCACAATATTGAATTCATTGTGCCAGGTTGGCTCATTTTTGACCACACTGTAGTGGCCAAAAACACCATGTTTTTTACCCTCCTCTTCATCTCAGGCAGCCCTCTGAAGTTCTGGCACCAAGCCCTACTGTTTCAAAGCTCCTTGCCCTGTTATTTTCCAGAAGGAGGTCTCTGTGACCCTCTCCTGTCCCTCTTTCAGGGGCCCATGATGTCTGCTCCCCCTTTGCTGCCTTGTACTGCTGTAACTTAGCAGAGGTGTTTCTCACCATCATCCTCTGTGTTCCTCTGTACCATGGGGACATTTCCAGCCTGGCAAAGGCAGGGCCAAGCCTTTACTGTCAGAAACCCCCTCCTATTTTCCCTGTCTTCCCATTCACGTGCCAGCAGCTGTGCATGAGTACTGCCTGCCACCTCTGTGTGTGGAACAGCAAGTCTTGGGGATTTCCACCAGCAAAGCACCAGAGAGTAACCTTTGCCTTTGTGATCTTGGTGTGATTTACAGACCATCCCTTCTACACCTTTCACCTGGCAAACTGAAGCCTGATCAGATGGAAACCCTTTGCATGTCACGGAGGGGTGAGTCCATCCCACCGGGACTCAGGGATGTGCGTCTGTGCCGCAGTCCCACTGCAGAGCACGCAGGGACACCCACTCGATGAAAGGCTGCCCAGGCAGCCTCCTCATGGGGAGGGGACCCCTCAGGAACAAGCAGGTGTTCCCTCTGCTTGCAGTACACAACAGGGATCACTGTCACCAGAGTGGGAGCCGAAATGAGTTCTGGCACAGCAATACATCCACGTATTTATGGTGAAAAGACCCGAGTGCCGATGTGGCTGTGTGCAGATGTGGGAGATGCCGCTGTGCTGTGATGGATGTCGTGTCAGAATTTCGGCTGCTCCTTTGACCTGATCTTGAATGAGTGCAGGACTGTTTCCTTCCTTCCTTTGCAGTATTTAAAGAATTTCCCTTCAGTAGGTGACTGCATTCAGTAGCAGAAACAGAATTATTAGCAGAATAAAGTGCATTCGATTTTGCCGTGATGTGGAGCACTGCGTCAGGACACAGGCTCAGAGGAGAGAGCTTCAGCTGATTTACTCATTATAGCTCCTGACTTTTCGTAACGTTTCTTGGGATTCAGGAAGTGGGTTTACACTGTACAGCAATGCTAACCTCAAAAAGCTTCCAAAAATTCTTAGCAAGCACACTGAACCCCTGAATTTTAGTTCTAAAATTTCACTGCAGAATATTCTAATTTTTCTTCTAAAATTTCACTGCAGAATATTCTTTTGTCAGTTTGTTAAGCTTAGTCATACTCAGAAGTACCAGACATGGGTGAAGCCTCAAATAATTCCTTGGCGTGGATTTATCCAGCTTGAATTTCTAGACCAGGCTTTCCCCATCTCAGTGGTTGTATTATAAAGAAAATGGTGTATTTACAGCCAAAGCAATAATTTATTTATCCCTTCATACACAGATATATAGGACAGGGTTAGATTGAGTTCCCCTCCCTCCACCAAACCATCTGAGCGCTTTTCTGCGTTAATTAGTTTGGCAGATGTAATATCCTTGATGAAATTCATGATGTTTCTGACTCCTATTTGATGGCTGTCCCTGCCTGCTGGAGTAAGGGAAATGATGGCTGTAATCATGTGGATTTTTGCCTAAGCAATCCCAGCATGCTGGGAGGGCTGCACAGCCCTGGTGGTGCTCCTGATGGCGGGCGGCTGTCAGCGTGCGAGCCTAGCATGGAAGCAGACTCCAGCTTTTCCGAGGGAAACCTCTGAGCAGCCCCTCTGGAGAGGCATTCCCTCTTTCCTGCTGATGCTCTGGTGGCATGAAAGGAGGGGCACGCCCGGCTCACGCGGGAGGTGGGAAAGCGTCGACATAAAATTGCACTGGAGGCTTTTCTGCGACTCCAGCTCCCAACTCCTCCTCACTGTGCAGAGCCCGCGGTGATAAATTGATGCTGCGGCAGATTTTTTTTTTT
>CM031859.1:107089002-107237904 GCA_018697195.1 Certhia americana
CTGTCCCAGCTCCCTACGGCACTGAGGTGAGCACACAGGGGCTGTCCTAACTTCCTCTGGCACTGAGGTGAGCACAGCAGGCACTGCCAGAGGGAATATCCCAGGAGGGGGTATCCCAACTCTTTACAGCACCCAGGTGAATGCAGCAGGCACTGCTGGAGGGGCTGTCCCAACCCCATGGAGCTCTGTCAGAGCTGTGCAGTTCAGAAGCATTTGCACAGCCATGCTAAATAGCAGCAATTATGTTTGCCCCAGAGTGCTGCATCGTGCCTGGTTTGAAAGTATTTCCCCAAAATGAAGCTATTAAATAACAACTCCATTTAGCACTCTTAGCAGCATAATGTTTTTACATATTTCAGCTTGGGGTGCTGTAGTAAAGGAAACTGGTGTCATTTGCACATTGTGAAAGGCTCTTTGCTGCTATTTAATATCAAGTCTTCAGGCTGAAGCTGCAGTCACAGGTGTGCTACACCAGCAGCCACCTCACACACTCCTCCTGCACAGCCTGGTCCCATCAGTATTTGCACAGAGCCACTCTGCTTTCATCCAGATGAAGCCTGCCATTCCCTTCCTCTGGAGGTGTGCCAGTGGAAGCTGTCGGGTCCCAAAGCCAGGGCCAGCTGGGTGGGTTGCACTGCCACCCTCTGTGGTCGGACTGGGGTACACATTGGCTCACTCCTTGCAGTCGTTGCTGTCATCAGTTCAGAGACTGATGGGGTAGGAAAAGCGCCTGCGTGGGAGCTGTTTGAAGCACTGCCAGATGTTCTGAGAAAGGCAATGCACACGTTTTTTACTGGAACCCTTCAGAGGAGGCCAGCAAGATGGGGGGACCCCCCCTACAGCTCTGCAGTGCCATACCCCATCCATGTGGAAGCTGTGAGTCACGGCACTCCTGCCCTGGCAGCCCGGGAAGAGCAATCCCCTGTGCCGTGACAGTGACTCACACCGCCCCAGCGGGGACACGGCTGCCTCTGCTCCTCGGCGTGGGGACTGAGCTGCTGCCTGGCAGTGCTGAGAGGAACAGCTGCAGAACTCGACCCTGCCAGCAAACAGAGCCAGGGACACAGCTGTGTTTGCACACAGCTAGAGACCTGTACAGAATGTAGAGATCTAGAAATACAGATCTACACAGGGAAGGGGAGATGACTTGAGCAGGAGCTGCTCCACCCAGGATCTGTGCTGTTGTAGAAGACATTCCAAAGATAATAGCATCAACTGTTATTAGCCCATTAATAGCTTAGGGGGATTATAAAGTGGCTGAACTTAGGGCTACATAAAGTTTCCCCATCAGAAGGGAAAGGGAAAAAGAAAAAGATTTAAGCTAAAGGATAGTGTTGGCAAAAGAGCAAAAGCAGAACGAACTGGCCCTGGCTGTGTTTGAGCTGGCAAATGACAGGAATTACAGTCATCAGAGGTTTTGGATTCTGGAGCAGCTCTGCAGCAGGCCAGGACTAAGAAAATAAATAATAATTGTGTTTTTTTTTCTTTTGAGCAAGAGCTGAATCACTTTCCAAAGGTGTTACATAATGGTCTACCTGTGCTGGCTGTAAACAGGCCTGGGTGTAATGGGTGCTTGCCTTGGGGTCTTGAATGGAGTTCCTGTTGTCTTTAAGCTTCAGGGAAATAGAGTAAGTGATTTCACAGCAGCTGCAGAGCCAGCCTGGGGCTGGCATTCAGTGGGTGCAAATCAGTGCAGCTGGAATGCAGGGCAGCAGGACACAGCCTCTCCAAGGCAGGGAGCTTCCAGTGGGCAGCATCTAAACCAGCTAGAGACCCAGGTTTGTAAGCCTCTGCTAATCCGTTCTGTCGAGGCACTCAGTGCTCAGAAAAATCATGGTTGGCTGGTTGAAGGATGGTGCTGGCTCTCCAGACTGGTTTGGGCTGGCAGCAGGCAACAGCATGAGCCAGCTCCAGGGTTTGCACGATCCCCAGTGCTGAGTGTGTTGGCCTCCCTGCACTGCCAGCAGTGCTCAGGAGCCCTGTGTGTGTTCCAGGTGGATATCTGGTCTCTGGGCATCATGGTGATCGAGATGATCGATGGGGAGCCCCCCTACTTCAACGAGCCGCCACTGCAGGCCATGCGCCGCATCCGGGACAACCTCCCGCCCCGTGTGAAGGACATGCACAAGGTCAGCCTGCCCTTGGGGATCAGGGCTTTGCACAGTCCCCTGCTCAGGAGCACTGTGGGCACAGTCCTGCACGCCCAAACCATAACTTTTATCTCCAAGGGCTCCCCTTGAGCAGTGGGTCCTACACAGCCCTCCTGCGGGGTGGAAGTGAAGCCAAAGCCATCAGTCTTTTTGGGCATTGTTTGTGCCTGACCCTGGCACTGCTTTTGTAGCCAGGGAGAGCAAAGGGAGCTGGGCATAGCTCATCCTTCCTGGGCTTCCCACCCTGCCCAAGGACCAGAGCAGCTCAGCTCATTGGCCTGCTCTGGGAGGGTTAGTACAGTCACGTGAGGTGCCAGAGGCTTTGGGCACCTCCCAGTTTGGGTGTGTTTGCCTCAGACCTGAGCCCTCAGCCTACCTTAATGCTGTTTGGCACCCCAGTGCTGCCCAAATACTTCAAACATCAGCGGCAGAGCAAAGACTCAGAGCCCTTTGGCTCAGCACAGCTGTTGCAGTAGGGAAGATCAGAGTGTCCCTTGTCTTGCCAAGAAAACAGCATGCCCAGAGCCAGCACAGCTGGAAGTGGCTGCTTTTGTCCCCCCACTAATGCCAGTGTGGTGTTTCAGGTCTCCTCGGTCCTCCGGGGCTTCCTGGACTCGATGCTGGTGCGGGAGCCCTCACAGAGAGCCACAGCACAGGAACTGCTGAGACACCCCTTCCTCAAACTGGCTGGGCCCCCCTCCTGCATCGTGCCCCTCATGAGGCAGCACAGGCATCGCTGAAGCTTTTTGGGAAGAGGTCAGTGCAGAGCCTGGCTCGTGGCGTGTGGGAATGCCAGCAGTTGTGTGGGATCCACAGGCTGGGAGGAGGAAAAGCTCATGAAGAAAAGCAGCCCTGTGGAAATATCGTGGTGTACAGAGAACCCCAAAGGCCAGGCAGTGCCCTCTGTGCTCCTGCTGTGCCAGGGACAGGGAGCAGCCCCGGAACGGCGCTCCCAGCACTGCCTGCTGGGCCATCCGGGCAGAAGGCACCAAATGCCAACGTTGGAAAGGTAATTTAGCAGAGGAGAGCACAGCCAGAGCGAAACACCTGAACTTCACTGCAGGCTACGGCACTTCTGTTTCAGAAGAAACACTTTTCTGACAAAACAAAGCACTTTTTATCTCGGTCAGAGCAGCGCAATGTATTTTGCAACAAGTTTGTAATTTTCTGTACAGTACGTTTTGATAACTTGCAGTACTTTGTCATGTAACTGTTGTGTTAGTTGAAGTAATAAGTGTAACTTAGTGAGAATTTGAGAAGATGAAGTTTCCTACTTTTTTTAACCCTTTTGAAAACAGGAGGAAAAAAAAAAAAAAAAAAAAGCCACAACCACCTTTAGGAAGTTGTAAGGTTTTGCCGATTTCCCATGGGATGAGGAGGGGGTCATCCTGCCCTCACGACAGCTGGAAGAGCCAAGGTGAGCTGATGCTGGCAGGAGTGCCTGGCTTGGGGCACTCAGTGACACTGACTCGGTGACAGTGGCAGCCCCAGCTCTGCTGAGGGCCAGCCACGGGCAGGGTCTCCCTTTCCCCCAGCCCAGCCTTGACCCAAAGGGCCTCCCAGATCGGGCTGATCCTTTATTTTTTAATGCCACCACAAGGCCACTTCTGCCACCGCTGAAGCCTCCATGATTTGTGTCACGCTCTGGCAGTGGAGAGGGAGGGCAGGAGCTCCTTCCTCCTACCCTAGAGGGATCCCCAGAGCTCAGGCAGAGCTGTGGGATGGGATGGGGTGGGTTGGGATGTGCTGCCAGGCATTTGCCATAGAGGAGAAGTCGTGCTGCTGTCTAGACCTTTCTGAATGTTGATGCAACAGTTGACTACTGCAGTACAATTTTGTGTTATTTGTTGGATGACTTTGCATGTTAACTGTAGGCCTAAATAGATTTGCCTTTAAAATTTTTAGAAGTGCTTCATAATTATTTCGATGAGAAATTAATTTTATTTATTAACAATTAGTTGGTTTTAATTCTGTATAATGCAAAAGCCATGTTTTTCAAGTTTGTTTTTTTTTTCCTTACTGACCTCATTTTATGGTATCTTTAAGAACCACAAAGCCAACTTTGTGAAAACACGGTTTCTTTCTTTTTATGGAATTTCATAGCTAATAAATTAATTGTTATTTATTGTAGTAAATTATAACCAAACATCTAAACCTGGCAGGAGCTGTTGCTTAAAGATCTTCCTCTGGGAGAAAAGAGTTGCCAATAGTAAAGAAGCTCCTTTAATTCTGCCCTTAAAGAATATTTGGAGGGAAGAGAAGCAGTTAAAGAAAAAAAAAAAGAGTAAAGGAGATAAGGATGATCTGGAACATGGAATAGATGTTCTTACATCAGTGTCTTACGCCCACTGCTCTCTCTCCCTACCCCTGTTTGCACATTTGCAGAAGACACTGAAGAAAATGTGTTCGGCTCCCAGGGTCCCCCCAGCCAGGAGCACCCACAGCCCCCCAGGGCTCTCTTTTGTAGTCTTGACAACTCAGGAAACCAGGCTGCACCAGTCCAGGCAACGGCACAACTTAATACTAGCCACAAAGTTACCTTTTTTAACCATCTTTGAATAAAAAAAGGGGGTTGGTGGGAGTTTTTTCTTCAATATTCAGCACATTTTAGGCTGTACAAGTGAAGAATTTTCTGCAACTTTCTTATCATTAGATACTTTAAACAGTGTTCATCAAGTTTACTGAGAGTTTTGTCGATTTCAAAGGGGTTTTTTTGTGAACACCAGCTGCTGGTGAGACAAATGCACATGCAAGTTAAATAAATTAATTAATAAACACTAAGTTTCAGTGTGGTTTGTTTGGGGGGTTTTTTGCCATGCCTTTTTTCTACTTTAGAGATTTGACTCATTCCACAATACTGGACCAAGCAGATAACAAAGAAAAAAGTGTTTATATATATATATATATATATATATATATATATGTGTGTGTGTGTGTGTGTGCAATACACATATATAATTATATATATAAATAGTGATTTATAGAGCTGCCCCAAGTGATTTCTAAGTATCAATGCATTTCCCCCTTCCTTTCTCTGTGCTCTAAATAATCCCTTTCTTTTTTTTGCCCTACACATCCCCTAAGTTTTATCAGCCAGCTGTTGATCTCTCACACCTACTGACAGCAATTCCTCCCAGTTTCCCCAGCAGCACCAGTCAGCTGATGGATCTATAATGCTGTTTGCTATCTTCAGGTCTTACAAATGACAATTTCTATTACTTTTGGTTTCTGACATCAGTAAATACTTGCAAATGCGTTTTTTTTTTTTGAGCTCACAGTTCTAAAACTGCTCCTAGTTGTAGTAGCAGAGGCCAGGACTGGCTATGTCAGCCCCCTCCTCAGCAATACATCAATAATTTATAATTAAAGTTCTAATCACAAGTACTCTGTAAGTCATTAGCAGCTGCTTTAGTAAGTGCTTAATTATTACAGGTCCTTGCAGAGCTCAGTAGGGTGATAAGGTGTATTTATCCACCTTCTACTGCTGTTCATAAACATCTATAAAGCAAAGCTTTCAATTTGCAGCTCACCCATAAAAAGCCATCAATAAATGAAACCTAAACACAAAAATAAGTCACAACAAAGTGCTGCCATCCTCAAGATGCTCCTGCAGTTTGACAGGCATGAGGGAGTCTGGACATAATCTCTCATAATTTTTCATAAATAGTCTTGAAAAGCTTAAAGCAATGGGGAATTCAGATTGATTTTAGTAAATATGAACAAAAAGATGGAGAGAATTAAAAGATTTAAAAGGTTTTCACCCAAAACCTTAAATAACTTTCTTTTTTTTCAACCAAGATTCATCAGTCTGGGACACAAACTGTCACAAGATGAAATTATTTTTCTTTTTCCTTCCTTCTCCAAGAAGCAAAAATATTTCAGTTCAACAAAAAACTCATTTTCTATCAATTCAGAAAATCAAGGAATTAATTACTGCATTCCTGGAGTTCTGTTCTAAGTAGCTGACAGACACACTCACCCTGTGAAGGTGATGCCAAGTGCTTCCTAAGGGAAACCCTCATCTGACATGGGAAGCAGCAGAAGTCCTTCAAGTAGGCATTGGAGCTGCATCAGCTTTTGGGGGGCTTTGTCCCCATCCAGTGACCATTGCCACCACCTCAGTGCTCTGGGGTCAGGCAGGGACAGTCCCTGTGAGTGCCCTGACAGGGTCAGTGCAGGAAGAATTAAAAACAGTTCACAGAGGCCACCATAAATCAGCTTTCTTTCCATCTTAAATCCACACAGATGTTTGGGAGCACCTCCCTGTTAGGGCAGGCAGGTCTTGCTCACGTGGTGCGAGGGGAGAAGCCACAGCAGGGACTGAAACCCACCGGCAGCTTTACCTGAGGGCACAGCCACCTCCTGGAGCAGCCTGGGGATGGTGTCCCCAGCTCTGCCACTCAGCTCAGCCAAGCCCCAGGCTCTGCTGCCTTCAGCAGCTCTGTGTGAACCCCCTGAATTCCCCCCTCCTCCAAGGGAGGAAGCCAGCCAGGTGGGAACATCCTCTGAAGTGACCAGGATGGATCTTCTCCCATCTTTCCCACAGCCCCCTGGCCAGAATGGTCTATCCAGGAGACAAATGGCAGTGGCGGGGCTCCTCTGGCATCTGCAGCTCAGCTGTTGGCTGCCTGTTTGTATTTTACTATTCTTTGGGATGGCACAGTGGCAGATGTGCCAGGCTGATGGGATCTGGCTGGGAGAGCCTTCCTGGCCCCAGGGCAGACAAGGGTGAGGCAGGACAAAGTTCCTCTCTATTAAGGATGAACCTTTAATCCTTTTATTCACCCTTCTGCTACCTCTGGCTTTTTCTAACTGCCTTTTAAAGAACCTTTTCTTTTTTAATTATCAGCTTATTGTAGCCAGTGGCACTTGGTCAGCCTAAAGCTCTCCCAGGATGCTTTCACTGGAGTTGTAAAGGAAAAGGGCAAAGCCACAATCATCGTTAGTGCCATAATTTTGCATTTTGCATCCAAATGAGAAAACAGCTGAGCAGAGCATAGAAATGAGACCAGGAATAAGGCAGGACTAAAGGAAGGCTCGTGCTGCATCCACCTTCATCAAAAAAACTCAGAAATTCTGGAGGAGACTTCAGCATTAAAGAACAGTTAAGTTTCTTCTCTTGCTTTCTCCAACATTGAAATCATTATTTTTCTTTGATTGCGTTTTAAGCTGAAAGAAAACAATCACACCTCTGTTTGAATTAAATCAGTTTAAAATCAAGGAAGTGTTTTCAATACCCTAACTTGACACAAGGCCTGAACTAAGTAACACTGGAGCCAGGGGGAGTCAAAGAATTCAGTGGGAACTGGACGGTACTGGAATAAAACACATCACTGCCCACACAACACCCAGCAAAAACAACCAAGAGAGAGAAGAATATTAGGGACAGCCAACAAATCACAGAATACTGAGCCACCACTGTGTCTTCACCATTTGCAGCAAAACCACTGCTGGAATAAATCCTACCTGTGACATCCACTCAGATGATGTGTTTGTGTTCCAATTCCATGGGAAGAGTACAAAGCATTACATCATTTCAAATCAAGAAGGCAGATCAAACATTATATATGTACATGTTTTAATTAATGTTAAAAATTGTCTACATTTAAGGGTAGATTTCAAGGGTTCCCTTATATTTTTTTCTGTTACATTAGATTATACCTGAATAATCTGCATAGTAACTTTAACATGACTGTTTTCTTTTTCTTTTTTTTTTTTTTTGTTTTGTTGTGAAAATTATCAGTTGCAGGTAGCAATGTAACATCTCAACCACAATCACAATACGTGCAGGATGCCCAGCCAGAAGCATTTCTCAGTTGACTTGCAGTAGCACGGCACTTTATAATTTGTGTTTCAATATTTATTTTTTTTTCCTAAGTTCAGTTTCGATGTGGCTCAGGAAGCAAAAACAAACTTTCCTCACTCAGTCTCAAGTGTGGGGTAAGCTCCACAACTGTTATCTGCTCCACTGGAGTTACTGACCTTGAATTTTATTTTTTTTTCCTTTTTCCCCCAAAGCACACTTGCATTTGCCTCCATGCTTTTCTTAACATGGGTGCAAACTCAGGGATGTGGTTTGAATCCCTTCTTTAGAAGACCTGAATGAACCCTGTGCAATGGCTCCGTCTCCCAGCCCTGCTTCCTGCATGGACAGGAACATGGAGGGCTGAATCCTCCAAAGTGATGCAGGGGGAGGTAAGAATCTCTTGGGAAGGGAAAAAGAGAAAAAAATAAATAAACCAAGAAAGCTAATTGTGCTCCCAGTGTGAAACTCTGACATGTGAAGCATTTCTGTCCCCAGATGATCAGCCCAGCTGCCTAAAGAAGGTATTCAAACCACCTACAGACACCTACAGTCTCCTTACAGAGTCTGTGTTAAAGCCAAGCCTTAGCCTGAGTGTCTCCATGAAATACTCAGGATTAGGTGCTGTGAATACCATCCTTTGTCCCCCCAGAACCTTTCCTCGCCCACAGAAAAAAGTGCTTTTGCTTTTTCTACCTGATAAGTGCTCGGGTTGCTCGGTCCTGCTCCCTATCCCATGTGTTTGTACTGAGATCTGTCCCGAGGGATCTGCACCTGGCTGGCTGTCAGCTTGTGGTGGACGTGGTAAATGCCGAGGGTGATCACGATAACCAGCCCCAGGATCAACCCCAGGATCAGCGGCAGGGTTTCTTCCAGCTGCTCCCTCTGGTCCACCGGGCACTTGTGTTCTGCAGGGGAAGAAAGAGGGGAAAGGGGAAAGAGAGCCGTGGCTGAGATGCTGCCGAGCGGAGCTGCTGCCCCCGTGACTCTGCACAGGTCGGAGCGGCCGCAGCCCCAGCGCAGCCCCGGGGAGAAAATCAACTGCTTTGGAGCTAAGTGGAATCAGGCACAAGGCATGGGTGCAGAGAGAGGCTACACCTATCAAACCAGCCCACGAACTGGAAAAACACTTTCAGCCCTCTCTGCTACCCATCGATGGCTTTGCTGGGATGGGGCAGCCAAAGCCCGAGTGTCCTGAGTGACTGAAGAGCTGCTGTGTTTATTCTGTTAGAGAGTCTGGAGAGGTCTCAGCATCAGAGAGTCGTTAACTGTGCCCCAGACTCACCCTGCACACCATCCAGAGATTCCCCCTCTATCTACAAGTTGGCAGAGGCCCAACAGCATCGCTGCCCCCTCCCCATCAGCTCCCCATGGACACAGCCCCAGCCCTGGCAGAGCACACCTGTGTGTCTGTGTCAAAGAGCACCCCAGCACCCCTCATCATCCATCAAATATGGCAAAGGACGAGCAGAAGCAGCAAAAACCCTGCCAGTATTTTTGTCTCTGGCTGATGAGTCTCTGCCATGGCCTAATAAACCACTAGAAAATAGTGATACAATGGGAAAATACTTTTCTATTGAGCTTGGAAAGGCCACTAAGGTCAGGAAACATGATACATTGGTAATCCTGGCTCAGCTCCCTTACACTTCCAGAGTCTATTGCAGGCCTGAGTGACAGGATCATGATGCACTTTTTTCCCCACAGGGTTGTTGTTTCTCCGTGCTGATGGACAGGCAGAACCCATGCTGCTGAGATGGGACTGCCAAGCTAAAAAGAAGAAAAATGCCAGTTCTGGGGAAAAAAAAAAAAAAAATGGGTACGTGATACAGGAAGGACAATTCTCTGGGTCATGTTCTTCACTGTATTAGAAATGTGGTGAAAACAATGACAACTCTAAGAAGAAGAAAAAAAAAAACGGGAAAATATGTGTTAGATGAGCAAATACAAAGGGCACCACAAATTCCCCCCCTTGCTAAAGACTGTCCAGATGGGTTCCCTGGGCAGCTGATTGCAGAGATCTGCAATAACCACGAAGAGCAAATGCTCCACAAATCTAACAGCATGTGGCAAAGAGCAGGAAAAACCCACAGACCCCCAGGCCCAGGCAGGAGGTGACAGCAGGGACCCATCTCCAGCAGTGCCAGCACCTCCAGGAGCTTCACCGCATCCTGGAGTGCAGCCTCCCCCAGCGATGCCATCAGGAAACATTTCAAGCTGTAAATGAGGTGAAACAGAAAAAAGCAAAAGTGAAACGTTGTCTAACACAAAAGAATGTCCTTTTCAGTTCCAGTTGCTCACTGTTTCACCAGAGGAGTGATTAATCACCAGGACTGTGGCACAGGCAATTCAGCAATTGCTGCAATGCAGGGGTTTTGTTTGTTTGTAGTAAGGAGAATGGGGGGAAAAAAATCCTGATTATTACTTAGCTCCCAAAATTGAGTTTCCAGTGCTCTATGGAATTGTTCCCAGTTTAGGATGCCAGGGCCTGAACAGCTCACAGGGATACAAGCCCAGGCTGAGCTGACTGCAGGAAAAGCCACTCACAGGGCAGTGCTGTGGGGCCAGGGCTGCTCTGCCTCCTGTCCCCACAGGAAGGATCCAAGCTCCAGGAGCTCCTGTGCACCCCCCACATGGTGCAGACAGGATGTGCTGAGATGCCAGTGAGCAGGAGACCACTGTGGCTGGACACTGATTTTTGCTTTGAAAGTGGCTTAGCTTAAACCCTACAGAAGATAGAAAGAAAGCTGCTGGAAAGAAACCCAGCTGAGAGGATTCCCCTGTGCTCAAACACACCTGGGTTTTCTGTGCACATTGCCCTAAACAGGAATGCTCCAGCATTTGCAGGAGGACAGGCTGGATGTGGGGGGCTGCAGCCAGTGGAGAAGGGAAAGCTAAAAGCACAAGTGCAGAAAACAGCTCTAAAGCACCCACTTATAACATTTTATTTGCACCAAATTTTGCCAAAGCAAACTGGCTGCAGGGCACAAAACACGCCAGAGGACGTGGCCAGAGATCCGTGGTCCGCAGAAAAGCAGGGCTGTGTTTAAGTGTCTGTGTCACCACTCAAAAAGGTGTCAACCCCCACAAGCAGCCAAGGAAGAGTGTTCTTTATCCTGGTACTATTTTTAAGAGGATTAAAATAAAATAAATAAATAAAGCCAACAGGAATGGGGGGGGTGGAAGCTGTCAGTTCCCACCAGCAGCACAGCCCCAAACCTAGCTGGACCCTCTGCACCTCCCTGGGCAGAGCAGCTGTCTCTGCCCTACCCACACCTTCTCCTAGCCAGAAACATCCATTTTCTCCTTTTAGAGACCACCAAAGCCTGGGCTCTTTGGAGACTGTAGGGGGAATGGGGGGACCCAGCATGGAGGCACTGGGAAGTGCTAAACACAAACACATCTGCAGCAGAAGTGAGGCTCTCTGGGTGCTGGCTGCTAAGAGGATGAATTCTCTATTTCAAAATTAATATAACGTTAAACCACATCATTTTACAACAAATAAAAATACTTCCGCATTTATAACAACATACTTCAACATTTATAGAGCATTTTTCACCCCAAGAATTCAAAGCAAAGGCACTGAGGTCCACAACACAGCAGGGAGGTAGGCAGGCAGTATCATTCCTGCTCCATCAGCACAGGAAAAGGCAAAGGGGCAAGGAGGGGAGAAAGATTTCCATAAAGTCCATGGCAGACAAATTTGGACATTCGACCCCCTCAAGTATGGATAGGCTGATGCTTGACAAATGAACCACTGCACTGGGAACAGCTACAATTTCAAAATTAATGACCCTACAGGAAAAAACCAGCCCTTTCTATCAAATTTTCCCCAGTATTTCACTCCAGGTCGCAGGGATCTCAGCATTTCCCAAATTACTGGGGTTTACCCTCAGTTCAGGGAAGCAAAAAGGTCCCTGGCAAAACAGAGGAAGTTCAGGTGACGCTAGGAGTTTTGCATCCCGAACGCGGCGGGGTCACCCCCAGTCCCTGCCCCGTGGCACACCCACTGCAGACGGATACAAAGGAGGTGTTCAGGTACATTCCTCACTACTCCTTTGTGCTGTGCCTCCTCCCAGGCTCACGTACTGCCACGGTTTCTATGGTGAGTGCTCATCTAATTCCAGTACCAGGCTCTGAAATCACCTAAGAGCCCATTTTCCTCTTCCAGAATCCTTCTGCAGAGCAACCCCGGCGAAGAAGGCAGCAGAAGGCACAGCGCCATCCCGCAGGCAAAAGCATCAGCACAGGGACCAGCCAAAGGGGTGGAAAAAACAGCCCGGCTGTGTCTGACATGACAAGATTTTTGAGATTTTGAGATGGATGTTTATAAGTAAATAGCTTAAAAAAAAAAAATCTTAAAAAAAGAACCAGGTGGGGTTTTTTAATAGTGGCTGCATAGCTCGGTGCAAAGGAGCCCTGAGAAAATGTGGCCCTCAAGTGGGAGGTTTCAGCTCCCTCTGTGCCACCCCAGGAACCCAGTCCCTGATTCTCAGCTGTTGTATCCCTTTATATTATAGTATTTTTCATCATATTGCTTTATATTCGAATTTTCAGATACAAAAATCACAAGAGCTGACAGTTGCTCTGGGGTTCTGTCATCAGTTTAAATCTCATCACACCCTCTTGATCCAGCTTTCATTTTACTCATCTTCTAAGCTGAAAAATGTACACACGATTTCTCTATTAAAAAAAAAAAAAAAAAAACCTAGCAAAATCTGAATGAAAATATTTGTCCTATTTCTGCTACTTTAAAAATAAAAACTTAAATAAATAAGGATTTGTGAAGGTTGGCAGCAGAGTCTCAAAAAAAGAAATAAAAAATATTCTAGCACATGAATTTAAGCATTCAAAACCAATCAACCTACAAGATTTCTAACCTATCCCCACCAGGACAGCATCAGGACTAATAAAGAAACCTTTCCCACATTTCTTTGTGGAAAAAAGGGCCCCAACCCTCCTGCATCTTGGAGATTCTTCTGCTCTAGCAGATCTCTTTCTCTACTCGAAAATATTTTAAAATGTTCTGTAGCTTGTTCATAATTAATAGGAATTTTACCTAATGGGAAATTAATGAACCAAAAAGTAGAAGGCTAATTACTGTAATTTGAGATTGGCAGTGATTCTCAGACCCCACAAAGGATCCTGTTCTGCCATGTGTGTGCCGAGGACGAGCTCGGCTGGTGGGAACGTGCTGCTGGGAGAGTGGCAGAGCCCTGGATGGATAAATTAATAAATTGATTGATAAATCACCTCCCAGGATCTCTAACCACCCTCTCCAGGTGTTGTCTGCTGGTTAACTTCCAGTGGAATTCAACAAAAAGGAGTGTAATTGAATAATGAGAGCAACAACAACAGAAAAGCCCATTGAGCCTGATAAAAGAGAGAAGCCATGTTATCCTCTGGAGGAGGAATTCCCTCCATGTGTTTAAAGACTGCTAAACCAACATCATCTCTTTGTGTGCTGGAGGAAAAAAAAACCCACTAGAAAAAATCTACAGCAACAAAAGAGAAAACAAAATAGAAATAAATTTGCTGCCTGACAGGAATGAGCACATCATGAGAAGAGCAGGTAGATTCCTTTGGCAATGAGCCCCGAGTTTGGTTGTTTTAGCTGGGAGCTCTTAGGCTTCCCAAGTTTGGTATCACAGAGACACAGATTTGCATATTTTAAACATGCTATTCTCAGCCTCCAAGGTCTGCCCAGTTCAACCCCGAGTGCAAGAATCCTGGATCCACAGGAGGAAAGAGAGGGCAAAGCTACGCCAACCAAAAAAAAAAAAAAAATTTTACATCAAACTATTAAGTTCTACCTTTTTCTCTGTGCAAATCTAAGAAAAATGTCGTACTACTTTGATACAAAAAAACCCTGCCCACGGATAAAACCTACTCAGTATTACACTGGCCTTGCTATGAGTAATTCAGCCAGGCAGAGCTCTGCCAGAGCCAGCACATGCAACAGCACGAATTTACTATATTGGTGAGAGGATGCCTGTCGTGAGGGCAACCACTCTGCTCTGCAGTCAGCACTTCGTTTTATTCCAAAATATTTCCCACATGCAAAATAATAAGGCTCCATGTTTTTAATGCTAGGCTTGAACACCACCATTTTCTAACTCGTTATTAAAAGAGTTGGCGCTTTCAGATTTTATTTGCACCTGGTTACAATAAAGGGCTCAACTAATTTTAGTGCTAAGGCAGCACTATGAAATAGGACTGGTCTTACCTAATCCAGGTGAGCATGACTACACTGCCTCATTCAACCTGATGGGAAAGCCAAGGGGGAGTCAGGGAAGAGGAGCACCATGGGATCCTTGAACTAAAGGAAGCTAAAACTGAAGGAATCTGGTTCCACAGCAGCATTGCTACAGACTCCAGTGCCACCCGTTGATACAAACAGCATATTTTATCTCATATTTTCTTTTATCCACCATGGATGTTAAAGAATCCCAGAAGGGGAATGGCATCCCACGTGTTTGGTGCTCAAGGAGCCAGACTGAAGTCCCTGTTACGCTTCTTTCACCCTCACAATGAGCATTAGTCAAACTGAGGCCAGGAACGTGCACCCCCAGTGTCTCCTGCCACTGCAGCCCCAAGCTTCCTCAGTGTGCAGCAGCCCTAAGAAGCCCCTGGGGCTGTGCTGAAGCATTTTTGTGCTGCAGAGGAGACACCTCAGCCTTGCAGGACTCCCCAGGGATGCTGCATTGGGGTTGCTGGCAATCCAACTCTACAAGTCCTTACAGAAGCTAATGTACATACAACAACAGCCCATGTTTTGGCAGCTGGGCTGAATTTGTAAAGCCTTTTGGGGACCACAGAGGCAAGGAATGGGTTGGAAGGATTGCAGGGAGCACTGGTAACAGGCTGCAGTGTGCAGAAGGTTGCTCTGGAAAAGGCAGGACCCAAATTCCTACAGTACATTGACACATCCCCAAAGGCCATGGCAGAATCAGCACCCTGAGGGTGCAGAAAGTGCCTTTGCCTCCTCCTTACCTTCACTGAAGACAAAATCCGCGGGGATGTCGAAGGGCTGGAGCCGCACTTCTGACAGCAGGAGCTGCACAGACTTTTGGTGGTCGCTGGAGACGAGGGAGATGGTCTGCTGTGCCTGACACTCGTAGGACCGCCCAGCGGGGGTCACCAGCGCCGAGAGCCGGTGCGAGCTGGCCGTGTGCTTCCCGGCTGGCCAGGGGACACACACAGGTCAGGCCATGGCCCCGAGGGGCCTTCACAGAACAGAGGCAGCGAACCGAAGGCGCGGGTGACGCGGCCAGGGCGCAATGCGGCAGCAGTGGTTCCGCTGCTCCTGGAGTGGGAGACCCTGCTTTTGTGTGACTCCCCACACAGGCAGAGCAGCTCCCACACCGGGATCGCCTCCTGCAAGGGGGAACACACGGCTCCAGCACATGGAACTGCAGCACAAAGGGCAGAGATGGCTCTGCTGCTGCCAGCTCCGCTCCTGTCACAGCGCCTGGAGTCCATAACATCAGAGAAATGGTTCCCGTTCATAGAGACTCAGGATTCAGCCCAGGGCTGTGATTGTACTCCCTACATTTGGGAAACAACCATTTCTGCGGCTGCACTTGGGCTCTGAACCCATATGGGAAGGAGCAGTGCCATTGGGGACCGCACCACAAAGCAAGACAGGCCATAAAGCCTTTCCTGAAAATACAACGTGACCATTCCACCCAAGTGTAAATTATGAGAAAATGTTTTCCCATCACACCAAGCTTGTTTCGCAAGGGAAGGCCGAATGCGGCTGAGCCAGGTGGAATGAGGGGTATCTTCCACCTCCCGATCTTCTGCAGCCCTTTGTTCCCCTCCAGCAGCACAAAAAGGCAATCAGTGCTTCCATGGGCAGAGGCTGATGAGGCACGGCCAGCTCCGTGTTTTAGGGACTCAAGCAGTGGGAAAAACAGCCCCCAAACCAGCGCATCTTACAGCAACAACTCTAAACGCCCCATGCACTGGAGTTGGAAAATCCTGAGGGTGAACGATTTCAAGTGACAATATTTAATTTCTCAATTCAAGACAACACATTTCTGAGCCAAAATGAAATAAAAACAAAACGAAAGCCAAAAGAACGGAAACCCGGTGAGAAAAGAGAAGGCTGCTGGGTGCGGAGGTGTGTAGGGGTATGATACTAATGTCAATCTCAGTTATCTTGGGAAACTGCTGCTTTCCCACCTATTCAACCATCATCAAGATCAACCTTAAAAACAATTTTCCCCACAGGAAAGGAGACTTCCAGCCCAGGTGTCGCCCTGCCCCACCCCCTCGGGCCCCGGGTCCCACAGGACAGCCCACGCAGCACAGCAAACGGGCAGAGCTGGGCTCTCCCTCCCACGGCAACCGCGGTGATTAAAAACAAGGTGAAAAAAAACCACCAGCGGAGAAAACCAATTAGAACATGCGGTTTAAACCCGGCAGCTGGTCCCGGCTTTGGGGTTTCCTTTTTCCCACGAACTACATTTAGCGAGTAGCCCGCGGGGTGCTCCCCGCCCGGCCCGACGCTCGCCCGCCCGCCGGGATCTGCCTTAAACCCCGAGCCCGGGCGCTTACGGCTGACGGCATCCTTGAAGTAGGTGCGCTCGGAGGTGTCGTACGTGAACTGGATCCGGCTGAGCCTCCAGGATGCCTCCGGTCCCCGGGACGTGTTGTGCCCCTCCTGCCGAGACAGGACCGTTCAGGACCCTGCGGAGCCGCCGCGCCCCCGCCCCAGCTCCCGGCGTGCGGGGAGCCCGTACCTTCAGGAAGGAGAGTTTGAGGATGTACGCTTGGTTCAGCCAGGAGAGCTCCAGCTCCGACTCGTTCGTGCCGCACTTGCCCTTCATCTCGGCGCCCCGCGACAGCGGGATATCGGCTTGCTCCGTGATCAGCTGCAAACGGGGAGCTGGGCTCAGCGGGGCGACCCCCGAGTCCGCCCGGGCTCCCCACTGCTCCGGCTGAAAATCCTCGGGGGGATAAAGGACTTTCCGAAAGTACCGGCAGATACGTGTGTGTGTGTGTGTGTGTGTGTGTGTGTGTGTGTGTGTCCCCTGCCATCCCCGGTCCTGCTGGAGCCCCGGACCCCCCGGGCCGCCCCCGGACCCCACTCACATCCACATAATTGCTGGCCCACACGTCGTAGGGGACGATGAACTTGGCTGCGAATTCGGCCATGAGACACGTCGTCCGGTTTTCCCGCACCACGAAGATGTCCTTCTCGGGGTTAGGGGAGAGCCCGGAGAGGTTTTCAACTTCTTGCTCGGCGGCCAGGCGAGCCGCGGCATCTGCGGGCACAGCGGGGCTGAGCGCCGGCAGCCCCGGGCCCGGAGTCCCGAACCTCTGCCGCTCACCCTAACAGCACCCCCGCCATCCCCGAACCCGCTGGAGCAAGCTACTCTATCGCGACGGGGCGTCCCTATCGCGATAGAGCAGGTGGCGGAAATGTGGCAGCCGGTGGCGGTGACACGGGACCGGTGCCGTGACAGCGCCGAGTCTGTCAGCGCCAGCGGCTGCCTTGTCGCGACAGTGCTCCGTGTCGCGACTCACCACCCAGGTACTCACGCAAGATGAAAAGCAGCCCCGGGAGACGCCCCCCGGCCATCCTTCGTGCTCGGTCCCGGCGTTGCCGCGGCTGCTGCTCCTCCGAAAGGTCCGCTCCGGAGAAAAAAAAATATTTAAAAAGAGGGGAAAAAAAAAGCCGCACACCTCCTTTCTCAGGAGCTGCACAGGCTGCAAAAGCACTCTGCTGCGGAGTGGCGGGGAGGAGGGACAGGGAAAGTGTGTGGGTGTGCGAGGAGGAGGAGGAGGAGGAGGAGGAGGGGAGATGCCGGCGGGGCTGATGGAGCGCCCACGCCGAGGGACGGGGCGTACGCGCAGCCGGGCGGGGAGGAGGGAAGAAGGGATTCCCCCCCTCCGGCGCCGGGGCCCCGCCACACTCGCGGAGGGGCTGCCGGGGATCCCCGCGGGGACCTCGGGCCGCCCGACGAGCGGCTGGAGCGGAGCAGAGCTCGCTCCCTCCGAGGCTCCCCCGGCAGGGCCGGCGCTGAGAGCGAGGCCGGGACCCCCTCGCCCCGGGGTTGCGCTGCCCGTCCCTGCCGGAGAGGCCGGTGGGATGGAGGAGGGGATACCTATTCCAGTGCCGGCTGCCCACGGAGCGTCACTAATTTCGGGGAAGGCGAACAGCTGCTCCGCGTGTTAATTTAGGAAGGAATGTGCAGCTATTTTTGTGTGGCAAGGTCAGAAGCCAACACGCATCCTTCTGTGAGCGGCCATCGACACACCTGAGCTCTAAGATGCGACAAACCACAACGCGTACCGTAACATAAAACCCAAGAGCCCCGAAAAGGTGCTCTGAAACAGAAACACCGCCCGTGCCAGGCGTTTCTGGGGGGACAGGCAGAAGGTCGCACCTGGGGTGCGCCTCGGAGGTGGGACCGGTGCCAGCTGAGCCGGGGCACTCACGGTTTTGTCCCTGGCCGGGTCAAAGGTGCGAGACAGCGAGACCCAGCACTGAGCACTGAGGAATTTCAGAGGAGAGAGGACTGCGAGGCGGGGTGAGAGCACGGAGGGCTGCCCGCCCCCTGCCCTTCCCTGCCCGCTCCGGGGCCCTCAACTCTCCGCCAAGGCTGCATCTTCCCTCGCCCGCTCTCAGCCCGGGACAGGGCCGGCCCTGGTCCCCCGGGCTGTCACCAGCGGGGCTGCGGGAAGAGCGGGCGATCCCAGCCCGGAGCGCCCGGCTGCGCCGCCGCTCCGTGAGGTTGAAGTGCGGCCGACTCCCGTGCTGCTCCCTTGCTCCGGATGACGCGACGTTGAAATGTTTCTTCCCGCCTCTCACCGGGACCTCTTTTTGGAGCTTAAACGCGCTGCCACTCTCGCCCTGGGACCAGGAGCACATCCAAACACTTATGATTTACAGTGACACCAGTCCCAGGAGCAGCGAGGATGAGAAGCCCTGCACTGAGGTTGTTTTTTGATAAAAAGCCAAAGGGACAGCAGCGATCGGGAGAGATGGCATTACTGGATTCACTACCCATTCACATTTTTAGTTCAGGAAAAGGCATCTGGAGGAAACGATCCAAGGTTTTGCAAAGCAAGATTTTGCAAGGTGAGTTTTGATTGTGGCCAGGGCACACACGAGCAGAGAGGGGCTTTCTTGCTGGGAAATGGCTTTTTGAAACAATAAAAACTGATACTAAAGGAACATATTGATTTCTGTAACTATTACATTGAAATTCCTTTTCTGCTTTCTGTACGTGTTAAATATATTCTGACCATTTCCTCTTTCTCTCTCCTGTTTCATGAAAAAAGGCTATTCCTGCACACCCCCAAAGAGAGTCAACCTGTGTCAGTTATGATACGGGATTAACCTATGGATAATAATTTCAGGGGAATTATATAAACTATATAAAAGAAAAAAATATATAATCTTCTATAAAAAAATTTGACAGTAACAAACTGTATTTCTGTAATGATTTTAGTGCCTGGCTTTCTCAAGTCCTACACTGATGAGCTCAGTGTTTAACTAACCTTTATTTCCTTCTCCAGTCCACAATTTATTTTCCATCCTTTTTGAGGTTTCTAGGTAGCTTTTAAGCCCCAAAATTCACAATCCTGAGCAGCTGCCCCCACATCCAGCCTGTGCAGAAGGGTCCAGGGAGCAGCTGGGAGAGAGCAGCTGTGCTGGAGATAGGGGCAAGGCTGCCCCACAGCACAGAACTGTGCTCCCCCAGCTGCACAGCACAACAACAAAGCCTTCAGCTCCAGTGACAATTGCCACTTCCAGCCTGCAGAGCTGCATTCATCCTGCACTCCCTGGCAAAAAAAAGGGAAAGGCACAAGACTTCCTACCAAGGAGCAACCCCCAAAACACAGAGCAGAAAGGTCTCACCCGAGCGAGCCAGTGCAGCATCAGCCACCCTAAAATGCTTGTGACCAGGGACAGTTTGTGGTCACAGACTAGGTCACCTGAAACCAACTCTGGAGACTGCCTAGGGAATCTCTGAAGGCTGAATCCCCCTTGCTACCCACAACTACCGGACATAAGAACTCTTACCAGCCTCCTCAAAGGGAGCACACAACACGGTGACAGCCAGGCTGCAGTGCAGGGACCACTACGGACACATCTAGTGGGAACAGGGCTTTACATCCAATTGTGTTTGCCACTTGCAGGGGGTTTCATAGGCAGCACCTGGAGTCTGCAAGGAAATCAGCCCTGAGGGGTATTTTGGGTCTCTGGTGATGCAGCTTAACTGCACTCAGGTGGTACAGGGGGTGTTAAATAGGCCCCCACCTGGAAACAGTCAAGTTAATGACCAACCCCCAAATTATTGGAAGTGAAAGAATATCAGGCTGCCTATGAGGCCAGGGTGTCCTGACCTTCCCCATCACAGCTGAGCTGAATTTATCTGAAACGATTCAGAGAGGAAAATTCTGCCACTTCCCTCGATGAAATTTCTCTGAAGTGGAATCTATCACCCTGGCAGGGAATGACATTTTAAACTGCTTTAACTCAGTATCAATGTTCAAATTGATTAGCCTATTTCATCTCAATGGAAATTCTCACCTCATTACATTAGCGGCCAAACTTCAAATAATTTTGGAATCAAATACTGCTTAAACAGTATTTCAAAACACTTAGCTGACAAAATTCATCACTTAATTTCAAATTACTGCCTGCATTTTATGCTAAATTGTCAGTGGATGAAATACGTATCAGTGTGGGGAGCTGAGCCTGGCAGCTGAGGTTTCCTTCTCGGCAGTTTCACAGAAGCCCATTTTTCTGTCAGAATTGATGGATGTCTCGCTCCTGGCTGAGTAGGGAGCACAGGCTCAGACAGAGGCTCTGGACAGTATTTGCTGTCCTTCCAAAACCTGTGTTTTCCCCTGAGGGATGGGATGCTCACCAAGGAATTAAATAGGCAGGTTTGCTCTTCCTCAGAGAGGGCTGTGAGCTGAACCCAAGCCCTCCATTCCCAGTGGTGTCTTTAACAGGAAGGGCAGGGCTTTCTGGCCAGGCTCTAACTGAGCCTAAGATGTCTCACCATCCAATTCTCTCCATACCTGGTCTGTCATTTGCTTCTCCTTACAGGTTACAAACCACTGCAGTAGGCAACAGCGTAAAATTCCAGCTCAAGGCACTGTCCACCAGCTGTGCTTTAGAGGACGTTTTTAATTAAAAGAAAAATCATAATAAAAATCCTGTCCAGCATGCTCTGAAAACCCTCCTGCTCCCAGCTCCATCCAGCACTTGAGCCAGGCTTACAAAGCTGCTCTCAGTATGCAACTTGTCTTTTAAAACATTATGGATCATAAAGGACCAGGAGCTACCTTCATAGGCTGTGGCATCAGAACGGGAATTCTAAATAACCCATCACAAGTCTGCTTAAACCCTGCTTTAAACACCTAAAGATTCACTGACCTCTATCTCAGTTGCTGCTACTCTGCACTCAGGTTGCTGCATTTCCAGGTTGTGCTGTTTAAACTGCTACACTCCACTGGGGCAGTTCTTTAGCCCTGCACAATGCTTCTATCACTTTATAAAATAAAAAAAAAAAGACTTTGACTAAATAAGCTGTGATAGAAATATATTTACACTATGCACATTTTTACAGGAAATACAACTTGCTAAAAACCTGCAATTAATAACACCACCACCCTGCAATTCACTGCAGTCAAAACTAAAGGATTTGAATTTTTAAGATTTTTTATTAGAGAAGTTGAAAGTTTCATCTCAGGACTGACAATAACATAATTATCTCTCTTCATTTATTTTGTTTATAGGAATATGTAGAATTTGTTTGTACAAGCATATACAACAAAGTAATTGGTGCTTAGTACATTGAAATCAGAAATCTGATTTGTTCTAAACTACCAGTTTTCCATGCAGTCATCTTTGAATTGGCAGCATGGACAAATTCCAAGCCGAATGCTTACATGCATTGTTTTGCAATATAACTACAGCAAGCTCTGGAAACATGCAAATTAACACATTAGCAAATTGTTTTTATATCTAATGGACATAAAAAGGTTATTCCTGATATGAAATTCTGAAAATCTGCATAAATACTTCTGTGTAAAATTAAATTAGTTATGTACTTCTCTTTTACTACAAGTATCAAGAATGCCCACGTAATTAATATACACACATATATATATAGACCTTGTAATGCTAAAAGTCTTTGTAATTAGTCAAACAATATTCTGTGCCATACATTTACTCAGTATTTACCAGCTAGTAGCATGACTGTGGTCATATAGTAGGCATTGCAGCCTTAGTAGCATTTGTATCACATGCAAACATACTCTTAGCATTTCTGTTTACTAATTGTATCACGTAGCAACATGTATGTGATTTTCTACAATGTTGTGTTTCCCAAGTGTATAAATACTTTTTACATTTTCACAGTTACAAACTTTTTTGCCAAAAGCCATTTAAACAATCTTTTAAGTTACAATGAACTGTAGTATCTAGGATCTGCAGCAACAGGATCAAAATGCAATTTCTATACAAGCAATGTAGGATGTAAACTTTTCTTAAAGTGCCTAATACGTAATTCCTTAGAGCACTGATCAGTTTTGGCACGAATACACTGTATTTCCCTCAGGTTATCCACTGCAGTAACTTCTACAGGATATTGGCTCCTCGCAGAATTGATAGAGTTGATATGGCACTTGTGAATGACATCATTAGGCTGCAGAAATACCCTGTCAAGTTACTGCTGCAGCTGATGAATTTGGCTGATGACTTTGTACAAATTGTACTTTTCAATATACGCAGTTACCTTTCAACTGCCTGCTGTCTGCTGCCTGAAAAAAACCTGCTTGAAATATAATTGAAAATTGCCCAAACTCAACTCCTTACTATCCTAATTATTACTTGGCATATAAGGTCCAGTTCAGTGGGCTCAGGGACATCAGGAGCCGAGCATCTGACAAGGCGTGGCATGGCGGGGTCTGGCAGCGTGGGGTTTCTGCACAGCACATCACACATGAGAACACAAATGTGAAATTACACGACTCGAACTACAGCTTTGTTGCATCATCTGAGATGATGTTAAAGGTATCTCCTGTCTTTCGAGGCTCTGATTGTGTGATTCTGATGCAGGCAAGGTGCCTGGTGAGATACAGAAAGGAAAAGAAGGATGGGGGGTTAAAAAACTCTCTTAATCTTTGGGTCGAGGGTTTTCTGAACAAAGGAAATTCTTATGGAAATCCAACAAAGGAAATTCAGTGCCCAGTGTTAAAAAAGAAACAATGCAAACCTTAAGACTTGGTGGTCTGTAGCTACACTTGATATATTAAGAACAAAAAAACCCAAAATCAACCCCTGCCAAAACCAAACCAAAACAAAAGCCCACTCTTCAACCTCAGCAATGTTATTATGAATTTTGCTCTCGTTTTAAGGATGATGTGCTCTCCAACTTCAATTTGCTTGTTGAGGCTTTAAACCACTGTTGCTGGCCTGCGATCCATCTCTGCTTCCAGCTTCACCATCTGCTGCATCTCCTTTGCCTGCAATCCAAAATAACCGCATGAAGCGTCGCATTAGACCTTTTGCTCCCAATGAAGCTCGTTTCACATGAGAGTGTCTGAGTGAAACACAGGCAAAACACTCTGAAGAGATAGGCAACAACGTTATTTTTACACCCCTCGTCCCCCCACCCCATGTCACTCGGTTTTCAAAATTGGATGTAATCCTTATATCTACAAATTTTTAGAAAATTTTTTTTTATTCTATTCTGGGAGTCATGGGTTGACTTTCTAAGAAGCGTGTGATAAAATGCAGAAGCCCCAGTTTTGGGGAAGAAGTTAGGGAGATGCCAATTTACTATTTCTCCAGATAGGAAATGTCTGGGAATGTATTCTTATTGCTGTTGTGAGACTACTGCAGCGTGTTAATGCCTGAAATTCATCTATGATCTGGACTTGTTTCTTTCATAAAGATAATGAATGATACAAATCTATCAATGTAACATCTCCCTGGAAGTAGGCAAGATTTTTTTAAGTAGTATTTTTTAAAAATAGTATCTTTTTAGAAAGTAATTTTTGTTTGACCTGGAGATCCTTATGATTACAGAGGGGGTGTTTTTCACCTCAGGATTAGATATAACAGATAGGATAGAACACTGCTACGTGCTCCTCGGCATTACACACCCTGAATGCACCTGAAACTGTATCCAAATGCATTTTGCAAAATCCAGCAATGAATACATACCAGACCTCACTATAAACTCTGCCTGCCTCGGGCTCTGCAGGCAGAGCAAAGCTCTGTGTGTAAATGGTGACTGGCCTGGGAATCCCCTCTCAGAGAGCACTTTTTAAATTCCCTTCCTCTCCCTCAGATGCACACACAGCCATACTCTCTCCTCCTGTTACCATGTTTTGGTTCAAAACTCTGCAGTTTAAAGAAACTGAGAGTCAGCATCTCCATTTTCCCTGAGGGTTCTCAATCTGGGAAGCTATTTAAATCCATACCCCAAGGACCCTGAATAAACTGACCCAGAGGGCAGTGTAACCCGTCTATACAATCAAACTCAGGAGCACTAGGACAAGTTTTAGGAAGAGACAATCCAAGCTGCTATTTTCTTTGGTGTAATTGCTGTATATCCATCATGCAGCGAATAATGGTTAGGGGACTTGAATTATATAAACCGTGTTCCCCCAGAAGTTGTAAAAGATGAACTTAGAACAGGGAACTTTGCTATACAAGCTGCTACTTATGGAGTCACCTATTTTGGATGTGCAAACACATATTTGCATACATGAAAATGTGCAGATGTAGGTCTAAAGTAATGAGGATGCACCTGTATTCCTTTTCAAGGTAAATGTGGATTTATGCAGATGTGACATACCTGCCTTCTTGAAAAATCTAGCCCTGCACTTGCTTAATAATCCTCATCACCTTCTTGGGGAAAAAACGTAATTATGATAACAACAAAGCAACCGTCATAAATATGGTTAAAAATTAATCGACGTTCTCTATTGAAATGGCTTAAAAGCTTGAAAGTAATGAAGAAATAATTTTAACATGAAAACATGGAAACATAATAAATAAATCAATATGGACAACCTCTTCTGAAATGTTGGCTGGGTTTTGCCTGCGTGTGAAATGAAACATCCAAATAAAACAAAACCCTGTGTTATTTTCTTAGTGACTCATACATTACACATTTCAGGCTTGTGACTTGACTATAGGCACAGTGTCCTATAAATATTCTGTGTCCCAGTGTATTGTGTACAGAATTCCTTCAGAGAACCTGGCTTCAAAGACAACACTAGCATCTAACAGAGGAGCAGGATCTTGTTTGTGCTGTTCTGAGGCTGGCTCAGAGAGTGCATTCTGATGTGAACACACCAGCACAAACCTCTGGAACCTACAGTGGATCCATGGTGTCAGGGGCAGCCAAGGGACTCTGCTTTCAGGGTACTCTCTACTGAGATCTCACACAAGCTAGGAAACACATACAGTAAAAGAAAAATGAAAATATTTTTTTCCCCTAGCCAAATGAGAGCTTTTTTCATTGTAATGTGTCCACAAATAAATGCTGTTATAGTGGGTGCTGTCAGTAGTGCAAGATGTTATCAGTTCAAGGGAGTAATTCAGATCAGGCAGTGCTGTACAAGGGGATGTTCCAGCCCAGTGCAGCACTTTCCCTTGGAAAGACAGGGGTTAATAGGCATTTCTTGGAGTAACGATTATTTGGGGAGCCACAGCAGCACAGCCACATCATAAAGTGTAATTGGCAGAGCTTGTAACATGTTGGAATTTGAAGTGAATTTTAAAGTGCTCTTCCACAGACACGAGGAAGCTATTTCCAGCCATCTATTCTATATTTGGCTATTCTCAGCGTGGAATTACTTATTTTATTACCATACTAAGATATGTGGACCCTTTGTCTGACTATCAGCATTAGCAGTTAATCATATGTGTGTTAACACTAAAATATTTTTCTTAGATCAACAGACACACTTAAAGACACAATTTAGAACTCTAAGCAGATCTTCCAGTAACAGCAGCTAACGTACAAGTTAATCTCTAAATATTTCCTCTGCACATTCATCTGAATTTCAGATGCTGAAGCACAAAATACTGTTAATATTGTGTCAAGCTCAAATATCTGTGTGCAAACAAGATTAACACTGCTCACTATGTCAATGGCACTTCCCAATGGTTGAATTTACAAGGAGGGCTCCAATGATAATGATTTAATTTAGAAGGAAAGCACACTGAAATAATAGTTTGCTTATTATACGTCCATCCTACCTTGTGTTTGAGACACTGCATGACAGGATTTCAAAAGCTGTTTGTACAAAAATAAAAATGTCAAAATCGAGTAATACAACAAGAAGCAAATTAAATGAATGAAAACTGAAGTGAGATTGAAAAATTAATGCAAGAAAAACATACATAAAACAAAACAAATTTAAATTTATAACAGTTCGTACTGAAGGCTGTTTCCACCCATAATTCTACTTTTCTCCACTGTATATTTGCATGAAAATGTTCTTGCCTTGTTTGATCAGGAAAAAGAAATGTTTCAAAGTCCTCATTAAACAAATACCACCTGGATCCAACTAATGTTCATACATCAGTGTATATAACAGTGATACCAGAGCCAGATGGGGGTTGCACTGGTGCACTTTTGGGGCTACAAGGAAATGGTCCAAACAGCACGGATGGAAATACATGCTCTGATGGATCAAATTAGAGTGAGTTAAAAAACTGTTAAGGACAACCCCTGTGGCGAAGGCCACCACATGCCCACACAGAAGTGGTAACCAGCACACAGAGGAGCTTATTCCATTTAATAACTGATGATTTATCTGACTTAAATGGCAAATGAGCAAGCCCACGTAGGCTGTTGCCATCCCTCAGCTGCAGAGCTGTAAGCCCAGGTGAGGATGTATCTAATTGCTCAGAAGTGACCCTTCAGTGACTCACACTTATTCCAGCTCCCTTATACAGAACGTGGTTATCACATTATGGTCAAAAGCACAACCAGAATCATTCTCTTCTCTCCTTATGTGTTTTAAAAAATGGATCCAAAGCTCTCTGAAGCCAATGGAAAGAATGAACTGATAACACCATAGCTCTAGATCAAGCCCATCATTTTTTTTTCAGCTATCACAGTGACACTACAGATCTGCCATGGCCCCATTTCCTCCCCCAGGTCCTGCCTCCCCCACATCCTGCCTCCCTGCCTTTAGATAATGCACAGGAGCAGACTGACTGCTAGATCCATTCATGATGAATGTTGGAGATGGCACCTACAACAACCCTGTGAGGGATCAGAGTGGGACTCGTGGTTGTTATCCAGGAGGAAGTGGAGCAATCAGCAGAGCCATGGTGGCTGGAGCTCAGTGGTAGCAGCCACTTGAGATCTCGGAATGCTGTCACCCCCTGGAAGTTAGCTGGGCTGCAGCTTTGGGGTTCTCTCCTGACAGTGGAACTACTTGATTTGCCTGTACTATTCCCTTCCCCATCTCTCTGTAAGAGGCCTTCAATTTGTATTACGGTGTCTTCCAGAGAGTTCAAGTTCTGAACATTTATCAAACAAAGTGAGTACATAACCCTTAACAGTAATGGGTATTAAATGGAAAGTAGTGGGTATTAAACGCTCCCCTTCTCCCTCACCTCACTGAATTGCTGGTTATATTCTCCTTGCAGTTTACATTTTTAAATGCAGTACTGCAAGTCCATGCAATTATTCCAGCTCTACTGGCTCAACCTTTCAGCAAGGGAACTGCTCAGAACATAGTGTTGCTTCCACCAGAAATAAGATTAGAATTTTCCTTTCCTTGCCAAGTAGTTTTTCAATTAAAAAAAAAAAAAAAAAAGGCTTATAAACTAGCAGAAAATAATAAGGTATTTTAATTAGGAAAGGGTGTACTAGTACAGATAAAACTCCCCATGCTACTGTACATCTCTAGAATTCAGTCCAAATTCACTGTCTCTGAGAGTTCAGAAATGCTCTGGGCACGTTTCACCTCTAATTTTTCAATCAGTGCTAGAAATATAAGTTCCAAAATGAAGGAAACCGATTTGCCTGAGTTGCTTTTGGGGAGTAATTAAAATGGATATGCTGGGTCCTTAATGACTGTCATATCTGGCTAACGAGTATCAGTGTGGCTGAAGAGCTGAAAGGGCACTCTGGCTGAGCAGTTCAGCTCCCACAGGCTCAGCTGAAACAAATCTGGTGCTGTATCATCATTTAAGTCACCTGACCTCTTCATTATGACTCCCAAAAGTAGGCAGTGACCACAAAAAAGTCCCCATTTTGGTAAAGACTTACATTCAGAAGGATTATACTCAGCCTGACTCTGGTTACTGTTTTCTCTATCTTGCTTTTCTCCTAAGCCTTTAAAACAAGATACCTGCTCATTCTGCTTCTCCAGGACTTCTAAGTGCTCAAGTTGAACTTTTTTCAACTGATCCATCTCCTTTGACTGCTTCATTGCCAGCTGCGATTGAGAGAAAATAAGGGGGAGGGAGAATATAACACATTATTAACAAGTAAAATAAAAACCTGCTTGAAAGACACACACAAACATGCTGTCTTGCCCCATTTAGGTGGCATAAAACATCACAGGAGGCCTAGTATATCACCCAATCTTAAAAAAATCTTAATATTATTATATTATTAATTAATAGCTATAATTAATAGATACATATTACACATATTGCACATAATACATATACTTGGCAAACACATAGGAATGAACAGTAATTCTGTTAATTCAAAATAGCTTCATCTTGTATAGATGTCAGATCTTTTATTCTAAAAATATGTACAACAAAGCAAAGACAAAAATCTACTAGAGCTGGATTTTCAACACAGAGGAATAAAAAAAGAATATCCAGAAACGGTGCCCAGTGACTTGTCAAGGTTATAGTTACCCTTTTTCTCTCTTCTAGGAACTTTTTTGTGTTGCTGCTGTTCAGTTCTCTGACTCGCCTGAAAAAATGCAAACGTTCTCCATGAAGACTCATTGGAAAAAAAGAAACCCAAAAGCTACAATAGAGAGAATCACAAACCCTCAAGGTGTACTTTGTTTTCTGATTATCTGTACCAGGTGGGACTAATGGCAAATTGTACACTCCTCTGGCTACAGAATTTTACACTTAGAGATTTCCAAGTATTTTGGAAATGATTGTATGATTGAACGCTTGACTGCTGGGAATGAAGTTTGCTTTTTTCCTTACTCAAGAGTGGTGGTCAAAAAAATAAATGTTTAATTAATTTATGCATCCCTTGCTGCACTCTGCTGTCAGTTTTGGCATATAAATAGTGCTGTGTCTTAAGAGTGGTAATGGAAAAAAATCATCTGATGGTCCTAAGCAAACTTACACTTATCAATACTGCAAGCTTCTTAAAGCTTTTATTTATGCAAAAATACAAATATACAATTAATAGTTACATAAAACAACTTAAGTGTCTCTTCCTAAGATTTCTGTCATGACAGAGAACAAAAATAGTTCAAACAGTTGAATCAGCCCACAAACCAGAACTGCTTTCAGATCTGGGAACACATTTATTTTGGAGTCATTAGTGAGGTCTGACATAACAAAGCAAATGGTCACCAAGGGCTCTGACAACTCATCCTCCTGATGAGCTAGGAGTGTGCAGCACTCAAGGGACTTGGTTCAGCAGGAACAGGTTCAGGCTTTGGGACCAAAATAGCCCAGTGCCAAAGAGGGGATGTAAAAAAGGAAAGAATGAGCCAGATGGCAAGGCCAAAGTGAAGGGGAAACCCCAAAGGCTTTTAAGACATCATCATGTAGATTCTGCTTTTACTCCCTTCTCAGTCAGGCCCTCATTTCACTGAAAGAGCAAAAAAAATTAAAATGCTCTTGAGGTACAGTAATTAAAATTTAATAGTGTGACTGCTCTAGTCAGTCAAAGATGATCAGAGCATCAGAGCTATTAAAAGGATAACTATGAGAAAATCACCACTGTTTTTTCTAAAACGATCATCTAACAATACATCCAGCACAATCTTTAGACCTTGTTTCCATACATAAAAGCATGGGTTTAATGGAATGAATCCATGACTTCCCCTGTTAGCCTTCAACAACATTCTTCCCTTGTCAGGAAGGGACACTCACCTCTCTCTTTCAGCTTTGTTTTTGATAGATTTGTCTTGGCTGATGGCTTTGCTGTTCTCCATGGATATTTTAGCCTGGTTGGCACGCATCTCCTTGCTTTCCCTGGGCAAAACCAAACACAGTCGTTAATGTCTAAGATGCAGCTGTTGTGGAGGTTGGGTTCCTCTACAATGTGGTTACTTTTCCCTTGAAGTATTAAGGAAGAGGAAGGAGCAAACAACATTGAAATTCCCTTCCTTTGGATAGAATTTACACAATTTGAGCAGGCATCCAGAAATCTCCATTTGTTCCAGAGAATACAATCTGAAAGACCAATTCAGAACATTTTTACACTTTGAATATTGTAAAAGGGCATAAAATACCCTCTCTTTCCTCCCTGTTATATGAGTTGTCCTAGTACAAGCTACCAGCTACCATCAGCCATCTAGAAAATGCAATTTGTCTTTTACAACTGCCTAAAAAAATTTGCAAGTCTTGCACTCAGAAGGTAACAGCAATATCAATTGTAATAATATTTGCTAGTTGTGCTATGAGCTGACAGACTTCCTTTTAAAACTTCTGCTTTGGGTCTGTGGGCCTGAAAAGAATGCTTTAGGCCACGGTCAGGCTTGTGTTTGGTTTCTCCTTCTGTCTCAGTGAATCTTTTAGTCTTTCTTGTGAAATGAGAGAGCTTCTTTAAAATTTTTATTAAAGAACTGTGGTGCCTTTTTTTTTTTTTCCTTTTCCCTCCAAGAGTTCATAAAGTTAAACATTTCCTGGATATAGATTTAAAAGCAGTGGTATCACAGCAAAAATAATTAGTCTGTGTTCTAAAAAAATTATATGTAGCGAGCACATTTCACTCCAACAATCCTTTCTCCAAATAAAAGCTTTTATTTTCTATACTGAAATTAAAGTGATTTTCAAGCACACTTACTTACAAGGAATGCTGAAATAATTTATTTTGATTACCGTGCTGAAGGATATGAAAAAAGTCAGTGTAGGTGTTCAAAATGACTTAGCCTGTTTGCATCAGATACAACTTTAGAGTGAAAGAAGTTAAGAGGATTAGAGGACTACTGTGCATCACTGATGATTTAGAAATGAGGCATTGGCCATGGAGGTGGCTGAAAGGGCCAACACATCACTTTGTCTCCAGCAAGAACACTCTCCCTCCCACAAACAGTGGTGATTCTTGGAACTGGAAAAAGTGGATAAGCCAGGAAGGTAAAGAAAAAATTAAAGAAAACAGGATTCTGAAAAATGTAGCACTGCAAGATTTAGCTGCTGATTCCCTACTGAGTCACAGTGACTGCACCTCTGAAATTTATACAAACATGTCTTTTGAAGGGATGCTTAACTCCAAGCATGTAAGTCTAACCTTGGAATTTATATATATATTTAGATGACATCAAAGTGCATTAACATGTCATTTTCTGACACCAGAATTGTTTGAATAAATAGAAATCTCTTCTTCTATTAAAAAAAAACCACACCACTACCCAAATTCTTTTTTTTTCTCTCTCTCAGGTTATTTTATCTGGAGTACATAATGCTTGTGAATAACAGCCTCATGTCCCCAGTTTCTGAACTGCTGCAGGATCATCACGTCCAGATCAGCCAAGGTAACTCAGTCTGGGGAGGCAGGGGGCTCAGCACCCCTGGAGCTCAATAAGCTTCAGGTTTTGAGTAGTACCTGCTGCCTTCTGCTTTGTTTTTAAATGAGCCCAAGGCACAGGCAGAAATTGCTTTTTGTGCTGCACATGGAGGGAAAGCACCTTCCCTACAGCAGGCAACTGCATCGTATTATATTATTGATCTCTGCTGCCAGCTCTGTGCCCTCTGTTGTGATATCCAACTCATTACCCAGCTCAGAGAGAGGGAAGTGGTGAGCACAGCCTGCTGAGAGCCTGCTCCACTCCCACACTGCCCTCACACAGATCCCATTTTTCCTATGGATATCCCCTGGCCTCCCAAGATAAATACTTGTCTTCCTACACACAATATATTACATTAAAAAGTTTACAAATCATGAACTGTGATGTCTCTTTGGGGCATTATTATTCACATTTAATATTTCACAGTCCAAGTTCTTCTGAAATATTCATAGATTCAGACACTGTCTTAAATTTGCTTTAAACAGGAAAGTCTCCTGTCTGCACGTAATTCCCAAATAAGCAGACACACACAATATTGCAATGAATAAAGCAGAAAGAATATTGAGAAGGTTGTTACTCCTGGGACAACTGAGCAAAGAGAGTTCTTGGTATTTATCAGGATGTAAATTTTCAGATCTGGTTCTTAGTAGCTTAAACACAAAGCAATACATGGAATGAACACAAATGATTTCAAATAAAACAAAATCCTAAGAATATAGGAATCATATAGAAGAAATGATATAGAGATGTTTAAACAACATGCCGATACAGAAATTCTAAACCCAAAGACTAAAATGATGAGAAAAAAGCTTTTAGAAAAATTTAAGTTTTGTCATAGTGTATATATACCAGTGGCCTGAAATGACAGGTTCTAGCAAAGCTAAAAGAACATAGAAATATGTATGGAACAAAAAACAAAAAATTTACTTTTACAGGCCATATATTAGTAAATTATCTTCCAAGCATTCTGATGAATTTCAAGTAGGATGGAGAAAAGACTCTAAAAGAATAGAAAGTGATGTGATTTCCTGGGCTGATGCAGCCAAGTATGATTTAGAGGTACCAAACCAAGGACTGCACCTTCCTCTGGCTAATAATTTTTGAAGGATGATTTTGTATAATAATTTAACAATTTTTTGACCTCCTATTTGACTGGGTATGTTTTGCAGGACAGCTCGAATAGATGGGTTAACACAGAGATTAACATAAATATAAGCTCACTACAAGCCTTTTGCTGGGACAATTCTCTGTTGGATGAAAAGCTTGCAGCTCCCAGCCTGTGTTCTCTCTGATGCAAAGATAAGCTACTTTTTCACTCAGGAATGTAAAAAAATAATTTCATTTCCTTATTCAAACATGATTTATTTTTTTATTTCCCCCCCATGTTTTTTGTGTGAAAGATGCTGAAGACAATTATGTATGAATTTACATATGAATATATATATATATATATATTATGCGTACACACATATTTTATGTCCACATGCTTTTAGCCTGTTTCGGATAACAGAACATAGAATAAAAACATGACTTACTCTACTTACCACCACTTTTAGCACTGTGACCACAATGTGAATTTAATTTTATTAAATTTCACACAGGCAAGATGGTTAATTACAAAAGCATTAGTGCCACGTAGCACCTTCTATGTGATTATAGAAGGATATTGTATGAAGATAACACATCAGTGTAATGTAGCTTATCCTGCAACCCCTTTTGACCTCACTTCCCATGGATCTTTCCTACAGCCACCAGTGCTATGACAGCAGCTCCAAAGGATATTTCCATATTTGATACTTCTCAGTTTCCAGCCTCTGAATTGAAGTTCTTGGGTAAAGTCAATGCAAACTACTAATGCTTCATCACCCCTGCTGCCTTAAGGAGGTTCAGATGATCCAAATCAACTAAGAACTCTATTCCTACATTCACCTGTTGGAGGAGTTTTCTTTTTTTTCTTCTTTTTTTTTTTTTTTTTTCACGCTCTCATGGAATTAAGTCCCATTTGTCACTAAGAGAGGATCATGACCGGATATTAAAGAGAAACAAAAGAAATGGGAAAGGTAGGGGAAGGGTGCAGCAGGTGAGGGGCTTTCTTTTGGGGGGGGCAGAGGCAGCAGGAGATTTTGGCTGGGGGCTGAGCTCGGCTCCTGTCGCTTGTGGGATGGGAGAGAGGCTGTGGTTGCCATGGGAAGAATTTGCCACCAATGAGGGGTTCTGTCTCCTATTGTATTCTCCTTACCGTGAGTGAAGCTCTCACTGCCCCTCAGAGCGGCCGCTGCACTGGGCCCTCATTAACACCCGACCTCCCTGGAAAGGACCCTCCCCATCTGCTCGGGGCCTCAGGGCAGAACCCGGCACCCCGAGTCCCTTGTCTCTCCCAGGGAGCCTCTCCCGGCCCCGTTCGGGAGCGGGGCTGCAGTGCCCAGCCCCGCCATTCCTCCGCCACTGCTCAGGGGTGTTCTGCTACACTGTAACCCCGCACCCCCTGCCTGCCGGGACACCCCGCAGCTCCCGCTCCAGCTGCAGAGTTTCTCCCACGTTTCCTTTGCTCCTCTGTGTTCCGCTGTCCCCTGCCATTCCCGCAGCTCCCTCTCCTGCCCAGCCCGCCCGCCATCGCCGCCTGAGGGAGAGGCGGCCGAGCTGGCGGCACAGCGCCCCCTGCCGGCGCGGGGCACTCACCGCCCCCGGCCGGCCCGGAGCCCCCAGCGCCCCTGGCGGCCGTGCCCGGAACTGCAGCGAGGGGAAGGGCCGGGGCTGGGTGTGCGCTCCGGTGGGAGGAGCTGCTGCTGCTGCACCGCGGGGATGATTTGGTTTGACTGCTTAGACCTACAGAGATACACAATATTATAAAATATATATATACCTGTGTATATATATACACACCAGTGAAGTGCTGTTATCCCTTCCCCCATATCTTTCCCTTAAAGCCCTGTAATTTTGGCATTATAATAATTCAGAGGGAAGGGGGTCACATTTTCCATTCTAAGAGAGGTTCCTGCCTTCCCTGGCAGACAATCTCTGTCTTACAAACCAGGATGCTACCTACACCTTGTAGGGTCGCTTCTGTTGCTTCTACCCTGCATTCAGCCCAGTGCCTTTGGCAGCAGTACAGGAACTATCAATGCAAAAAACTAAAGCATTACACAGAGCAGACCTAAACTGCGCCCTCAGCGTCAGGCAGCACCGCCCTGCTCACCTGTCATGGGAAAATTTCAGCTGCTGGGTTTGTTGTTCGTGAGCATTAATGAGCAGTTTCTTCAGTAGTTCACACTGCTGGTTCAAGTGCAAGTCACGGATTTCTTGCTCCTCAGCGCTGTGCGTGTTGATCATCTCAGACCACTCCTTGGTGTGCTGAGCTACGATCTCTTTGACCTGTGGGGAGGTAACACCAGCTTTGTCAGAGGCTTCCAGATAGAGCAACTCCTCCTGCTGCTCAAGGTGATGTATAGACAATCATAAAACAGGCTCTGAAGAACGCAGCTAAATTGTGAAAAATGAAGTTGCACAAATGAAGTTGCTTCACAGACAGCAAGGCCACTGAGGACACTGCTGGGAGGTATAAAAACAGATGTAAATTGAGCCCTACTATTAAGGCACTATTATCTAAAAGTGCTCTGAATAGACTGGCTGAATAAACAGGCTCTTCACTGTATTACCATTGTTTTAAAACCTTTTCTAACACCGAGCTAACAATAAAAACAGTTTCACACTTTGTTGCCAAAAATATATATATATGTATTGAAAGTACTGAACTTAACAGTGGAAAAACTTAGTGAGCAGGATTTCTCTGAGGGCTTAAAGATAGCCTTTGATTTTGTGGAGACAGTTTCACAAACACAGAGTGTTTACAGAGAAATCCTGTATTTAGTACAACCTGGATCTGAAGATGGGCTATGTATCTTTGTTTTATATTCATTAAGTCAACAGGGAATCTGACAAGTATTCTTCTCTTGCTTATCTCCCAAGCCTCACAAGAATAATGAGATTAAAGTTTTGGAATGTTCCCAAGAGACAGTATTAAGAAACCTAAATCACCAGAGTTGTTATTATAATATATCGCGCTCATTGATTTTGAAAGGAAGCTAATAGAAAGATATGTTTTATTAACCTTTAATGATTATCTTTGGGTATTTTGACATGCTATCCTCCTTTTCCACAAATGGCACACAAAATGTGCCTCCCAATAAATCCATCTTCAAGGAATCATTTCAACTACAAGCAATAAGAACTGGGACATCTTCTGTGAAAGCAAACTTGCTCCTTCTTTAACAAAAATTGCCACCATTTTGCTTAGAAAGTGAGAGAACTATTCAAACCCCAGCTAAATATTTTAGCTGGGGTTTGCATAATGAAGAACAGATTGACCTGCAGACACTGGCTAAGATTAAAGAAGTGGAGATTCTATCAGCCCCAGCCTCCTTTCTGCCCTGGAGAGGCTCCTCTGACAGGCCTCTTACCTAAAGCTCACATTGCCCAATAAAGAGGGAATCTGATGAAATAAAGAAGTGAGTAATTCTGGAACAGATCAGGATGACTACTACTACCTGAAAGCCAGATTTGCACTTAACTATAGGTAAATTAGTGGTCTCATATCAAAACAGGTACACGCAGCTGATAGAGAGCAACCTAGAATTTTCTGCAGAAAACTACAAAAGCCTTTTGAGGCAGAAGTTGGTATGACTAACACAGGGCCAATTCATCAGGGTGCTTAAGAGTCAGTGTGCCTCCAGCAAAATGAGCCACACTTCCTTTTGTGCATATGGGGAAGTGTACTGCTAAGCCCAGAGCCTGTCAACCATGAAATGATATGAAGGATGTGGTGCAGTTTGTGGGAGCAATATTTTTAGTAAGGTGTTCATAAGTACCGCCTTCAGAGCCTGAAAAACATGAGGATTCATTTTCAAAATGAGTAAAAATAAATGCTTGGATGTTGTGAAGGAAGAAAAACTAACTTTTCAGATGAAATTTGAGGGGCAGATGCTCCAGCTCACCTCTGGCACTACCTAAGGTGCTTCAGTTTGGGCCAAATTTAGCACAAGTTCCACATACTGCTGATGTAAAAATGTGGGCAGCTCCAAAGCAGGATTAATCTCTCAGACACTCTCTGGAAATGCCCCTTTTACATCTCCAGGGCCTCAAGCACCAAGACACTTGAACTGCATGAATCTCCTCTCAACAGTGACCTCATTTGGCATATCAGCCCCCAGTGAAGCATTAGGATGGACTTATGAGAGCTAAATTCATGGCTGAAAGTTTTAGGAAAACATGTTCCTTATTCATTTTTAATGCAAAGTTTCCAGATGGAGTCAGCTCCATCCAGGATTTGAAGTAAAAATGGTGCAGGTAGATCAGTTCAAAATCCTGGGTGTAATTTGGAGCACAGCAGCAAAGGGGCTGTGCCTTCAGAAAACTCCCACAGTCACAGTGCTAAAAATTATTAATATTTCAAAAAGACAAGGGCTGCTATGTGGTGCAGGGAGCAGGAGGCCAAGTGTTCACCACCACCACAGGCATTCCAGTAAACGAAGAAGAGTTTGCTTTTATTTAAGGCCTCCATACACTGTAGAGAAAATGCAAAATGAACTTTGCATGAAAAAAGAAACATGACAATATAAAATAGTGAAATAAATAGTGGAAGCCATGGTGGAATGAAGTATTTTGTGACTTAATTGCAAAGAGCTTACAAAGCTCAAAGAAACACAGAGGAACAAAGACCCAAAGGCTCGTTGCAAATGAATAATGCAATAATTGTTTTTAAATGGTGAATGTTATAAACCACAGAGGAACCTGAAGGGAGGAATTCTGAATCTCAGGTACACTGATACCACAGGATCATATAATATCTCATAGAATTATTGAGCCCAACTCCCAAAGAAAAACCTTGCAAAGTGACAGTGTGGTAATACTTAGATAAAGTATTTAATCTAAGAAGGAAGTAATAACCAGAAAAACACCCTGACAGTGTTCGTGGACAGATGTGTTATGATGTGCTGCTAATTCCAGAAGCAGCAGGTAATCTAAGAAGCAGATACACCACCTTGTAAAACAAGCTTTTCTCTAGGGATGTGAAGAGAAACTTTCTTTCATTACATCTCCTCCAAGGCAGAAGTCTCATTTCAGGTACAGCAAGATATAACCTGATGAGAAAGATATAGGGGATGTGCCAAACACCAGTTATAAGACTTTAAATACCCAATTTGGCTCAGATTCCGAAGAACTTAGAACTCATGGCCATTAAATCATCTCAAATCCAATTTTGCTGCAGATCTGCAATATGCTTCAAAGTTCAGCTGTAGTAAATTCAGAGAACATCCCTGCTTTTCTCCAATTTATTAGCAACATAGTTGAAATGACTGTTTAATTTTCACTGGGCTGTGCTCTTGTCCTACTTTCTGCTATTAAGGCAGGGTTGCTCATCCTAAAGGATAAGAAAAATAACCATTAGCTTACTTCTATCTTTCCTGTTCTACAGACTGAGTTTGCAAGCCTGTCCTTTCATCTGTTCCTACACTGGGCCTAAGAGACTAATTAAAAACCTGATAAGAAACCTTCTTTTGCACAGCATATATGCAAAAAGTTTGTTTAGTCACTAAGTTCAAGCAGGAATGATCTTTGAAGTAATCTTTCCTTTTTTTTCTTTTCATCCTCTACCCGCTTGATATTGGGACCTACTTTCTTAATGCAGGCAAGTAATTTGCATTTGCTAGGTTAATTGTGTGTGAAGTACACGCTGGGACATTCAGATTTCATTTCAATATTTTATGTCAAACTTGGGCTGGATGATTCCTCATGACAGGAGGAGTTTTGTAGATGAAAAGGTCTCTTTGGTGCTAAAGGTGTGTACAGGCACGTTGCGGCACAGAGCTGTATTGGAGGACATGAGCTGTAATTAAAGATGAATTATGTTCCAATCTGATATCAAAATTAGTGGGCCAAATGCTGAGAAATGCTGAACAACTGTTAATTAATCAAACTCCCACTATATCAGTGTAATGCATTCAGCATCTCAGAATTTAATCTAATTTAATTGCACCTACCTTCATCTAAGATAATAGTTAATTTCCCTATGGTCTTGAGCACCATTTTCCAACACGTTGCTTCCAAACCTTTGAATGGTTTCCAGGAATAATTCAAGGGCCCACACACAGCAGTTGAAACAAAAGAGGTTGGTAAATAATCTGGACAATTTTGATGGAACCACAGTGTGCAGGACATTGAAAATCATTAGAGGAATCCTCCGAGGGGGATGACTTGCAGAGGAGTTCTCTGGGAATTATCCAATAATCAGAAGCTTGGAATTTCAAGTCTTATATTGAAGTCTTACATTTCAAATCTTACATTTAAGTCTCCTTTCAAAATGTCATCCTAAAACCTGACATGGGAGTGGACAAAAAATCAATCTTTTTTTTTCCAGGTATGGATTAAATTAAAGGGAACCAGTTTGAAAGCAGGATTTAGAAAGGAACAGGGCTCTGAAACTGAACATTTTTGTGGAAAGGGAGAACATGAGTCATATTTATTGGATTTGGAAGATCAATGAACATTTGGATGTTCCTTGTGTACAAATGACACCTAACTTCAGACTATGAGTGACACAGGTGAGAGAGAGAGATCAGAGCAAATAAATTTCTGTGTAATGTAATTTCAAATGAGTTTTGGAGCTTATGTCTGGATGATTGGGAGCCAGTGCTCCTCAGAGAGTTTGTTTCACTAAGAGAGGAATGAGTTTTTTTATTTTTTAACTTAACAAATCTGCTTTCATTTAAGGAAAGTGTTCTGGACTTCTCATAGGGAAAGAAGATAGGGAGATAAGAGAACACAGTAATAAAACTGTGAGGTTTTGCTACATCTACAACTAAGAGGGCAGCAACAAGAAAGCAAACCTTGTTTAGAAAATTAAGATGTTCTCTGCATGAAATAAGAAAACCAGGGAATAAAGTTCAAAGAAGGCCAGATAAAAATTAACTTATTCTAGCCTCAAAGATGTGACTGTGTTCATGTGTATTTTCTCTTCTTTTCTGATTCTTTTCAAAGGTTTCAGCTTTTACTGGGGTCAGTCTCCAGTACTGTCCCTCCTTCCAGATGGTTTTGTATGTGGATGAACTTTTTGGTGTCCCTGCCACCCTCTAGTCTGGATAGCTTCCAAAAAAAAATATCAACAAGACTTGGATAAGACTTCCAAAGGAAACTAGAAGTCAGTGAGACAGTAGTGGGACAGAAGTACAGAGGAAAGAGCTCTGAGCAACTCCATGTGAGCCATGAGCTGGAGAACAGCTTTTCCAAATTAACTGAGGTTGGTCCCAGGGCACTTTTATTCCCCAGGACCTTGGAGAAAACAAAGCAATGAAGTGATGGGGAAAAAAACCCCAACCCACTAGAAATAAGAAGTCATTTGTTTCAAGAGCAACTTGGGCTCCTCATTCCCTAAGAAACAGATTACCAAGGTCACGGCAAAATGATGGAAAACGAAATAGAAACTTCTTTATGTACGTATTTTGGGAAGGTATTTAGCATCCAAATTTCATGTAAAACACATTCTTTGTTTAACTAGAGCTGACACAAATGACCAGTTTCACTTCACAAGGCATGAATATGGCGCTTTCTTCAAAAATTTCAAAACAGCAGGAAATTGATGTTGCTTCAAAAAATCTTTTAAGAAACACTTTTAGACACTCAATTATTCCCATTCTTTTCAACATGTTATTATTGTTGAAAATGATTCATATGCTTCCAAGGAAATTAACTACCACTTGGGTCTCAAAATTTCTCTTCCAGAAGTTGCATGTGTTAAAATTGGCTGTTTGCTTACCTTAGATTTGTGATCTGATGTTAGTGTCTGAATTTTAATTTCCGTTTCTTTCTTCAATTCAACACAATTACTTCCTCTTAAAAAAAAAAAAAAAAAATTGAAAATGTATGCCACAAGTTAAACATCTCCCCATTCAGTCAGTGCTTACTAATTAAAACGTTAATCAAAGTTGAAGTGCTGCACCGTATTGGAATGAAATTATTTCTTCTGGCAAGCCATTCACAACTTACAAAATATTGTTGGATTAATGATCAGTCAATTCAAACACCACATGGTTAATTCTAAATTGGCCCAGCAATTATTCCGTTGCCGAGGATGTGTCAGGCATCTCCATTTATGATACTTGGTTCCTTTTCCAGGCTTAAAATACCTTGCCAAGAGAAACCAGTTTCTGCCTGAAAACTTGCAGTCCTATCCTTGTCATGATTTTAGAATCTGTTTTAAAAGTAGTTTGGCTACTTATATTTAGTTTCAGGCTGAGAAAATGATGCCATTTGAACAATTACCTCCCAGGGTGATTTGGGTGTACTAAATTTGAACACCTATAGAAAGTGTAGGTGTCCCTCTGTGAGAATAAGTGAATGGGCAGCAAAGGAGGGGCCTGGAATAAAACAGTGTCTTGGGAGAAGTCTGTTTGGACACCACTGTAATATTTCTGAGCTGGATTACCCACTGATGTAACGTGATGCAGCTCCACTGTCTGGACAGGGACATGTTCATTTATCAGCTGCAGCTGGCTTTAATAAGGATGGTCATTGCTTGACTGCAGTAACATTAATCCATGTTTGCTCCAGAAAAGGAGATTTATGAAACTCTTACCAAGTTTAAATCTTATTTTCATATCAAAGACCAGCTAAACTTACAGAAATTAGCAGGAAATTTTATCATCAAACAGTACCAGGAAAGCCCTTACTGAAAACAGTGTGTCTTGTTTTCCCAAGGGCCACCAGTCATTTATTTTCTACCCAGAGCAAGGAAAATTTCATAGATATTTCTAACACTGATGCTCTGGAAGCAATCTAAAGTCATAGAGAGAGGTTCTGACCACTGTTACCTCTGCCTGAAAAAACCCAGCAGCTGAAAGGGAAGTGGTTTTGATTCCACTGTTATCAGGGTGTGGCTGTAATGGAATATTTAATTTGTTGCTCAGTATGAAAGACGTTGATTCTTAGGTGTGAATCAGACATACTTTAACCCCAAGTATCTTAATTAGCTCAATCACTGAACTCTTCAGAATCCTGGACACCCAAACCACCAGCTGATCCCTCCTCTGGAAACACAGCTTTCATCATATCCCAAGGCATCTTCCAGCCAGTTTGGACACTGGGAAAAATGGGAATTGCCCCCAACTGCAGTGGCAGAGCCTACGGTTGAACCATTGAGTCACAGCTGGGAACAAATACCCAAGGACAGCCCAACCCAGGGTCACCTATCAAGCTCACACCCACAGATACACTTGGATTTCAGGATAGTCCCAATAAATCAGAAGAATCTTTGCGTGCCCTGACTTCAATTCAGGGTGGGAACACAACCATACCTATTCCCATATGCCTCTCTGAGATTTGTAAGCATTTCAAGTGTATGACAGAAATAGCACAGGGAGCAAAATCCCGTCCATCTGTCAGTGAATTAGCATGTGATTAAAAAATCCTACTTTGCTGAACAATATGCAGTTGGCATTTGTCATGCCATGTGGCAGAAATGGACCACAAAAAAAAAGTGCACAACAAGATCAGAAGATAAAGTTGTCTTTACACCTAACAGAGGCCCTTTTGTCAGGAAATAATCTGACAATTTCAATATGAATGCCTTGAAAACATGTTTTACAAGTTCTTTTACAACTTTTATTGCTTGCAAATGCTCTAGAATGACAGCCAAGGAAATGGAGCACGTCCTGTACTCATTGAACCCAGGACTCTGGATTCATCAGATCATTTAAGTTCAATACAATTTCTAAGTGTCAACTAATGTATTCACTTTTAAGCATGTCCTTTAATACTCTGCACAGCTGGGGTGGGCATAAATACCTTGCAGAATAGGCTTTCAGGGCTCATCCTGAAGGAAGCCCTTAAAATATTTTGCTATGGCATTAAAAAGTGTTTTCACAGGAAGTCTGTCAAATACTGATTTTGATTTGGCTGTTAATTTGATGCACACAGCTAGTCTTGTAAAACTGAAAGAGACACCAGGTGACTAAGGGCCCTGGAGTCCATGGAAAGTATGAAATTGTGGTAAGGAACAGTATTTGGCTTTGCATTGAAGCTGCTTCTGGAGTGGTCATTTCCAATTTTATTTTTAACTCATAATATGAAACAATCATAAAGGCTTTGGTGTCCATGCTAGAAACATTACAGAATTAAGAAAAGATGCTGCAAGTAGCCAATGAAGTGACCTCAAACTGTGAATCGAATTCTGGACTGCTTTGATACTTGTCCCATTTTGGGGTGATCTGGACAGTATGGTTATCCAGAACTTCCTCATATTTATTGCCATTTCCATCTTGGACTTCCTGACACACCTTCCTTGGCTGATTTGTCTGGACAGGCAGAGGCACTGGCTCCTTCTCAGGCCAACAGGAACGCTGAGATTCTTAAATACCTGAGCACAGGGAAACCTTTCAGCCCCCACAATAATTATGGTGCAATGCCCAGAGTTCACTTCTCTGGCACTGAAGTAAATAACCTGAATGTAATTAAAAATCCAGCTGTATCAGTAACCTTCTGCTGTGTTATATTCAATGAAATTGAATCAAAGCCACATTAAATTAATCAGTCCTGCAGTTGTCCCCTCTCTGCATGGAGAAGTAGCAATTTTCTGGGAGAAACTCCTTAGATTATAAGTATTTGTGTGCTTACAATTGTCCTGTCTTGAACAAAAAAAGCACAGCATGAACTGTGAGCTTTCAATAACTTAGTGAGGAGAATTCTCCTTACCTTGTTCACTTCTGACAGTTCTGTTTCTGTTCCTTTGCCAGTTTACAACAAGAGCTCTCAGAAACCTACCACTGTTCCAAATAATTTATAGAAAAAGTATTCTTGGAAGAATCCAGTGCCAAACAGGCTTCTATGTTCAGTATTCAGTGAGTGAGTTGCTGCCAGCTGTTGTTGCCAGATGACAACAATATGAAATTAAGAGTAACTATTAGCATAGCTGGATATGGAACTAAAGTAATTCCTGCTGTCTCAATGAAATTCCAGGGACATGGTGAAAGGTGGAGAGGAGAAATTGCTTCCAGATGAGCAGCGAGGCAACAGCAGGTCCTGCTACTTAATTTCAAATTAGAATTGGACATTCTATTGCAGTCATCAGCATCTGCCAGGAACCTTCCTGGGACAAATAGGAGATTCACACAGATAATATCCCAGGCCATCAGCTTGTGCAAATCAAAACAACTCCACCCCAGTCAAAGGAATAAGACTCATTTATCCCTGCTGAGGATCTGTAAGCTTTTTGTCAAAAAGAGACTTCAACTCAACAGCACAGCAAAAATCTATTATTTTCAAACATTCAGGATTTAAAAGCCAGCTTTTCCCCTAAAATCAAAACATTGCTACTTTCTGGTCACTAGAGCTGTTGAGGACCTTAGTCTGCTCTCACTGAACACAACAGTGACATTCCCGGGGGAGTGCAGTGAGACCAGACCAGAACACAGAAATAAAAATTTGAGGCAAATCCTTTGCTTTTACTTTTAAAATTCTGATAGCAGAAGACCAGAGAAAGGCAGAGTGAATCCAATATTTATGGCCCATTGCTAGAGCTCATTCTCTTGCTGATGTATGATGTGGTTCTCAAGCTGCAATGCCCTTTTTATGAATGTGTTATTCCAGGCCACAAAAGCATAAGATATCAAATCTATTTGAAGTCTAAAGAAAAATAATTTAAAATAATATCTTACCCCTTCTTCTTGATTGCCTTCTCTAACATTTTCTCGTATGATACCTTTTCTTTATCATATTGGGCCACTATTTTGTCAATTTGTGTGCAGTGCAACTTCTGCATGGCGCTGTGCTCCTGGAAAACAGCAGGACCTTACCATTAGGCTGCTGGATTTTTGATGTTCAATTTTCTTACAGTGTAAAAAACATCAGTACAAACAGACAATTTTTGACAATGGAATTCAATCTGGTTTAGCCATGTGGCACTAAGCATTCCAGGTTTTCCACCACAAGCACTAATGCATTTCTTTTTTGTTTGAAAAATTAAAACCTGTAGTGAACCTTTAAAATATGTTGCATTTTAAAATAAAGCAATGATGGGGAAAAAAAAAGTCATCTGTCGGAATAAATGTCCATTTAAGTACAATTCTGAATATCTGGCTCATGATCCCCAGTGACAGCATCACTCTCACCATTAAGAAATCCCACCTTGTGGCAGACATCTCCTTTAGCAAGTGTCAGCAAACTGTGCAATACAACTTAACTTTATATTTTCCTTTATCAGAACAGCAGCTCATAATGATGCAAATATTTGACCAGCACAGAGAGCAGCAAATATTGAATTTACACTCCAGTAGTAAAAATGGCTCTTTCATTTATGTTATTTTATTAATACCCAATTGCCCCATATTTTATCTAATCCTGGCAAAAAGAACCTCATTAATTAAAATGGCTTCATGCAGGACTTTATTTTTTATAGCTCCTTTTGCATCTATTCCACTCTTGCTATTCTACTGCTCTTTGTTATTATTTTCTATACACCTTTGCCTTATCACTGTTTCTTCCTCTAAAAATGCTAATTAAATACTTTTACACTCACTTTTACCAAAACATTAATACAAATGCTGCGATGCTTTCAAAAATCCAGTACTGGGCTGTACCCCAGCACTCCAACATCTGCCAAGCACATCCCCAGGGAACACATACAGCTTCCAAGTGTTGTATTCAGAGTGGAGAACTGAATTTGCTGCTCCACAGAGGATTTAAAGGGAAACAAATAGACTCTGTCAATATGAAAACATGCCTGCCTCACCAGGGGGTGTTTACACTGACTAAGCAGGCAGGGAAAAATAGAGACAGTGTAAAGAATGACTTGAGCTTGACAACATGAGCCAGCCACAGGTGAAGTGACTGAGAGCATCTCTCAAACTACCCACTCCCCTCTGAATGAGCAGAACTATCCAATTCTTGTCATGAAAGACTTAAGAACAAACTCTGCAAAGCATTAGACTTCTGCCCAAACTTCTGTGAAAATTCCAAGAAATATGAGGGGGTTTTTTTGTAGCATCTTTTGCTTTCAAATGCAAAGTTTGAGTAGCTAACATGTTCTAGGTTGATTCAGAATAAGTTTGCAGGTAAAAACTCCTCAGGTAGGTTCTCATGATTTCCTCAGGCCCACTGAGTTTGCACATGAATATATTCACAGATTACATGTCATTACAAATTGAAGCCACAGTTCTGCCATCTAATTTGTTCTGAGAGGCCACCTAATTTGAATAAAAACACTCAAATCACAGCAAGAGTACCCATGGGGAAAGAATAAAGAGTCATAGACTGTTCCTTTGGGAACAGTGAGTGTGTGTGTGTGCAGAAATCACACTTCAGTCTATTAAAGGGAAGAGGAAATAAACTTTTATTCCTGTCCAGAATCTCCCTAAAACAACAAAAATACTGTGCATTTTTGTGCAGTAACCTGAAACCTGAGGTCTGGAGGATTCTCATTACAGAATACAAGGATGAGGAAATAAAAAGAAGGAGCTAACATTCCCAGTTCAAAAACCCATTTTGCAGAACTTCTTTTTCCTACAGTCCCATCGTCTTTTGTACTCCTGCTTTTGCATTGTGGAGATTTTTTTAAATGTTCTTTTTTACTAGGCTTTAATTCAAACAGTACATATTTTCAATGTCAATATGAATGTGCAGGAGATGAATTTGGGGATTTAGATTAATTATTCAATTCTGGTTACTGTCTAGAACCATATTAAATCCTCAAGGGGCACTTGTGACCATCCCTCTTGTGTCTGAAACTGTTAGAACTGAACACCACAATCCTCTGTTGAGCTGCTGGGCTGCCAGAGAATATATCAAGATAATCCCTCAGTATCCTTCCTCTTCTGTCTAGCCCAAAAAGCACAGAAACTACCTGGCAGCTCTGAAAAATATTAAAATTAAGTAGGGGACAATAAAGGCAGGCTGCTACATAGTAAAGTTCGATGACTCAGTTATGTCCTTTTCTTTGCCCACCTGCCTGTGGTGCCACCCCAGATCATTCATTCTAAACAGTACTCACTATTTAACTTGATAAAGAAGAGATATAAACTAAAGGTCATCATTCAGACACATCAGCTGTTCTGTACTGGAATATAAGAAATTAATATTAATTCACACTGGGAGGTTAGAGTTACTTCAGGGAATGTAGGCAGGAAATACTCTACCTCAAAAGCAGCCAAATGTGGGTGTTTTAATGGATATATTGTTTTAAAAAAAGCATTTCTGCACAGTATGCAGAAGTGACTGGACATATTCTTTTAAAATTAACAAAAGCACAGGTTACCAGAGCTAAGATTCAAGAGAAGTTATTCCTAATAAGGAGGTTTTTTAAATGGTGACAATTACATCAATTTGCCACTGTTTTTCAAAAGTCAGACACAAGGAATACTACAGCACCAATGGCTGATAGCTTTCTACTGGACTGAGGTATGGATCATGTTCTTTGCTCCCAAGAGGAATCATCTGCTCTTCAGCAACCCCAACAGAGGGATTTTTGGAGAATGTTATCATAGCTGCTGGAGCCAAAATGGCTGAAATGCTGAATAGAAGTAAAGAAATGGAAGATATCATCAAAGAATAACACCAACACTGTGTTTTGTGCTGGGAAGCCTGGCACCACATAATTTTTATTTGCCATAAGGCATTTTCCAAAGCAAATTTTAGATGGAAAAGCATTAGACTTTTTTTTTCCCTAAATCATGAACAATTTCCTTCTGCTTACTTACTCCTCCAGATCTCTGGAGTGTCTGAGGTTAAATGAGGGCCAGCCTATTTCTGGTGCTTTTAGGTTCAGTCTGCTTCAAACACAGGCTTCCTGAGGCTAATCATGGAGAACCAACTGCAGAGTTCTCCTGCTCCATCCCAGCTGATAAAGTGCACCAAGAACAGTGATGAGCACACCGAGCACTGCCCTGAGATCACCACTGAGCTGTCGTGGCTGCATTTTGCTGCTCAGACTCCCTGAATTCCAGAAGCTGCCCTTGCTCCAGCCTTTAGCCAGGCATGCCCTAGGCAGGCACTTTGCTGTTAGTGATGCCTCAGTTGTAGCTTTTATATTTTTTAGATTCTGGGCTGTTTTGGTGAGTAGTTTTAGGTTTCATATTCAGTGCTACTGAGCTCTCTTCACAGAGTGGGCAGACAAAACAATTCCTTCTCTAGTTTGATACCAAGGACAACTTTCAGGCCCAAAACCAAAACCAATGGTGAAGTGAGAAGGAAAAACAAGGAGGATGGAGCTTCATAACCTGAAGCTATGGCTGGACAATGAACTCCAACGTGCTGATAGAGCAGAACTTATCAAAGTGTGAGCCCTGGTGCTCAGGTGTCCATTCTGTGCCCATATTGGGGTCACCTTGGGTGTGGCCCAGCCGGGCTCTTGTGCTGCCCAGGTGTGCCCAGTGAGGCCTTTGAATAAATCCCTGCTTTATCCTTTTGCTCTGGCTGGGATCTGCTCCAGCTCAGCCTCCAGAAGGCCTCATTAGGACAAACTCACACTCTGTACTTAGGAGCAGCAGGACACAGGCTGGCTGAGATGTGAAATAGCTGTGCTTGAGCTGATGCTGAAAGCCCGTCTGAGTGCAGGGCATTTTTAGATTATGGCTGGCAATTTTTTCCTCAGATTGGAGGAAGCAAGTGCAAGCCTGAGCAGATGGATCATTTCTTTAACATTAGCAAGCACAGTCTTGGCTCAGATATCCTATGGGTCACGTGTCTGAGGAAGAGATCCCTGATTATGTCTGTTTTCTACAGAACCAAAGGACCACTTCTATAGCAAATTGCTCGCTGTTGGCCAAATGACAAAGTAGTGTTTCAAAATTAGAAGCCCCCCAAAAGATCAGCCCTATGAAGGTCTAGAAACTGTTGTTATCAAAAAGTGTTGGTGACAGACACTTTTCTTTGAGCATGGGCTCTGCACACAACACAAAAATGCAGAAATCACTCATTTCCCCTCTGCGCAGTCAGTAAGGAGAAGCTGAAATGTAACAATTTAATTTTCTTATATGGCTTTCAATACGAAGAACCCCAAAAAAGTGCCAGTTATTGAAACTGATTTCTCCATAATTCATTGTACAGAGAGTTCCATGCCCAAACAACAGCCATGAAAATAAACACAAAGACTGATATTAGAAATGCCCAGGCAACCACATGACCTCAGTGGAATTCGTAAGCAAAGAAAACAGGAGAGCAACTGCCCCCAGCTGCCCAGAATGGATTTGCATGTTTGTCAAAATTCGTGACTTGAGACTTTTTTTTCACTTATTATAACTCTTCCTTGTCACAAGAGTAAGGGTTTTCTAATGAAAGCGGGCAGGGCAAAATTTGCTGTGATCTCCTAGCATGAAGCCTATTTGTGGTAGGGATATATGTAATTGTGGTATCACGGCCAAAGAAAAGCTGACTGTAACGTGCTTAACACAGAGATAAATGAGGAGGACCAGGGCTCTGCATTTCTCAGCTATACATCCCAGCTCTCTCTGGTGATTTTGCAGTTTCTCCAGTGCCTGTCTTCAGTGCAGCACCACCTCCCATCACTACTGCCTTGTTTTTCCATGCTACTTGTCAATAAGTTGTGCAAGAGGGAGCAAGACAAAACCATTACCTGAAAAAGGTGAGCCCTGGATTTTTATGTGGGTCAAATGAAAGTGCACCCAGTCTCAAGCAGACATACAAAGTGTTGCCAAGGAGAAAATGTGCTCACTGCAGCATATTTCAGTACATTTTAAACATACATGCCTTCCCTGGGAGTCCAGCTATCTTTCCTTAGTCTTCCCCTATAATTTAATTAGGAACTGCCTGTGCTAGTGAGCAACTGCTTTCAATTAGGCTTAGAGAACTCTTAATGATCATACCTTGGCATGTTTCTTCTTTAAGGCATTCAGCTCTTTCTGCTGCTTCTTTAAATGTTTTATATAAGCCTGAAAAAAGAGAAGCTGGATCAATTTTTCTGTGGCCATATTTACTTCAACCAGGGAAAATCCTGGTCGCTTAAAACAAAAAAATAGGAGTGCATCCTGAAAAGCTTGTGCCAGTGCTTACCTTCATTTGCTTTAAATCTTCTATCTTCACTTGAGGAATAAGGTCTATACCTGGTAAGGTATTGATACAGTTTATTTAAAACTTCATACATACTAGTATATCTCATATTTAAAATTTGAGTTTTACCACAGCAACCTACATTTAACATAACAATTAATTAATTAATGTTTTTCACCATATTAAAAAAAAATAAAATCATGGGTTAATGAGAAAATTATTCATCAAGATATAGCTAAGATACAGTAATTTCCTTTTCCCATGCACTCTTCAATCAATGGCCTTGTGGAAAAATAATTGAACCAATGAATGTATTTTAAGCTCTTACAGTCCTGGACTGAAGTGTCAAAATATAGAAATCTAAGAATTAAAAAAAAAGCTTCTTTTTGCAAACACAGCAAACCATTTATGAATATTGAAACAACTTCAGAGTTTTGGTCCCTAGTTGGAGATTGCTCTGGCACCACTTCTTCCGGTGGGGAGGTTTCTTGGCTGGGGTTCTACAAGACTACAAAACTGGGGCTAGCTGTGCTTCTCCTCAGGTTAAAACACTGGAGGGAAAATTAGCTTGCAGCCTGTGTGGTAACAAAAATAAAACTGGCATTTTGCTGAATACCAGGGTCTGGGAAAAGGAGCAGAACTGTGCCCTAACACTAAGATAGAATTAAAAAATGAAGGAGAAACAGAAAACTCTAGTGAAATTTCAATCACACAAGAATAACAGTACTAGGTAGATGAATGAAAATGTTTTGATCGCTTTAGCTGTAATGCAAACAAAACTTCATCTCATTTATTATTTATGCTTTAATAAATGCTTTGTGACATATGAAGAACTTTTTAAAAATTACTAAGCATATCCTATATGTAAGTGTTAATAAAAATGTCAACACAATGCCATAAGAGTTGTATTTTTTAGGTTTTTCTGAAGTTTCACACAGAAATGTTGTCTGTGTATAAATACACTGCAAATATATTTAGTTAACTGCTCTTAATAATGTCTGTGGACTATAAGATTTCCTTTGCCTTGGAAAGGACTTCCTGGCTTTTAAGGTGAATTTAACTGGAAAATACTCAGACACTGTAAAAGAAAAAAAGAGAGGGGAGGAGAGGTAGGCAATCTCCTTAGGGAATATGAATTTTTTCTTTTCTTAGAAGCATAAGACTCTGCTCAAGTATGTGGTATCAACATTAGTCTGGAAAATGAGACAGGAACAGATGTAGGCACAGATAGAGGCTGAAGTTTTCAAAAACACAAGTGATTTAACTCTTACTGAAAATCTGAGACCCAAAAAACCACCACATTCTTGTGCATTTGAAATTTCTAGTAGCAAGATGAGCTGTATATTTTAACAGTGGTAGAATTATTCAGATCTTAGGTAAGAAATCTAAAATAAAGATTATTACATGGGATATAAAAATGATATACTTTAATAATTTAATTAATACTTTAACATGCAAGAATGTGGATAAAAAAGTCAGGAAAGTGTTAACTACTGAAACCTCAGTTTACAGAGCAGCAGGCTGCTGGGTTTCTAAACAGACTTCCTCAGTAGGAAGGAAACGAAACATTATTTTAAAACATTTACTACATAGAATCACTACATAGAACATTTCCTCAATTGTCCATGGCCAGCAGGAATCAGTTGTCAACCCCAGCAAATTTCATGCCTAATTAATGCCCAACAAAACTAACACTTGTGCATCTTGGTCCTGAAACACAAAATATGAAAACACCTTGCTGCATAAAGTGACCTGGGGTTTATGCCAGGGTAGAACCTTTGAAAGAGTTCAGGTGCCAGAGGCAGCCTGGAGGTTTGATTCATTGCCAAAAGGGACTCCAGAGAAATGGCATTTGGGTTCTCAAGAGAGCCCTTCAGAAGTGTGTACTCAGCCTCGTGTGCTTAAATCTGTGAGCAAGAGCCCTCCGTGCTCCTCTTCCCTTCTGTCAACACCTTTGGCCCAAGGGGGATGAGTGAAGGAATCACATTCTAATTCTTGGGGCCCATTAACAGAAATATTTATTGCCTTTCATTCAGCTGTATAAATTTGTTTTCTCACTTAATCTTCATTACCTGTGATGATATGGGAGAAACAAATAATTCTATTTGACTGTATAAAATGACTTTGTAGAGTGAATGGGGAAGAGTTAGGGAAAAATCCTTATTCACTTATAAGGGAGCACATTGAATTTTTTTTTTTACACTACACATGCCATTTCCATAATCACTACTCAGAATAAAACCACACTGTGAAAACATTTCTAATTGTTGGGAAATCTCTACAGAATCCAGTGAATTCTAAATACCTTTAATTACTTAAATCTGCAGCCCTGCCAAGGGATTTGTGAGGGGAGGAAAAAAGCAGAAGAGTTTCTGTGGACTATGCCAGATAATAGTCACTCCTATTGGCACTCCTCCAGGAATCTTGACTAGCAAACTATTCCCAGAGCCATGCAGGTTATGTGTATAATATACACACATATATTAAAAATAATCTAGCTCTATACTACAGGTATACAGCTAAACAAAGAGGCCACTTTGTGAAAGAAAGCTGCATTACCTTTACACAGTCCTTTTAGTAATACACAAAATTCATTTGCAATTAGACAAAGACAACTCCCAACAGCAAAATGATAAGAATGAACAGAACTCCAAAATTAAACTTGAGCAATGAGTGTTTCTCAGAGACATAGTGAATCACTCCAGAACACAGGAGGTGATTTTTGTGTACCTTTCTTAGCGTCAGGCCCAGACCCAAAGCCTGCAGTGGTGCTCGGTCGAAGCTCAGAGCTGCTCTGAGGTGTTACATTGGCTTTGGGATTATTTGCTTTTCCTTTTCTGTCATTCTTTGAAGTGTCATTTGGTACATCAGCTATGTCACTCTGAAAGAAACATCATAATAAACTGATTGTTCTTTTACCTGTAGTGTAAAAAGTTGGGGAAATTTCTGAACTGGTTTACTTTAAATATAATAAAATTGCAACATATTTTCAAACAATACTATAGGAAAGCACTGTAACCTATTTCAAATAGCTATTTACTAAAATATAACTCTGTCCCCATTTATAAAAATCTCTCCCCCTAAAGGATGTATTAATGTGATCCATGAAAAGCCAGTGAGTATTTCAGGAAATGGAATAAGCCAGACAAAGAAGCTTCTATTTGAAAATGAGAAATGATAATTGAATTGATTGGAGAAGGACCAGTCTACTTTAAATAAAGAACAGAGCATGGACATAAGTGAGTTGTGTTGATCCTACTTACAGTTTCAATACCCATAGCTCTCATTTGGTCTGCTCTTTTTTCTGTGATAGACAAAAATTTCTTTGGATCTGATAAAGCATCCACGATATCTATTAAAAAAAAAAAAAATCAACTTTTTGTGAGCTTTGGAGGCATCTGGAAATTAGTATTTTACAAAAGCTTTATTCTCTCCCTGTTATTACGAGACATGGCTTGCAACAAGAGTCCAGCTTTCTGTAGTGAATTTGGCAGGACTGGAAGTGCTTATTTCCACAGCACCTGAACTTGGAACAGTTCATAATGCACCTAGGTGTGGTATTAGTCCAGGTACCTTATTTAGGAAAAACACAGTGACTCCATCACACTGCTCCAACACTTCCCAGTTATTGACTGTAGAATTTGAGACCAGGATAGGACCTCCTGATCCACAAAGCACTAACTTTTGTCCCTTAGTTGAGGACTGCAGGGAACTGCAGAGACTGCCATTATATTTCCCAGCTAAAGAGCAGTTTCAGGTGGATTAAAGCAATTAGGTAAATCCGTTCTCAGTAGCCTCTGTGAAATTCCATGTCTGGGATGTGACAGGCTGTGAAATGGCTTTTCTAGGAATGACCAACACCTGAATCTTGTACATGACACAGTACCACCAGTGGCATCACAGCCCTGGGTACCAGATTACTGAATCTGTTTTCCACATGCAGTGATGAATGTGCAAGCACAGGTTTATAGAATGACAAAGTCCCAGGAATCTTTTACCTGCATATCAAATAATCTCTGTGCCTAACTCCAGCAGTCCAAAAAAAAAAAAAAGAAAAGTGATAGCATCCAACTCATCAAAAGGTTTGGCAAGAAACTTCTTGTTCAGAGTAGGGTCTAGGCTGTATCATCTTCCTCCCAACCTGAGTTGTTCTGTGGAATGTTCCTCTGAAGCCACAGCACAGACACATCCCCCATTCCCACAAAAGTTTTATTAAACACTTGGCATTACCCTTGACATCTGTTTATCTACACAAACAGGTCATCTCCAGTAACTTCTGTGACCCACTGATGTCTTCTGAAACTTACTTCACCCGCACAAAAGCCATGTAGAGTTTATTTTTAGCCATGGCAATGGATTGTGGCTCAGCACTGACTGTTTCTCCTCCCTCTAACTCATTGAGGATGTCTCTTTGTCCTTGGCACGCACTTTTCAATGAAAACCCAGGGCTACCCTGCCAGCACGATGATGCGTCACTTGCAAATTGAACCTGATTATCACGAGCTTCTAGGTAAAGATGACTAACGTGTTTGGGAGAGCAGGACCTCTGTGGATTGTGGAAGGAACCACACAAGCACGTCACCAAAGGCTCAGCACTTCTGAGGGGGAGGTGACTCATCCCTGCCTCTCACGTTGTCATTTGTCCTCTGCTTATGCTCCCCTTTCTCCCCAGGGAGGTGAGCTGGGGGTAGGGAGCAGCATTTTGTGGGAGAACTGCAATTAAATATAACACTGAGAGTCACTGGAAGACTACATTACAGAGGGCACCAGCCACTAATCTAAGCAGCCAGGCTTACTCACTACAGATTTACACAATAGAAGCTTCTTTTTGGAGAATGCTGCTTCATTTGCATCAATTTGTGCCATTATCGTGGTTTTATTGTGAACAGAGGGGCTGATGCAAATAAACCATGAGAAATTACAAAGCTATAAAATAAAGAAAAACACATCTTTTAAAGCCTACAATGCATCACCCTTTCTAGTTATTATTCAGGGCACATTTTAAAATCTTACTCACACAGGTTAAAAAAACAAAAAAGAAAGAAAAAAGAAAGTAGGCAGCTACTGACTTGAGCTCTACCTTCCTACAGGTTTGCTAAAACAACCATGGAGATCCTAATGATAGCTCATAAAACAATGAGAAGTTCACTGCAGATGATAAGTAATTAAAAACCACATGCCAGCAGAATACTAATGATTCCACCTGAGTGTCAGAAGTTATTTCCCAGTTGTTCATCACACTGCTGTTCTATATCAACAAGGAAAATACAGGAGGCACATCCAGCCTATCTGGAGAGGGAGAGGAGAACTAGAATTGAACTCATTTAGTTCCTGTTCATATGGAGTCTGTTTTTGCCACTGCTGACAGTAAACTAGAACAACCAGTCCTCCAGTTCCAGTAGCATTTTACTGTAACAATATTGCTATTTAGGGGTAGCAGTGTTTTCCTACCTCTTGCAAATAAACCATCTACAGCACTGCCAACAGTGCAGCCCACAATTTGCAAATTCTAAAATGGTGTTGAAATTCTCTTTGAAAAACAAGTTTTTCACTTCTGCACATGCAGAATGCAGTCTAAAACACTAAATAAACAAATCTTTTCTCCTTATGGGTCCAGCACACTCAGCAGCTCAAGCCACATCAAACTCAGTGCCAAGTTTAAATTCTATACTTAGAAAAAGTCTGGTATCATAAAACATCAATCTCAAACCAGAAGCACGTCCTTAACTGAGAAAATATTTTAACTGAGTCATTTACTGTCAAAAGCTTCAGTTCAGGTAAGAATTAAAGGGCACACTTAAACAGTCTCTTAGATTGATGGATCAATTATCCTTGAGAATCTCAAGTTTAAGCAAAAGCTTACATTTCTCTTGAGACAAAATCCCTGCAGTTAAATGCTGTGGATGAAACGTGCTGCATAATGGCATGGTGATGCTCCAAGGCCTGTGGCAAAACTCCAGCAGATGTGCCAGAAACCAGGATTTCACAATTTCACATGTGAACAACACAAATGCTTCTGTAACACTTTTTTTTTCCCCATGAAATATTGTTACTGAAGTCTCAGCCTGTTAATTTTTTGAAGTCTGGATAAGCACCAGAAAACACAGACTTGAAGATAGGTTAGGTCAACCTTCCCTTCCTCAAGTTTCTAGCATGGAAATGACACTCAGAGAAGAGCTGCCATTCTTTGCATGGCAGGAGGTTTGAAATAGGTTTTGTGAGGAGAAAAACATTGGTTTGATCAATGTCTTTCACCAGTAACCCCTAAAGTAATTGCTGCAGATTCAGAGCACTAACATTTTGTGCAATTCCTATTTTACAGTTCTAAATAGTTTATATATTGTCCAATGTACAAACAAATTTCATCTGGGGTGAAGAAGCTCTTTCCCTCAGGGTGAACTCACACATTACACTGAGTTGAGTGGTTTAATGATTATTCTCAGCTCTTTGTTCCCACACACTTGTGGCAATTTGCCACTGTTCAATACCACTGCCAACCTGATCATGGAAATGGCCCACATTAAAATAACTTTCCTGAGAACTCAATTAAACCACATTAAAAAGATGTAAAATCACGAGGGAAAAGAGCAGGGGTTCTGGGTGCTGAATTATTTCACTGCCCATTTCTAAAAATACATTCCCAAGAATATAGAATTGGTTTTGTTTGAAAAAAAACTATGTTTCTGCACATATTTTTTAACACTTATGGGCCAACCGATATAGATAAAGTAAATCCTAACCTTACAAATATTTATGTCAGACACTATGTAATTAAAAAAAAAAAAAAAGACTCTAAATTGTCAACAGGGAAAATCAAACTGAGCTAAGTAGTAGTCGCTTATTTTCCACATTATTTTGTTATTTAGTAAATATATGCTTTTATCATTAACACTGAGGCAGGCACTTGGTCAAAAAGCAGATTTCTCTATATCCAGAGATTCCAAGGAGTTATAGAAAGTTAGAAATAGTGAATCTTTCCATCCTCCAACACTGTGTGCCTCTGAGCTTCTGGCTAGCACAGTAACACTGGAACACTTCAGGATTTGCACACCAACACTCAAGAGCCACAGCACACTGAGATAAAGGCTTCTCTCACCTCCAAACCCATCAGGCACGTATGTTTTAAGCACAATGTTGCAGAAAACCGTGGGAAGAGAGAGTGGTTTGTTGCCCTCGTTCCGAAGGGAAATGTGTCTGTAACCTGCTTGCAGCCCATCCAGAGGCAGGATCCTCTGACCAATCAGCTTATTATTGTCATCATACACTGCTATTCTCAGGACAGCAAGATCAGGCAGGATAACCTGGAAAGCCACAAAATGCAGACAATTCAATGACACTGATACAGTAGCTCCCTCCCCTCCTCCCATGTGCGAACTTTGGATACCAGAAGCTATCATCACTGTAAGATCAGGTCATTCCCTGCAAATCTCACTTTTCCAAATTCATCTTTCCTAGAAAAGCTTTTTTCACCCTAAATAACGGGTAGGTTTCAGATTATGTAAATCCTGCAGCTCACAGTTACACCAGCTAAATATTTTGTATGTTTATTTTTCGTTACTGGAGACTGGTGCCAGTGATAAGAAGGCAGGTAAATACTGAATGGAAAATGGCAGATACAGCAGCAATCAAAGGGCAGGGAGTGCTGGATCAGGAGGAATTATGACAGCAAGATGGGATTTGGGATGCATCCAAAAGGGCAAGGAGAGTGCAAGCACAGGCTGATGGGATGTCTGAGCTGCTGAAATGCTGTGCTGCCAGCAGGGGTGGGTGTGCTGCACTTAGGACATGGGGGTTCAAGGCATGCACAGGGAGCAGGGATGCTGCTGCCTCCTGCATCTGTCAGTGCCCACCTGGGCTGACCAGGACAGGAACAAATAGAGATCCCCTGCCCTCCCTGTACCAAAGGTGCTGCCTCTGTGCATGGAGCAGTGAGGAGGAGGCAGACTAACAGAGGTGCAGCTCCTCTGCCAGCCCACCTCAACCATACACTGGGAAAGTTTTCCCACTCCTTCCCTACCTGGTGCTATTCCCCAGTGCCTGTGGGATGAAAAGGAAGACCTCAGTAAACTGTGTCTGCCTTCTCCCTGAGACTTTCCCTCTACCACTTCCATTTTCAGTCTTGGGGGGCACAAAATAAAGGCTGCCTTTCCGAACCCATGTGAGCAGTTCATGGATATCCTTCTCAGCTATAGCTTAGTACTCCCAAAACAGGTAACCACCAGCACTTACTCCCTCCTCCCCTTACACAACAGAGGGACAACACAGAACCCAGGTTAGAATGACTGAAACTTTATTCTAATTAAAATAAAAATGAGAAAACATGACAGAAGAACAATCAAACACAGTACCTGAGAACAACTGATTAGCAGGATTAAGCATCAGCCTGAGGAGGACACTGCAACCCAAAGAGGGCAGATAGAGATCTCTCCCCTACAGGTCACAGATCAGCACATCTTTCATTACATGATGGTCTTTGACATAGATTTTCCAGGGAGCAGAAGTGGGGACTAAGTTTATTGTTCCCTCTCCATTAATTTGTTCTGTGGTATCCTGGTAGGCACTTCCACCTTCTCATGATGTTTTAGCACTGTGCACCCTGTGCCTTCAGTACCTCCAGCTAGAGGAATCCTTCCTGCCACTCACCTGTTTGATCTTCAGTGTGTGTTGATTACATTGCTAAGCTATGAAAGGGCCTGAGGTGAAGAAAAATAATCTCTTGGCTCACCTAGGGGTTCAAGAGAATGTGTGACCACGGGATTGCTCACTGAGGAGCAGCAATGAGAAATACTGGCCTCAGCCTCTGTACCCATGTCCCAACACACAGGTTGTACAGGGGTGCACCCTGGGATTTATGGCCCTTTTGGTGCAAGAAATCAGACAGCAAAAGATGCTGATCATAAGGCCAACAAGCCATGGGCAGCAGAATTGCTTGCACATAAGCATCTACCCTGTGCCTCCTCACACACAGAGAAAAGCACTTGAAGTCATATTCATTCCAGAATATGAGTTCAGAAAAAACTCTTGCATCAACTAAATTTCTGTTAAAAACCTGGCTATGCTGTTAGGAAAGCAGATTAAGTGTGTAATATACCCAAGTGCGAAGAGTTATCACCAGTCGGCAAAGTCCGAAATTTGAAGTAGAAATCTAAACTTTGGAATAAAAGTCTGAACTTTGGAATAAAAGAGCAAAGATTTTGCATGGCAACAACAGGTGTAAGCAAAACAGATGTTATCAAAGACAGCACTATAACACATGTAGTCTGGATGAAATTCCAGGCAACAGAAGAAAAATAAAATAAATATATATATATATATATGTGTATCATATATATATAAAGACTGAGAGATAAAAACTGAACACAGACAAATGGTCTCTCTCTTTAAATCTCCCATGCCAAGGAAAAAAGGGTTGTTTTTCTTTTGGTATTTAAAAAAAAATAAAGAAAAAGGTACATGATGCACATGGACTACTGAAGGAGGGAGCTGGCAACACGCCTGAGGAACACAGCACCCTTCCAACTTTTCCATGTAATGACATTGACCTTAGCTTTGGATGCAGCATCTCACCTGCCCTCTGGGCTGAAGGAACAGTGCAAGATAGCAGCCACTGCCAGGGCAGGGAAGAAGAAATCTCCAGGGAATGATGGTGTCCACCAGCGGGGCTCATTCTGAGCAGACTGCATACCTTGAACACAGGCATGGTCACAGAGGAGGTGGCTACCTCCAAGTGGGAAGAGGAAGCAAAGGGGAGGAAAAAGCCAAATGGAAACAAAAACAACAAAAAAAATCATGTGATAGCTACAGAGGTTATCCATTAGAAAAATAAAACCAAAGCAAAATCAAAAAAACAAAACAAAACAAAACCAAACCAAAAGAAACCAAAACCAAGCAGCCTCTTGAAAGCTGATTTCAGCTTTCCATTGTTTACTGCAGTAAACAGGGGCCCTACAAACCCTTTTCCATGGGAGCAGCACTCATCTGTGTGAGCAGTAGGGCTGAAGCAGGGAGGACAGGGAAGCTCCTGGGCACAAGCAAAGCATAGGCTGGGCTTTGCAGAGATCCCCCAGCCCACCCTACCTTCCTGAAGACAAAGGACTCCTCGTTGTACACAGGGTTCAGGCCGTTGTTCATCACCATGCGTGTGCGGAACTCCTTGCGTATCGTGTCTGTGGGCAGCCCGTACATATCCACCTCCACATAGGTCCCAATCTTCTTGTCTGACAAGAACTGGCCAGATATCACCTGCAAGACAGCAACAGAGTAAGGAAAAGCAATGCAAAGTAAGGATATGGGAAATAGTGGTCATTTTTTACTGACATCACTCTGAGAAATGGTTTAGAGCTGACAGGTGTGTTTAGTTCCTATATGAAAATGGATATTTCAAACTGCTCCTTTTTAGAAAGGCTTCTGTGAGCAGACATATAAATATAACCTTCATCTGAAACGACTGTGCTATGTATTACCAGCTGTCAGTCATCCCAACCAGCCAGTGTCTCACTGTATGAAAACACTGAATGAACAACCAGAGTTGGCATTGCAATTCCACAATTACAAACATTCTGTTCAGAAGCACTTTTTTCTATGATACATCTTGACCACAAGAGGTGGAAGGAAACAATTGCTCTTAGGCGAAGGTTTGAAACTAACCATGTGTCTGTCTGATTTCATATTATGTGTCTGGATGCTTAAAAAGTGAAAAAACCCAAAAATGCACATGATTCCTCTGTATCATTACATATATGAAGATTTGTTGCCATTTCACTCCAAGTCAAGATTAATCTAGCCACAGCAGGTAAATTTTTGTTTCATCAAGATGATCTATTACTCAAAAACACAGCTAATGTTTTCATTACTACAATCAAGGAGGGAAGAAAAACACTGAAACACGATTTCACAGACCTAAACTCATTCCAAAACCTTTTGTTGCCAGGACCTAACATCCTTCTGGGGAACAGACCTGAAAAGTTATGTGGCTGAGGGGTATCATTGCTGGCTTTTGCTCCACTCAACTCCTTAATTACAAAATTTGTATGGAATTTTATACTAATTTTAGTCACAAAAGAAAAGTAACTGTCAAAATACAATCTGGGAACTATCTGATCCCACTTCCTTCTTGGAGGACTGTGTATTGATTATCATTTAAGAAAAACAACATTAATAAAACATGTTTGTTCTTCTAGAGGTGCAAATGGAACTTAGTTCAACATCTAGAATGTTGAATAATGGTCTTTGCAAGAGGAATGCATGAGGAATGTTTGGCCAGCAATGGTGTGAAATTTAAATGCAGCACATGGAAAATGCTAAATGAAAGCTGAAGTCTTGCTCACAGAACAGGTTTTACAATCATCCAGAACTTGTTTCCTTGGTAATCATGCTTTAGAACTACAACAGGAGTCATGGACTTTGTTATTCATTGGGAACTCCAAAGCAAGGGCCTGTCTCACATCAACCATTTTTCTCTATTCATTTTGAAAACAACCTGGCCATGTGTGCCCAGATTCCTCCCTGCTCTGTGGTGACAAGTGATGTTGTGGAATTTCATATTGTATATGGGAATGAACTCCTCTCCTTTATCCATTTGTGTGGACTCATGTATTTCAAAAAGACCACGAAGGCTGTTAGAATATGACAATGCTTAATAACACATAATTTCTAATTTTATCATATTCTACTCAGATCAAGTGAACAAAGGCATTTTAGCCAGTAATATTTAAAGAAAAAAAAAAGAAAAAAAAGGAAACAGTTTACTGAAATCTACCCAGTCCAAGCACATAGACAGTATATATCCTATTTCTGATGATTTAAAATGTGCTTTTGGATGTGATGCCAGCTGTCTGTTGCTGTTTTACCTGTACAGAACACGTTGCAGCAATGACACCATCTACAGGAGTTTCAGAGAACGGGTCAAACGTCCTGTCTGGTCGTCGCATGAAATCTGGCTTTAGTAGATACCTTATTCCGAGGAAAAAATTAAAGAGAAAATTATTCTTGATTGGAAATTAAAATTGTATTAAGCACGTATGAAATGGATGTTCTGACTTTAAACAATGAGATCCCCTACAGCACTGTAAAATACAGACTCATTCCAGCTGCAAGTGTGAGGAGTAAAAGCCTTACAGTTTTCTGGAACACAGATAAATATTAATTTTCATCTTGAATTACCAGCTACTGAGAGATGAATTCAATGCAGGATTTTAAGAGAAAAATAAATGTAATATAATCAAGGACATTTCAAAACAACTGAATAATACAGTTTTAAAATACAGGGAGTTACCATTTAATAAAACACAGATGCTCTCATTTGTTTTAATACTTTAACACTTCAGAAAAGCACAGAGGGATTTTTCAATTTTATTTTTCTAAAGGAAGCAGTTCCTTAGAGTTCAAGACTCATACACAAAATTTCAGCTTGAAGCTCATTTTTTCATTGTGGTTGTGAAATCTTGGGGGAAACAACTGATAATGTCTGTCAGTGCTGACAGATTGTTAATTATAGCAGCATGAAAGGTACCACCACAATAACAGTTAAAATACCTCCCTGAGGAGCTCACACTGGATCAACATATCAATGAAGCCAATATGTGCTCTGATGCACCAAAACCCAAGGATTCTGCCATCAAAATGAAACAGCAATTGATCACTGCAGAAAGGCTGCACGTTACAAACATTCTCTTCCACTGATGGAAGAAAATGTGGAACTAGAAAAATCTTGCTAATTCTGCAACCCTGACAGACAAAGCTGCTATAAGATTAATTTTCATCCATCCTTAGTCTCTCTAGTGAATATCTGGTACACAATATTACAGAGGCCTAGACAGAATTCAGAGATTAAAAAATGCTAGAAAAATTCCAGTGGAAAGAATGCCAATGTTTTCATCCATTTTTTAATGACATGGTTTCTGTTTGAAAGTAATATTACTCCTTTTTCTTCCATTAGAAAAGCAATTTCTTAATACTTCGTAAATTTAAAGTAGGTTGGGGCCAAAGGCAACTAACTATCCTTAGCCTCTGTTTTCAGCCAGTGAAACAAAAAATGCTGAAGTGATCTTGTTTCATTAGCATGAAAGCTGCAAGTGTGAGAAAAGAGGAGTACAGGCAGAAGGAAATGTTCTGTCTTTCATTTCCTTTCTGTGATTGAAACACCACCACATTTACAATGCATATCAAAATAATACCATGCACTACCACTACATTTTAATCAAAAAACCTGATGTAAGAATTCAGGAATTTAGCTGATAATTTTGCCAGTCCTCCAGAGAATTTGGCAGAAGTAGGTACTATTTTACTAAGCTGGTGGGTGCAACAAGAAAGGAACCAAACTCTGCCATGAGAAAGCCTTGGTTTTCTTCTATTCCTGTTATTTTGATTGAAATTTCAGAGACTACAGCTTTGTCAAAGCCAAGAGCCTCTTTTGGAGTGCTCACAACTGCAGTAAAGGCATGGAATGGCCAAGTACTGTGTGCCCATTCTGCAGATGAGGAATCTTACCAAGCTCCATCTACTCAGATTTTCTTTCTGAGTAAGATTTGCAGCAATAAAAGAGTAGTTCCTTCCCAGGAAGAGTTTTTAGATTCTGACGTGTTTCTGGACTGTCATTTCCTGTGATTCATTGGACCTCTCCTCTTCTCCTGGTGCTAATGATCAGTCTATCCTATTAAGGTCTATGCTCAACATTTGAGAAAATCTATCAGCATCACTTGAACGTCCTTTGTCATGCAAAAATCATGAGCAAGAACTTAGATCAAACACTTCAGTATTCTCTGTGAAATCTGTGCTCCAATTAAGAGTACACTGATTAAAAATATGTTGCCTATGTATTCAGATTTCACTTGTCCAAGTAAATTTGGCAATTCTGTGAACTGTGCAATGAATCTCCATTCTGAAGGCATAACTTCAAAGAAAGGCTGAGAACAGAAGGTGGAGATCTATTTCAATCACAGTGTACAGTATTCATGATCCTCATAATATGAACACAAAGCCTCTTTGATATCATTTAAAAACTGGGCAAAATTAAAAGCATATTAATTAGAATACCTCCTTATGGGGGACAATTCTCCCTGAACTCTGCTACTTTCTACTCTTCACCTAGCATCCCATTTTCCTTTTGTAACACATAGTTAATAGTGACTAAATTTCATTAAAGCCTTAGTAAAGGACCCTGATACACAGTGACAAAGTTTAAATCATATCACTCACCCGCACGATCCATTGTACTCAAATTTTCCTTGATTCAACTGCATTGCTAAATCTGCCAAGAGAGAAAATTTACTAACTTTCCTGCTGAATAATGCAGCTCATGAACTAGATCAGAAAAATAAGACTCCTTTTCCAGAATAATAAGTTCAAATAAAAATTAAATTTAATGCATCTAAAGCCCACATCTAAGAAATAAAAGGAAACAACAGGAAAACTTTATATTTTTTCCACAGGAGTAACAGCTTTATCAAGCATGCTGAAGTTCATGCTGTGCTTAGGAAAGTCCTTCCCTGAATTCAAACACACCTGGCAGGCAGGGAAGTAACAACTGTGGGCATGTTAAGTGCTTGGGATGGGATTTCCATCATCCACCTTCTGGTGTCTACATGTCTACATTTCTGCAGACCACTTTGAATAACAGAGCTTTAACAGGAGCTTTAACAGTGAAATAATCTCAGAATAAAAAAAAGTCTAGAGGAGACATCCTTGAAGAATGTATTTCATCACAATGACAACTACCTCTGATGAAGCTGTCTGTGGCCTGATGTTTTAAAGAAGGTGAGGTGCATATCCCACTGTTTTTCTGTGGACTTAGTGGAATAAAATACCACACAAAGAAGCTACAAAGATCACAGCAGCATTGCTTAGTTTCAACACTTAAAAAGCACGTGAGTTTCAGTGAGTGCATTGTTACAGCACTTGTGTAGAAAGACATATCATAAACATGTAACAACCTCCCTCTCATCCAACCCTCTCCAGAACTTTGTGAAAAACGAAATGTTTTCCTGCAAGTTTTTACTTACAAAATAATATAGTCTCCTGGTTTTAGTAACAAAACAGATATTTCTCTTGCCCAACTGACTGTACCTTTCACTTTGTGAAAAATGAAATGTTTTCATGCAGGTTTCAATTTACAAAAGAATATAATCTCCTGGGTTTAGCAACAAAACACATATTTCTCTTGCCCAACTGACTGTACCTTCAAAGGGAACAAAATCTATTTTGTTGGTGCTCTGATATACAAAACACAAGTCTGTCATATGCCCATACCAGTTATTACTGGAGTTACTGTGCAGCTGTAACTTTTATTGCCTCAATCATCTTCATCTTGACAGCAAAGATGAATACAGAAAAGTTGCTCACTTCCACTTAGACAATTACTACTCTTAATTTGCAATATATAGAGGTTGGGAATGATGTGCAGTGCTGGGGGCAGACTGAGGTTGGTATTTCTCCTGCAGCCTCCCTGTCATGTCCACTGGAGTGCTCTACAAGCAGCATATTCCAGTGTATCTCTTCTCCTGTCTCCTCAGCTGGTGAAACTGGGGCACAGCTTTGCAAGACAGAACTCAGGGGATGACAATGAGTGTCTGCAGTGCCAAAGACCATTCAGGGAGGGGAAAGCAAGCACAAAAGCACTGCCACAGACAGAAAAGGGCAATGGGAAATGGGTCTGTTACATATATGATTGAAGACATTCCTAGATAAATTAAAATACCCGATGAAAACAACAAAAAGCCTGCCCTGCTATACTCACACCTTCACTGAACAGGAACAATGCATCTCCTCTCAGATCACCCTGTGGAGAGGCATTTCCATTCCCTTGGCATCATTCTCTCAGCTGGGATCTCAGACCCCATCCTCTGGTGCTCAGCACACGACTCCTAACACTTCCCAATAACTGGTCTAGAAAGTCATTTGTCACACAGTCGTTACTTTTTACCATCTTAATCTGGCCACTCCATCTTTGCTGTGCAGACATGCACCCAGCTGTGCTAGAGCTGTGTTTTGTGAAAGCACTGATTTCCCTGTAATTAACACTTTTTATTAATAAAAGCCATTTCTCTGAGAAGATGCAGTACTCCATTATTTTTCCATAAAAGGGGACTGAATTTCCTTCTGTGCATGGCTTTTTTTATTGCTCCTTGTCTTACACTTCTGCAATTCCACCCCGCTGTATTATTTAGCCATATGTCTGTTTCCTCAAAAAATGCCAGAAGCAAATCCATGGCATCTGTTGGAGAGTTACTGCCCAAGCTATTCTTTAGGATTGAGGTTCACTGGTCGTTGCTGCCTACCTGGGGTCTGATAGTTCAGTGAGACCATCTGGCAGCCAGCGTTCCAGAAAATTTGAGGCATATAATTACTGGAATCCACACGGCCTCCCTTCGGGTATATCCGACTCATTTGTCGTTTATTATAACTATAGAATTCATCAAGGAAAATGAAACAAAAACATCATAGAAATGTAGAGTCCTGTCCTGGGATCTTCAGTATTTCAACATCAAAACACACTTCTTACATTAATCTCACTATTATCCATGAGGCACTTCCCCTTTTGCTTTGTAGATGTGTGACACTAAATCTAGAAAGGCGCACTGGCTGATTTTAGGATTGGTAGAAAAGTGGGGTGAGAAGGTGAAAGGATACTTCACAAACTCAATGGCATGAGTCTTCAAATACCCTAGTCCGACTGATTCGTTGAAAGAGGACATGTTATGGTGAATATTTCGTTCTAGAAAGAAAAGACAAGACATTTAAAAACACTTCTATAATGACAAATCACAGCTCAAAATCATGCACTATAACAGCAGGACACAGCAATTTTTGGTCTCTTTCCCCATTATCTATTATTCATAGAATCAAATTACAGTGATGAGAAATTTCATAGAATCAAATTTCAGTGATGAGAAATTTCAGAGTATTTCTGACTCGCTTTTCTGTTTCACTCCTTGGGAGATCAACAAAATTTTCATTTTTTTGTTTAGGATGATATTGTTATTCAGAGCCTGTGTTGTGTGGTAGATAAGGGAAACCAACATGATAAATTATCTGGTGTGCAGTATCAGCTCACTGCTGACCACTGTGATAGTCGTGCTCACCTTACTGCAGAGAGAGATGAACTAAAAAAAGCATTTCAGTTGGAAAGGCCCATGGAGTAGAACCAACCTCAACAGCTTCATATTCTCCCAGTAATTTAGTGACTCCATGTGGATGACTAATGGAATAACATGCTAACTTTACATTCAAGGAAACAGGTCTACAAACATACTGATAGTGGCCATTAAACTATGAAAGTCTTACACCTTTATTTCTAAATTCAAGAAATGTAGAGATTAAAAAACTACCTAGGTTAAGCAAATACTTGTATTTCATTCAACCTTTTATGTTACCTTCTGCTACATCGAAACCTTGAAATTTTACAGGTTGAGCATAGTTGACCATTGTTGATAAATATGGATGTATATTGGTTGTGGCACCTACATATTTGTAAGATGCCATCCACGCTTGTTCATCTTCCACAGTTACTAAACCCTGAAAACACATCAAAAAGAACAATCACCATTTCTGTGTGCAAACATTGTTGTTGGGTTTCTCAAAGGTGGGACAAAATTATAGCCACATCTGCAGAAGGTTAAAGACAGTGCAAATTAATACAAGGAAAGTGGAAGTTTAGTGTCACAAGTTAAAAATTTATTTTCTTGCTGATATAAGACTCTCTCAATGTTACAGGATGCATGCAAGAGGGCTGATGATAGAAAAGCTCCTAAGCAGTGAGCAAATATTACATGAAGTTAGTAGGATAACAAGGGATAAAAGATAAATATTCCAACAGCCTGAACAATGCTGGGAGATAATGATCCATTTTTGTCAAATCAATTCCAAAAACTGTGATTTAGCATGCATTTTCTGATAGAAACTGCGTATACTTGGCACTCATTAGAACTTCCTCAACATCAGAACACAAATAGGTTCCAGTATTAATCCTTACTAACAGAAGCAAACCAAAAGGTAGGAACCACAGCCTTCACTGGACAAACAGATGTCACATGACCAACAAGAGACACAGAACCAAGTTCATATTCTTATCCACTTCAACTGACAAAAACCTGACCCCATCACTGATATAAATAAGCACTTTTTTAATAACATAACTTAAGAGTTTTCTACAAGTTATCTCATCTGCTAGAAACCCACATCAGGAAGCACTTCTTAATTGGCTCTACCTGTCCAATATTTGCCTTTCCCTAAACCAGTTTGAAATGCATTCTTTTCACTGAAATGAAAAAAAGAAAAAGAATAAATCTCTGTCAAGCTAAGCAAGCTCTGCAAATTCACCATGTTTTTCCCACATATGCATTTTTGGTTGTTCTCCTACCAGTGGCCAAAAAATCTAGCTGTAGGCTGACAGTGACCTTCTGCTGGGAAGTATGAAGTGTATTCAAACATTCTTGCAGTGCTTATTAGTTATTTTCAGACTCCAGCTCATGTCTGTCAGAAGTTCTCCCTCATCAGTGACTCAGGAAACAGTCAGTAAGGGGAAGCACTACCAAGCCCTTTCTGGGCTTGGAGGAAAATGCAGCTCACAGAACCTACACTACTGCAACTCATTTACTTCCTGAGATGGGAGAGTAAGGGAAAAGTGAACCCACTTGCCAGCTTTATGGCACCTCTGCCTGCCAGGCAGTGCAGACACATCTCCAAGAATGAAAAGCATGTGAAGTGGAACCATTTATGCCTTGTTATGAGATGATTATAGTCACAAGGAACACAATTTGCTGACTGCATAGAATTACTGAGTTAGCAGAATGAGTCCAGGTACACATTGTTGTATGTGCAATTTAGACTGAATTAAACTTCCAGCAGCCTGTGAAATCAAACTGACACCATATTTTTATGCTGATCATCAGGTCTGGACCCAACTGCTTTTCAGAAATGTGCATATTGAGAGGTCACAGATCTGATCCCAAAATATGCCAAACAACACATCCCTGTAGAAAACAGGCTTTTTTTGTTGCTGTTACTAGATCAGTAGATGTTAATAGCACTTAAGGTCAAATTCAGGCAAAATTTACTCAATGAAACCAGTTCTTTTCAGTCTCTTAACTTCAGAAAGGTCATTAACTCAGGAAGAACTGACCACCCATCTTCTAAAACCCAGGGCTCTTTAAAGTGCCTCCTGTTGACTGCTTAGAACAACTAATCACATTTGACTATCTTGATCCATCCACAACTACAACTAAAGGAACCACAGTGGAAAGAGAGTCAAAGGGATTATGATGCCTCAGAGCCCAGGTAATGGTACCCTGCATTAGTGGTGTATTAGTGACACTTCGGCTCAAAGACAGTGTCCCAAGACAATGTACTAGCAATTGATTTGATCTCATTCCCTTGCAGACCCTTAATTTTTAGAGTAGGGTTATACTCTGCACAGTTCAACTTTAAAACTATGAGTTAAGAGAGGATAAGGATGGAATGTTTCTTAAATTCTGCAGAAACAAAGGAATGGGTAAAACAGCACACGATCCTTTTAGGGGATAGAGAAGACAAGGGGGAAAAGTTGATCTCCATGTTATTTACACCTCCCCACCCCTCAAGAAAAGAAGCAGAACCCACTCAGAAAACAACACAGACTGAAACAAAGTGTGGTTATGAACAGGAGCAGCTTGAATGAGAGAAGAGGAGGAGGAGAGTGGAAAGAGGTGGGAAGAGTCTTACAGAAGGGATTCCTGGGAGAAGATAAATGCAGAAGTCCCAAGGGAAAGCAAAAGGGAGAAAGAGAGAGGTAAACAAAGTGCAGTCAGGGTAAGGGCAGAGGAAAAAATAAAGCAGGGATGATACATCTCAACACCATTCAGAGAATTGGTTTCCCAGTGCATGACATTGGAGACTGAGATCAGATACTTCTAAGCAGGCAAAGGTCATGCACTCCTGTCTGTCCCCAAATTTTCTGACAGCCCTGACCACAGTATGAAAGTATAGCAGAAGAAGCCCTAGAGGACAAAAGAAGATAGTCACTTCCAAAAATAGGTGCAGTGAAACCGAGCATAAAATTGTTAAACCACGGAGAATGCATGGTAAGTAATATGCATGTTATATATAAAGCAATAAAATAAACTACATTACATCCTGTGTCACCTTTTTATTGTTTTCTTGCTCAGAATCTTCAACAGCCTAAGGGAAAAAAAATATATATACATTACCCAAAGAAAAAGCAATAGGAAACACTCACAATAAGGAGAAAAAAATCCTAAAAAAATTAATGCATTTAGCAAAAAGTAAACCTTTTCTTCCACCTTCCTGCATGACTCATTTGTCCCATACACTTTCAAAAATTTGTAGTCTATTCCAAATTTTGGGTACACAAGATCTGAAACTCAGCCATGAGAATACGATGAAGGATGGCAGACAGTTGAGCCTAAACCAGAGCTATCACTAGATGCTAGGGACAGGAAGCTTCAGAGAAGAAAGAAAGAGTAACATACCCAAATAAAGATACCACAATAAAGATCATCTGATCTGGATAGGCAAACTGCCAGGCTCTGAAAACTGAGGGTCAAGAGTGTTGTAAACTGTGTTTGAAATGTCCGCATTGGAGAAGGCCTGTCTCAAGATGTTATTTGCAATGGAGCAGTCTGGTGTCTGCCTTCAATTAAAAGCTACCAGCACTGAGAATCTGAGATAAATATTGTCTAGGCTTTGAATGCACATTCCTACAGAATAAGGATCAAGTCAGTGATCAGCAAAGAAGCAAAGAAGTTACCCAAGGACATGTGCCGAGGAAGAGCGACTAATCTGGAAACAAAAACACAATCCTCAAAACAACAATAACAATGACAAAAAAACCTCCACCCAACCAAAACACCCCAAAACATTCAGGCAGTTGAGGACCAGCTGACTTAGTAAATGAAACTGCCCTAAAGCAAAGAAGTGAAATGGTACTTCAGTGGAAGGATCTATAAAAGTCCTGAAGAAGCAAAGCTGTTGACTTGAAGAGATACACAGAAGGTCTGATGTCTGGTGCTTCTACAGACACACTGCTATTTTCCACACCTGTACTTCTGCCTGGAGAAAGATCCAAAGGAAACCAAGGAGGAGGGGAGAAGTGGCCAAAATACTTGTGTGACAGAGGAACCTGATCTGATAAGGTACCTTAGCCCTCACATGTGTGTTTTTCTTTGTAGCAAGCAGCACTAATGCCTTCAGTGCCAGAGCAACTTAGTTCTGGATTCCAATATTCTGTATCTAATTACCATCAAGTCATATTCAAGTTACTGAGCACGGACTGATAAACTATAATTGTCAGGTATGAGTGGAATAAAGAGAACTTTTTCCCTGGATGCCAGCTGGCTGCCTGATAGAGCCCCCCTGCCACACCACCCCTCTAGGAATTATTGTTCTGTTTTGCCTACACTGCTGAAGGTGGAAGAGAGAACCTACCCCAAGGGCTAACCATGAAAAATGATGCAGGAAAACCCTGCAGTGAAGACACAGAATGCAGCCCTGCAAAAATGTTGAGCAAGGAAGCTGATGTTCCACCTCTTATTAGGATTCTGCACCTGAGATGCAAAGTAAAATACCAGAGGCTGGAGCAGAAAAACTGTTTGCTGCCTTTAATTAGTATTTCTGATTAAAGCCTCCACTTGTATACTGTTCCCTACATACTGTTTCCTCAGTGAGTATATCCTACCTGAACAAGGGGAGAGTATTTTTGGCTACAAAGCTTTGTTCTCTCATGAACCTAAAGGCAAGGGGCAGCTGGTGAAGATCTCAGGTGTGAATCTTCCAACAAGTGCTCTGATGTTTCCACAAAGCAGAGTGCCTTTTGCAACAACCTCCATGGAAAGTTTCCATAAAAATATGGATGAAAGAAGCAATCCCACCTTTTTGACGCTGATGGCAACAGCTTCTTTTTGACTGTAATCATCTACGGTAAGGTCACTTCCAAATTTGTACTCAGGGTGAGCTTCTTCTTCCTGGTCAGCTGCACAGAAAACAAAAAGGATCAGTACTAAAATCACAGAAACTTGCTGTTTTCTTTGCCAGGCATGAAATGACAGCTGAATTCACAGGTGTGGGTTTCACATTTTTCGAAAACAGCAGTAAAATCCAGGGTATTAGATTTCTAAGAGTTTTCTCTGTTTTCAGTTAGAAAATTATTTCTAACTGTTTCCAAGTGCAGTAAATTACAGCTAAGGCCTGAGATGCTTAGTAAGAGAAATTTTATTTGCTGTATTTTTTAAGTAATCAGTATTTTGCTTAGCAAGGGTGTAAAAAAAAAAAGCCAATACCCTTGGGCAATAACAAGAACTGAAGAGAGAGTTCTTTGAATAAAGATCTAAGAAGATGCCAGTGGCCAGGCTTCTTGAGTGCACTGTCAGACTCCTTGTGTGCCCTCACTACAGGGAATTGTTCTCATTTGCTTTTAAGGTGATTTTCCATTAGAACCTACAGCAGTAAAAGCTAAAAAGTAAAGGAAAAAAAAAAAAGTAAATATATAAGAGGACCAGGTGATAGGCTAAAGCTGGGACATTCACTATGACACAGGTCACAGGCCAGTCCTTTGGTTCAGACACTTGCAGGCAGGGTGTGACTTACATCTTCTGAAGGTGGACATTTAAAACAGACAGGGTGGATCACACCCTAAATATGTGTATTTTTCTCTGCTGGTCACATCACTGGCTCAGAGCTGGACATATACACTGAGGATAACTGAGGTTTGGCAAGAAAACCCTTCATTTTATCCTTACAAAGTATAATGCAATAATCTCCTCTGATGTTGACACAAGTGTTAGACACAGTGACAATATGTGCTTTCAAAGCAAAGACTACAACTTCTTAGTCTCTCTCTCACAGATGGAATGAAAATCTGACTTTGTTGGTGCTCTAATATAACCTCTGAGCAGTAAATGGAAGTTAAAATTGTCTGGGATGAGGTGGCAAGGCTAGGGTCTGTACAAATGGTCCTGCACAGACCACAGGCACGTGGGTAAGGAGCACCCAGCCCACTCATCTACCACAGGTAATGTCTGAGGGCCCTTCTCCAGGAAATCCTCACCACTTTCTATTTCCTCTTCGTTATCATCTTCCAGGATATTTACAGGAGCAGCAGTTTCCCCAGCCTCCATCATCTTTTTCAGAGCATCAAGCTGTTCTGTTAATATGAAAAATAAAATTAAATTAGTTGTGACATGAACAGTTTGTAGTACAAAGAAATACAACAGAACCATCACAAATGATTCCCTGATCCTCAGATCTATTTAATGAGCCCTCTGACTTCTCAGTTGGTAATAAAATGTTACAGTGTAAAATAAACAATAAACACAGCAATAAACACAGACTGCTGCTAGATTTGAAAAGTGCTCAGTAAGGGCTGTGTCCAAAGCTCACTTTAGTTAAGGAAAATATTTTACAGAAGTACAGACTCAATTAGTTTGGAAAAGGCATCTGAGATTGAATCCTACCTCTGATTGAACCACCACCTTTGCCAACTAGAGTGGTTGAGTGCCACATCCAATCTTTCCTTAAACACCTCCAGGGACAGTGACTCCAGCACCTCCCTGGGCAGCCCATTCCAATGCCTAGTCAGCCTTTCTAAGAAGAAATTCCCCCTAAATTTCCATAGATTTCAAAGGTCTTTGGAGCAAGCATATTACTTGCTCAGAGAATAAACAACTGTCTCTTCAGTGCTTGATCCATGCAAATGGAGGCAAAGTGCTTGGATTTTCAATTGTGTTTCCATGTGCATTTTCAGTTAGACAGGAGGAGCACAACCATGTATGACTGAAGCCAGTGCAAGGTCTGGGTGCTTATCTTTGAATGGAGAAGGACCAGGGTTTATCATTACAGCCATACTGGAAACTAATATAGCAACATTATTGCTAGTGAAAGAAGATAATATCAGAACTGGCAACAACAGCAAGAAGAGCAATTTGAAATTCCATTTCATTTCATGCTTATCCTGGAAAAACACAGCAATGCAAACAGACTGGTGTCGGCAGAATTTACAAGAGATTCTATCTGCCTTATATTTTAGCTCAACCAGCAGTCTGATAAAAGTCCCAGGATTACATTTCTGGGTTTGTCTGTGCCTGTGCAGCATGCTGATATCAAGGCCTAGACTGGCACTCACATGAAACACAAGGGCAAACCAGATGTTATTTACATATAATTCATATTCTTCCAACACTAAAGTACAAACAATCTGGAAACTTTAGTAACAAAGTCTGTTTGTAGCGATCAGGACTTTTGTTTATTTAATATTTGACAAATGTTACTTACTCTTTTCTACTTCAGGTTTCAGCCTTTTATTCTTTATGAGAATCTTTCTTTTGAGGTCATTAGGAGATGGTAAAGCTTTACCTTGTTCAAGCTGTAAAACAATTCAAAGAAAATGCTTGATAATAACAACAGCTCTTTGGCCTCTCTGTATCCCTGCTTGGGATCTGGATTTTTGGACAGCAATACCAAGGGGCAGTTGTGTGAACCCAGAAGTTTGCTCTGCTTCTTCCCTACCCCAGGGGGAAGCTGTGCTCAGGTAAAGCTGCTGGATGAAGCCAGCACCCAGGTCTCCAGCTTGTGCTACCCTCAGCTGCACTGCTCTAAACATTTTCCTCTTTTTCCTGCCTAGCACGGGGCATGGATGTGACCTGCACATCCTCATCAGAGGAATTTGCTTTCCCTCCCTCCCTCCCTCACTGTGGTTCACACAGTCCAAGCCACAGCTTAGCCTGTTATCATTTGATCTCCAAATAAGTCACCTTTTATGGTCCCTTCCAGCTGCAGTAACCCAAGTGAGGCAGCCCACATACACTTGGAGGGTGGAAATGGACTGGCACTAGGGAATGGAAAACTACCCAGCCCTCAGCTAGGTAACGGGGACTGGTTTTGCCAGTAGGGTCACAAATTCAGTATTGGGCAAAGGCAAAAGGGAATTTTCACATACACACACAAGGGAGTATTAATAAAAGGTTTGTTCCAGTTTGGGGAAGGAGAAAAAATATTATTCAGAAAAGTGAAAAAGTATGAAATCCTCTGATGTAAGCCCCATCACATCATTGAGGCTAAGAAACAGAGATTTGGGTAAGGTAATTAGCACCCTCTCCACCTCAGGCTTGCTAAGAATATTATGCAGGGAGTTGCTGGTATAATCACAGAATATTCTGATTTGGAAGGGACGCACAAGCATCATTGAGTCCAGCTCTCAAATGAATGGCCTATACAGAGACTGAACCCACAACTCGGCATTCTTAACACCATAATAGACTGGGGATTTCAGTGAAGTCTAAATGATACAGGAATAGAAGGTATTTCCATAAATAGTGACAATTCTTAGAAGAACTATTCAGATATTCTTATCTCTTAATCCGAATCTGAGCTAGAGAGAAGCAGCACTCTAGGGGAACAAACAAAAGAACAAAGCCCCACAAACTGAAACCGAACAAAAGCAGCAGAGTTGACAAATAACAACCCAGGAAAAAACCCCAAACAAACAAACAAGGAAAAAAACAAATAAAAAAAAAAAAAGCCAACAAAAAAAAACTACCAGAAAACCTCAACCATATCAACCCAACCCCAGGAGAATGGACGGAAACCTCCTCTTGGGAGGGTAAAGGTCCTCCACACCACCCAGGCTGGCTCAGGCAAGGAGTTTCAGTATGCTGGATGAAGAGAACACATTTGCTCCTGGCAGCACTGAATCTGTAACTCCACTAGATGTCAGTGCTGCAGAGCTCATTGATGCCAGGCTGCATTCCCAGACAAGGCCATACTTGGATGCCCGTTTGGACAAATATTTGCTTTTACTTAAAACCAAATCTGCTTCAGCCAAGTGCCATGTCTCTCCTAAGTCTGCCTCCCTCAGTCACTGGCCCAGGTTATCAGGATCCAAGCACTTGCAAAGGACACATTCCAAGCTCCTCCTGCGATCTCTGCAGGGTATGCCTTGTGAGCAGCTGGGAAGTGAATTCACCCATGAGGAGGAAAGGACATAAAATACAGAAGGCTCAGCAGTGCTACAGAGCACAGGCAGCTGAGGCTAAACACTGGGCCCTGAGGTAGAGGCATGGCAGCCTTTGGCCAGCTCTATTTTAGGCTTCCCAGAGAGCTGCTAGAAGCTTTTTGTGAGGGATGTGGCAGCATGCTGCAAAGATATAGCTCTTTGGGATGCACTTCTCAGGGCGAACACCTCATATTCACCAAGTCTTGTGTGCTGCTGGCTCTGGAATAAGCAGGGAAAGCCAGGAAAAGCAATCTTCTAGGGGTGCTAATCCCATTGAAAGGTAAGGCAGAGTCCTTCTTGCTTCTTGTGGTACTTCACAGCACCACAGAGCATCTGCTGGCACAGTGAGCTCGTTGTAAGGAGCAGGGAAGGTCTGGAGGAGGAGTAGCATGTGCTGTGCAACAAGCTTCTAAGCCTCAACTACTGTGTTTGTGAAGGAGTGTCTGCTGTCCTCTCCTGCCATGTAGGAGAGCAAAGTGCATGTGGATTACAGTGCTCTCCATAGTCCAAATAAGACTGCAGGAAACTCTTGGTGCTTAATTTAGTTCTTAATGCAGTACTGGGGCCATCTATACTGCAGGACCTGGCCTGGAGCATGAAATATGCAACGTGCAGTTAAAAGAAGAGGTTTCTTCAGCTGAGACCATGCAATTTATAATTAGTTGCAAATTAAAGTTGCAATTTGTAATATAGCTGTTGTAATTAATCATTTTTAAACAGTGATTGGCAATTTCAGAGTGAGGTATGACTTGCAAAGACAATGTATGTGGTGTATTTTATGTAGGTGTTGATATTACGTCACACATCAAAGGTGGGGAGAAGGATTTCCCCAGGCTGCTTACCAGAGCCCTGTACAGAAGAGATTAAACAAATCAGATAAAGACAGGTTTGTACCATAAAGCACAGCCACCCAAAACCACTAGTCTTTTCTGAAAGCACAGGACTGGCAGTGATCAGCAGCAAAGGTTATATGATCTCAGTTTATCATCTCTTTTAAATAAAACTAATAGAAAAAATAGAGACTGGCAAAATGCAACATACTGGATGTGTTTCTAGAGGCTGCTTCAACAGGAGATCTCCAAAAAGATCTTCACAGTATTTTGACATCTTGTACTGTTGATATTTGCTGGAAAAGATTGTGTCAGTTAATTTTTAAATATAAAAAAGAACTCACTATCACTCAGCACAAAAGAATAATACTAAGTAATGCAGACATCCCAAATTACATACTGCCCATTTTGTTTCAACTGAGAAGTATTACTTTACTGTAATTATACTGTCAATAAAAGTCTATTATTTGACATAGATGAATTTAACAAGACCAAGAAAGTAGAATAACTGATGCTCACACAGCTAATGGAACATCCAAATACATTCCACAGCTTTATCACAGATAAAAATATTGCCATTATTAAGCTTCATAAAGATTGATTAGTATATTAATGGTATATTACGTGACATTCAGTATGCCTGCATACCCCCTCCAGTTTTTAAGTATTATATCATAGTATTTTAAACTATATCATCTCTCTCAGACAATGTCACAATTTAAAAATGAAAATACCTGCAGTGATTTTCAAATGAAAGAATGACAGGGTACTCTGACGTAACAAATGCCGTTTCCTTAATGGCTTGAATTACATCCTATAAAAAAGCAACAATAGGATCCAAGTTAGAATGGATCAAATTAAAAACATAACAAAAGGGATTTTTTTTATTAGACACAGGGCTGTCTTAAATGTGCAAATGAAGAGAGAAGGAGAAAAATCCCTGTGCTCTTGATGCCCCACAGCAAGCTCCCTGCAGGAGGATGGGACCTGCACCCACAACCATCAATGGATCTGCTGCTATCAGCAATTGCCAGGGAGAATTCCTGCTCCCACAGAAACTCCTGCATCTTCAGGCTTTTTCCACAGCTAAGGGACTTCTCAGACAACAAAGAAGGTATTTATTCTGTGGGGCAAAGAGCCCCAGGATGTGAAGGAGTGGGGCAAAAGCAGCAAGCTTTCTTCCTGCAGCTTCTGTGCAAAGGCAAGATGGAGCACAGGGGTGGGTGATGCATGTCAGAAATGAGCCTCAAAGTCTGGACCAGAAATCCTGCCCATGTCAGTCCATCACACAGGAGCAGCATTCCAGTGCTGAGGAGGGCAGAAGGCTTTGCTTGGGTTCTTGGCCAGGGCTTCTCCTAGGGTCTGCTGCCAGGTGTAGAGGCCAGGCATTTACCTTGAAAAGGATGTCTGTGCACATTGCTTTTCCATGGGTTATTATTGGTTCTTGATCTTCACCTTTGCCATCCCAACAGTCCAGCTCAACACACCTAAAAGATCCAAGAAAAATAAACTCAGTGTTTTATTACAGGTGAGCTACCTGGGACATGTTTCAGCAGTGATGGTCAGAGCAGTAAGTCACAAATCAGTTTTGGGCACTACACAATTCTTTCTAAGCTGTACATGTGTTATTTCCGACTTCTTCTATAACTTTGGATATGCCACCTTAAATATGGCATGTGTGAGTCAATATATTCTCATCTGGACAACAATGTCTTTAGCACTGTGCCACTCATTCTTATTCTAGTAAGTCAACAAATTAAGCAGGAAATCAAATTTCCTGATACCATTAGCATATAAGCTTCATAATTATAAAGCAGAAAAAAAATTTCTGTAATTCTTCTGAAATCCCTCTGAAATTTTTCCACTGTCATTTTGAGATCAAACTTCTGTTAATTTTCTCACAAGCTCTCTCCTTATGTCAATTTCCACATTCCTCTGCCTGGAATGACTTTTATGAGAAAAATAAGATTCTTAAACAAACACATGTGTTTTCAATTGCCACACTAACATACTTATACATTCAACTGTACAATCAATTGTATCAACACCAAAGTACATTATGCAGCAGTTTTAGTTTCAAGTATAAGATTCACAAATATTTATTATCTCCTGCTCCCAACCTGCATCCAGCCAAAAGCACTTGTCTGTACATCTCCACTGAAGACTTGCCACCAAACTGCCTGCCTGTTAAATATGTATTGTGAGAGGAACTGATGAAATAATGAGCCAGAGGATGGTCCATTTCTTGATATAATTCCAAACGGTCTAAGAAAACTGGGGCATTTTCATCTGACATCAAGTATCTGCAAAACCCATCACTGGATATGACACCTGGAAGGAAGAAGGCATGGTAAATTACAACCAGAAATATTTAGATTCGACAGGAGTTAAACCAATTCACAGAGCAGGAATTCTAGCACAGAACTTGTTATTTACATGGGTTCCTGCAAGCAAACAGCTCTGCCCTTCCTCTGCTCCAGGCTGCCCAGCAGCTGATGTAAAATGTGCCATCCTGTTCCCAGACAACCAAATTAAAAATCAGGTGCCCACCAGTTCAACACTTGAGGTCCAGCACTCGTTGTCAGCAGAACTAAGGCAGCAAAAGGAGGTGAAGAAGGCAAAGAAATAATGATATCCTCTCAGAACAGCCCTGACAATTTTGATCTCTGGGACTTGTCAGGACCAGGCTTCTATGGCCCTTTCTTCCCCTCTTTCATATTTAGTCCTGTGCTACATCACTGTCAACCATCTTGTGCAGAGACTGTTCCCCACTGACAGAAACATGGGGATGCGGACCTGAAAATCTTTGTATTTACAAAACATTAGGAAAATCTAAAATACCTTCCAGTTCACTGTTTGAAATACACATTCATACCTTTGTAAATGAAAACAGAAATCGTCAATGAACACGGACATACAGGAACTCAGAACACAGAATTCATAACATCTCTCTCTTATGTGCCTGCTGGTCTATGCTTCAATAAGGTATAAAAAATACAAATTAAGGGGAAAATTTCATGAAACCAGATTAGGAATAATTAGTACGGCAATATCAGTTTTAAAGAGGCCAAGTGTCAGAAAAATTAAAATTATTTGTGATAGGGAAGAAGGGATTACTCATAAAGAGCTGATGCAGGAAATGGTTACCTAGCACTAATTTTGACATTGCTTTCTCTGAAGTAATTTGTGAACACTCAGCTATTGTTAAGGCAAAGTAGCAGCAGTCCTATTTTTATTTTCTTTAAGTCTATTTTTCTCTTATACAGAGAAATGGAGTGATCCCAGTTTCCATTCTAGTCCTAACTTTCTGAAAAAAGCCTCTACTGGAGTTTAAATTTTCTGTGTTTGGTGTCATCCAGAGGTGAACTGTTCCAGAATGTTTTACTCAAGACCTCTCAGCTGATCCTGAGTATGAAAGGAAGGGGGCAAAAGGGAATTTTCAACTTGAAGAATGGTTTTATTTTGTTATCACCACATACTTTAAAGCAGCAGCACAGCATATCTCAAATGATACAAACTCCTAGTGCATCACCTTGAGGAGAAATGTCACAGCTGGATGGATGTTTTACACAGAACACAGCTGAGACTTCAGCACCTTAACAGAGCTCTGTGTGTTCAACAAATCAGACTTTGGGTTTTTGACTTGCATGCACCAGGTGGAAGAATTGGGTTTGTAGAGCTCCTGAGCAGACTCTGGTTACTGAACTGCCCAGCATTAACTGGTTCATCTTTAGTCACTCCTGTCACTGAAAAGTGACTGAGGAAGAGTCAGCTGCATATTGCTACTGCCTCTTGTATGTCAGCCTTGTTTCTTAAACTACATGAGTTAGCAAAAAAAAAAAAAAAAAAGAAAAGAAGGGTTGTCCTCAACTATTTTGCTCAAAGCAAAGTTTTGTTTAAGAAGGGGAAAGAAGCCAAAGAGAACAGCCACTGCTGAGACCCCTGGAGGAACACTCAGAGGGACTTCTACTGTTTTATTATTCTCCATAACCCCATCCCTGCAAAAGCTTTTCCACATTTATTGAAAACCTGATAGAAATAAAAATCAATCAAAGAAACTCAATAATTAGCCATGGTTGAATTTTTTCCCCCAATTTTAGATTTATTTCCACCTTCAGAAAGTATGTTTTTACACCTTCCATCCAAAACAGGTGGCAGCCACATTAGCACCCCTTCCTCGTGTTGGAAAATATTTAAAATACACTAGCACCAAGAATCAAAGATGAGCGTCTTTAAAAATTATAAATAAAATGGGATAGAGCTGACAGAAATCAATTAATACTTTGAAAATTTAGTTCATTTAGAGAGGGAGGGAAAGCCTTAGGATTTACTGGGGCAGGCTTAGATGCTGCCTCCTTCTGTTGCCTGCTTTGTACATCCCTCAGAGCCACAGAGGCTGCAGCACTGCTTGACCCATGAGCCTAAATATCTGTGAAAGAGGATTCTTGTTAGGCTGGACTTTGCAAAGCTGCAGTCTCCTCTCTGCTTCTCACGGCAACAGCGACCCAGCAAAAAGGGCAGGGAGCACAGGAGGGGAAATTCTGTTTGGCATTTCTGCAGTTGATCCCAACACAGCTGCTGCAGCAAAATGGGTGAGAACTGGGAACTAAGTTCAGCCACTGACACCTCCCACACTCACAGCAGCTCAGGACATGAGCAGTCCAAGAATGGCTGGCAGGTACTTCCTGCAACCTTGCTGGGAGAGAACATTTTTCGGATCACCCACATAAAACACCTATTCTGAGCCAGGCTACTGCCCTCGAGCACTAGAGAGGATAAATATTATAAGAAGGTGGATGCATATGGCAATTTCTTTTTTATTTTTGCACAATATTTGTAGTCTGCAGAGCTATGAAATCTCTCTGAGACCTTGACCATGGCCACTTGCACGTTGCCTTGTTGCTGGAAGGAGTCTCCATATTTACTCAGTCCCAGCCTCTCCCTTTTCTATCAGGATTTGTAGCCACACTCACCTGAATCAGGGTAATAATCCTTCTAAAAAAATCTGATTTTGAAGGGGAGGTATTTTTTTCAGTAGAGCAGTTTCCTAGTCCAGTACCATACAGACCACAGGGACTCTAAACACTCTTTAAAAAGTTTGAATGCTCCAGAACAAATTCCCCAAATGCTTAAACCCAGTGAATACTGAATTCCCTCCTCCATTTACCTTTCCTCTTCAAGTCTTCATCTGGCTCGTATGTCTCAATTATCTGCATTGCTCTTTTTGTGTCATAAAAGGGAAACAAAATTTCATTGAGCCGAGGATCTCGTTGATGCTAAGGTTAGAAAACAACGGAATTCAGCAAAACAATATAGTGCATGGCTATCATCCAAGAGCATTACTGCAGATGAGAAAGAAAGAAGTGGACATTTAAAAAAAAAAAAAAAAAAAAAAAAAAGCAGCCCTAAAATTTACAGACTCTTCAACAGCAACTTTAGCATTAGGAAGAAAATTAACTTTATCTTTCGTAAGAAACCTAGGCAGTTTGATCACAAAATATTTTTAAAAAATAAAAATCCAATGCAATCATATAACTGGTCTTACTCTTGCATGAAAATAATGACTGCACATAGGATCTGTGCAAATGAGATGTTGAAAATTAATAGCTAAATGTCCCTTTATAAATTCTCTCTCTAATCCCTTTTTTTTTTCAGTGGCAGACTTGACTGGTGGTGCTGTAATCACCGCTGCAAAAATGCAAGTCTTACACAATATCTACAGCTAAAGCAAAAAAGTAAAATAAAGTTTGTAGTATAAATGCAGAATTTAAAATCCAAGTTTAGAAATATGCAAGTACTGAATGATTATTTGTGAATTGTGGAAACATCGTGTTTTTAACTGCTTAAAAACCAGCATAAGTTCTTAGAAGAAATATGCACAAGAATTTCACAGCATCATCTCTTCAATTCACAATAATTTACAATATTAGGATTTCATAACATATCTCATGTTTAGGTACAATTTAGCAGTGATTTCTAACAGACTAGTAAAATTCAAAATTTTTAATGTTTTCACTTTATAGTGTGCTATGTAATTTTGTTTCTTTTCTCCATGCTGGATTAGAGCTGCACACTGTGTGCCTGATTCTCCATGAAAAGAAAATTAAAACCAGAATTGACGGAGTAGTGGCATGTAAGCAGATGCAACAAAACAAAGAAATAAATATGACTGTGAAAACACTCTTTTACCCCAGAAGGTGCAGAGTTTCCAAGCTTTAGTTTCAGCAGAATTGAGAGATATAACAGGCCATCCCCATATTGGCAATCAATAATTTGGAGTGGACAGGATGGTGTTGACACGGCTTACACAGCACTATCAGCATTTGCTGTAATTCCTTATGTGGAAACTTTTTTGACTTTGTTTTTTTTTTTCTCCATGAGAAAAGTAATATCCAATCCAATCTCTTTTCTTACCACCAATCCATTGGTGCATGTGCTTAATTAACTGCAAGAAATTACAACCAATGCCAATTCAATCATGCAGTTAAGGAGGGATCTTTCAAGTAATGCTACTAGCAGTCTGCAGCATCTAAACACAGCAGGTTTGTTCAGCTCAGGTGGGCTGTTGGGATGCCCCAGGAAAACTCAGATGGAACACGACACGAGAGCAGATGGATGCAGGACACAACTTGCTCAGCAGCACACACCAACAACACCACAATACTGGCATGCAATGCTTCCACGGTGACAAATGACAAGGCTTTGTACCATAAGTGACAATACACCACCTCAAAAAATTGTAAGAAATAGTAGGGAAGGTTCTTCCCTCAGGAAAAGGGCTCTTCTCCACTCCTTTTCTTCTACAGTTGGTAATGAGCAACAGAAGAAAATAAATGGCATAAAGCAAAAAGTCTCCTCTTGAGAAAACATCCCTGAGTTTTCAGAAGGAGCTAAGAGCAAAGTATTCTTCCAGTAGCAGTGATCATTGCTAATTATCAATTCTCCATTGGAACAAAAGTGTATCCTTACATTCACTGTGTTTAAAAAGTAAAGTTGGCAACCGATAAAGATCTACTTTAAAAAGTGATAATGTTCTGTAGCGTCTCCTGGGGAAATATTCTGCACCACGGAGCTTGGTAGCACAGGGAACTTGTGACACAAAAGCGGACTAAAATTTCAAGTGTGAAATTTCATCTCAAAAGATAACATGCCCCAGGACTAGTTTTGTATGTGCAAGAAAGTGGTGTTTGATTATTCTGGTTACCCTCCCAGACAGGGCACCCTTACCCCAGGCATTCCCAACCATATGAGGGTGAACTGACTAAAAATGTGCGGAGAAAGGATGCCCAGAGGGTTTTGCAAGGACAGAAAAGCTCACTCAGCCACTCCAGCCCACCTCCAGCACCTTGGAGTGGGTAAAAACTGAGATAAGCAGCAGTTGAAAGTGTGCTAAAACCAGTTCTGCTTCTTGAATTTGCCCTGTGAGTGATGAGAAGGTCCTTTTGGGGAGCTGAACAGCTGGGGGATGCAGAGAGTGAATGGGAAGGAGGGAGGAAGAGGAAGCTAGTGGAAGACAGAAAGGGAGGAAGAGCAAGGAATTGGGAATAGGAAAGGATCTCCCAATGCCTTCCTCCCAAAAGAATGGATGAGTCCTGGTCAGACTACTGAAAATTCCATTTTAACTGTTACTTGCCTTGTTATTTTATTGCTGCAAATAAACTGCAGGAGCAAATCTCAATGGTAGTGATTTCAGTCCCTTTTCTACTATATTTCCTTTTTTCTTTTTTTTTCCCAATATTTGACTTTAAAAATAGGAGATCTAGACAAAATACTCAGCGCATGACAACAATTAAGTTTCTCAAAACTTCCCAGAAGCTTTAATACTGAAGCACAATTAAATCATCTGTCAGCCAGCAGCATTTAAAAGTCAAATAGAGACAGGAGTTTGGAAAATCTCCAGCAAAGCTTCTCGCTCTCCTCTCATACCCAGTGACATCTCCTCATGCTCTCTTAAAAACCCATAACACTTAGAGCTTGTGCAGCATGCCTTGGAGGTTACTTCAAAATAATTTAAGTTAAAGAGTCTCATGAAGAGTTGCTCTGCCAAGTAACTCCCCTCTCCTATGTAATGATAATAACCTTTTGATATTTGCCAGCATTAGACACCACTGCTAATTGCAGTGTTGGCCAGCTGCCAAGGGGACTGAAATGATCCCTTCAGGAGGAATATTCCGGGTAATTTTGTGCCTTTCAAATCATGACCGAAACTTTAAACTCTGTTTGGAGACCAGAAGACCTCCAACACAGACCAAAGGCATTGGTTTCAGTCCTACTCTAGAAAAAACACTTTAATTTTCCCCATCTCTGCTTCCTAAATAAAGGGCCAATCACAGGATTTCTGATTGCAAAATGTATTTTGTCAATATGAACGCAGTCACAAGATGCATTTTCCCCCAGTACTACCTATAAAATAAGGTTTCTAATTCTATGAAAGTAACTGCTAAAGCAATACGAAACTGAGAGCATCACAACTCAATTTTGCAATCGGTTACTGGAGATAGGGGGTTCCTACAAATGCTGCCAGCTTTTCTTCAGATGTTTAAGCTTCAAGGAACTATATTTAAACTAAAATAATTAGAGGTCAATTTAAAAATAATTCTAAAATAGTAATTTACATGAAAATGAAGAGTGACACTAAAAAAATCAGAAGCTAACATGGTTTAAAGTGGGGATAGGGCTGTGTGCTTCAAGCAGTAAAACATATCTAGCACTACAGGTGAACTGAGGGCTGAGGTGCTTTAAAGGGATAATTTATAATTTAAATCACAACACTATCCTTTCTCTCTCCAATACAGAAGCAAAAAATGACAAGCCTTAGCTCTGACCCCAGCCCTGCAAACACTTAGACACTGAATTGTGCAAATAGCTGTGATAAAAGGATGTCTCACAGCAGTAAGATTAAGCCTGTGCTCCAGCTTGCCAATAGATATGAACTAAAGCCCCAAGTATGTAACCCAAATTATGTAATCAAACTGTTAATCTTCTCTCTGTCTTCTCTTTTTGAATACCCTTTCTACAAGTAATTCAGGTTTAGTGAAGAGTAAGGCACATGTTCCGCACTGAAAAATGAAGTTATATTCTAAATCTGATATACAGGGCACTTACAGCTTGGATCTTCATATTGAAGTATCCCAATAAATAAATATATATTTACAAACATACATAAAATTGAACTATAACTAGTAAAAAAATTTTAGATGGAGAGATTTTCTTTATAATGCACCTAAAACTGTCACATAGTGAGGTTGGCAGCTTCCCATGTTCATCATGACAATAATCTACTGGTTCAAAACCGAGCAGGATGTGTCTCTTTTCCATGGGTGTGTTCCTGTCAAATCCACATACTGCATTTGTTGCTGGAATTCCAAATGAGGCAGTTTTCTGTAACTCCCCGTGCTTTAGGAATATAAAAGAGCCAACACCACACTGTTTACTGAACTACTTCACACACTCACGATGCTTTTAAGAAATACTAAATACTTCTGCCAACAACTGTATTTTGGAAATACAGCAATAAAAATATTTCCTCCTATTCTGCACACATGGTATTTTAAAAATCATATACAAACTCTTAAAATATCCTCTCAGCTCTTAGATTTGTAACAGATTGAAATAATACTGCTGAGGAGAAGCAAATCCCTGTTTATAAATGCCTACTTCAGTTTTTCTACTATTCTAGAAGGACTAGTAGATACATCTAGCTGGGGCTTACAGGTACAAGAATTGCCTGCCATCAAATACTGGGTGCATTTTAGTGGAAACTGCATCAAATGTAATAGTGTAAAATGTATAAAACACACAGAACACACACCATAACACAGCAACAAGTAATCAACAGATGCAGCTGCAAAGCCAACATGGAGAAAGCACAACACCACACAGGGCTGGAGCTGATTTTTGCACCTGGATGTTACCATAATGGAAAGATCAGCGGATCAGAAGCATAGCAAATAATGGCATGGGGCATGCAATGGAAAGATTGGAAGAAGCAAGCCACTGCAGACAGACTTGTATGGTAGTTAATGTATGAAAAAGCTTACTTCATTTAGAAAGCTCACTAATTGGTCTACCGTTAAATAATCAGTTTTGTCTCCATTGCTGAAAAGGAATTTATTAGAGAATGTAAGTTTTTTATACACGATGCTACAGTAGGTATGATTTACATGTTGACATTTTTGTTACTTTTAAAACCTCCTACTATTTTCTACCTGAAAGTAGCTCTATAATCTCAAAATGAACAGTCACAGAAAACATACAGCCTATGCTTGGCACAGTACATCTCCCACAGCATATCTTCCTATCACTGAACAAACATTACTTCATAAAACAACATGTAAGTCCTCCAGCTGAGAATAAACTGGGTGAAGAAATTTCTCAAACTTCAAATTTCTTACTTAATTTAATTAGTTCACACACTATGTTAATCATCTAAAGGAGCAAGTTAAAAATTACAGTAGTTAGTAAAGCAAATGCAAAAAAAAAAAAAATAGTTCCAGGTGCTTCCTTTAACTCATGTAAAAGTTGCTCTAAATACAGAGTGTACTTTTACATTAACACTCTGGGAAGGGAGGAAAGGGTAAACCATAGACTGGAGCTTGTTCTCAAGTACTGCTGATGCTACTAGGATTCAAGGGTAGATAAATTTTACAGTGTTCTGTCACTGTTAGTTATGGACTAAAAATGCAGCAAAATGTCTTTAAAGCAAGATTATATTAAATTTGAACTTACATCTTCTTAAAGAGGTCCTCTATGTCAGTTCGGGGACATATCTTTTGGGTGAGCTCATAAAATTTCTCGTAAGTAAAAGCTGCAGGCTCAATTTCATCATTCTGCAATGAAATGCAAAGGTACATTTATCCAGACAAGAGAGCTTATGTGCTCTTTTCCCAAGAGAATATCTTATATCAGAAAAAAGCAACAGAGAACTGGTTCAGCTCCTTCCCAAGTATAAATTTACCTGGTTTCTTTTGTACTCTCTCAAAGTAATTCTAAATTCATCTTTATCATAGATCTCTTTGATGGGCTTGTATTCTAACCTCACAGTAACAATAATTCTACATAAACACAGAGCTGGAAAACAATATGTTTTTCTTCTGAAGCTTAAAAAGAAAAACTCCAAACCCAAAAAGGTCAAGCCATTGCCTCTCTGGGGCTGCTGGCAGGGGCTCCCACTGCAAGTGGGACAGAGCTGGAGAGCAGCTCTCCAAATGAGGGGAGCAAAGAGCAGGAGGAGTCCAAGAAATTCAACAAAAAAAAATGTATTACATGCATATTATGTGCTTATACACTTTGCACAAATGAACAAAAGGTAGTTTGTGACAGAAAAGAAGGGAAGCCTCCTCTAAGAGGTTTAAGGACCTCTGTGTCATACAGATTTAATTACATTTTGGCTCTAGTAAACAACCTCCAGTAATTAGTAAGTAACACGCAATAGGCACACTTTTTGTGATGCAAATGACTTAGATTACAGCTACAAACGTGAATGAGTCATCACTTTATTTAGTATACAAAAACAGTTATTCAAAACCACTAAATACCTTTCCGCTGGGAAGACCTAATTCCTTAAGTGCCTGAAAGATCACTTTTTCTGTTTTACCTGATGCAAAGGTTCTGGTTATGCTAAAACAAAAAAACAGTGGAAAGAAAAAAAAACAGAGAAATGTTAGTCACTTTTTAAACAATCAGTTCTCTCTCTCTCTCGCTTTTACTGCCAACATTTTCCTCTGGCTTCAATTGATGGATGTAAGCAGCTCCCAAGTAATAGTGCAGTTGAAGAAGTGCTCTAAGCACCACAGAGCAGCACTGCTCTGCCTGCAAGCCAGCCATTAGAAAATACATCAAAATAATGAACTGCAAACAGATCAAAAGAGGGTTTCTTCCCCCCAATACACTGGGATACAGAGCCATGCAAAGCATTCTTTTGTTTGCTCTTTGAAGCTGTGTGCTGATATAAATGATTGTTTAGAAAGCAGCAGGTTCTCCAAGGGAGGACGCTCATGGCTCTGGTCATTCTGGGTTGTGGTGACTTCCCTTCCATTCCAGGCATTAAACTGTGCCTCCATAAGGTAGGAGTGGCTGTTCCCAAAGGCAGCTTCCTTCCTCTTTCCTTTTCAAGCAGCTGCTGGTACCAGGAGCCTCCCAGCCACATGCCAAATCCCAGTCCCTGCTGCAGTGCTCACTCCTCCCTGTGGATGCTCCCTCACCTCACAGCCATTGAGAATATCCTGTCCTAGTCATGCTACACACAAATCCTTTAGGTAGGCCCCAGCTGCCATTGGAATATTTCCACCAAATTGATGAGCATCCTGCTCTTTCCCGAGGCATGATTTCACCATGCATATGACTGACAAACTGGTTTCATTTGGAATGAGATAAATGCCACCCAACAGTAGCTATTTGGTATGATTAACATGAGAGTGGTCTATTTCTGTCTCCATTTGAGATGAGTCTGAAGAATCTCTGGGTCTGGAAAGGGGGATCCAAACCTGACAGCCCTCCTGCCTTCTGTTTAGGGCTTGAGCTAAAATGCTTTCACCCACAACCCCTTAATTTTGGTGTCTTTATCCGGAGAGAGAAACTGAAGTCTGTATCCAATATATATTTCTAACAAAAGTTGTACATTGGGAAACACTCTATGGCTGCTGATAAGATTGTGTTGCTCTTTATCATCAAGTGAGACAAACATTTGTTGAGAATTTTAGTTAATCTCATGCATAATAAATAATTTCACATGGCAAGAGACACGAAATAAATTGTTGCTGCTATTTGTTGCCATAGCAATTCATGGTTGTTTTATTCTCCAAAACATTCTAAACTGCCTATGTAAACATTTTCATACTAATAAAAATTACGATCAGGAAGTGAAAATATCTAAATGAGAAAAAAATATTTTAACAAAACTTAGCCATGTTTTTCTTCTTACTGGGTCCTTACAACAGTTAGCTTTCTATGTCCCTATTTAGGCATCTAAGCTGTTTGATTTTCCAAAGCTGATAAATACCAAGATATTTTCACTAAAATATAGACTGACTTTAAATTTTGACACTTGCTTCTTAAAAAAAATGCTCAGACATCTATTTTTTCTGCTAATTCTAAACCACAGAGTAATGTTAGCTCTACAATTTACAACCTATTTCCAGTCCTGTAAATTTCTATGTCTTTTGTAATGAATTGGACTCCAATAATAAATGTCCTGTAAAACATGTAATATTGGTGTAAGTAATTAATCAGATGTGTGCCAAGATTCCATGGCTGCAGGGAACTTACTTTTGATGCCAAATGTATTTTTTTATTTCACAAAAGCTGACAGCAAACATAGCAGTAATTTGTAATGAGAGCAGCAGCGTAGGGAAGATTGCATGAATCAAAAGATTGTAAAAATACAGCATGACACATTCATTTTGCTAAGGCTATTGCAAATAAAACTGCTTTTCCTCTATCAGAAGAGACTTCATCCCAGCAGATTTACATTCATCTTGACACTTACAGGTGTTTACTCCTCGTGTTCCACCTGCAGTGGTTTGGGGCTTATGGTAACATGCCAATATATTTTCTCATAAATATTTAAAATACTTCCCAACTCTGGAAGTGATATGACTCTTTCGTGCTTGTTGATGGATTAAATGACTTGGTTACTTCAGACTTTCACTGCTTTCCAACCATTACCTCAAAAATCAAGCCAGCACAACCTGTGGAAATCGATCTTCTACCATGGCTCCACTGAATTTATCAGCTTGGATTGACCTGGGAGTACCCCTACCTACACTGTACAAGGAATTATCGAACTTTGATTTCCAACCAACACTGAGGGATTGAAACAGATTTATTCCATACACTCTGGAGTAATCAATACGAAACACACTTAAAAAGACTCTACTTTCAAATTAACTTAATTAAACTACTGAAAAACAGATTTAAGCTTCATTTGTCATAGTTCAGCTATTTCTTTTTTTACTATACATTTTCATAGTTAGAACCTAAACTTGCTTGAATCCTTTCAAATGTAGTTATACAAAGGGAGAAGCATAGACTGAGCAAAGCTAATTTCTAACCAGTCTCTAGATGAGCAGGTGCAACTCACTCACATAGAAAATCTATTTTCTGCCAGCAGAAAGTTGAAGAAACCAAGTAGATTTTTTTTCTTAACAAACACTGACCTATTTACTCATCTCTTAAGTAGTGTTAAAATCTGAACATAGAAAATATCTTACAAATGCCTTTGCAAGAGCTGTAAATGTAATTCTAGACTCAGGCTGCTAAAATTTATTGAAGCCCAAAAGGCAAAACTGCTACTCTCCTAAGGTTTTCACACTGCTAACTGCCAGAATTTCTTCTCTCCCAAACACAGTACATCGATAGCAACAGACCTTTGCCCCAGAATACACTAAAATCCAAAAGTAGCTTGAGAAAAATCTTTGTGACTTTGCAACTCCCAACTGTGCAGCCAAGGAGTCACGAATATTTATGGCACTTAACAACAACAGCCTGAGGAGTGTCACCTTCTCAAGGCTCATCATTCCCTATGAGGAATATGATAGCTGCAAAACTGTTTCAAACTCTGGAAGAAATGCAAGGAGCTCTGATTCTGCAGGTGAGGGTTTTTTTTTTCCTTGGTGTTTTACTGCACTTGTGTGTAAAAATGAAATACAGGTGGGTCTTGTGATGCATATTCCTACCTGCTGGGGGTTTTGTTTCTGAGACAGAAACCTTCCCATCTGTACCCCGAGGGCTACAGCAATTGCTAGAGGAGCCCCTGGCAGCAGAAGGTGGAGGAGGAGGAGGAAGCAGGGCTGAATAAATAGCAGGTTTAAAACAGGTGAAAGGGAAAGGTCAGTTGGAGGGGAAGCACCAGTGGTTTAAACCAGTGAAAGAGGTAGTGGGAGGGAAGTCTGGGTAGCAAATGTGAACCTTTGGTGCCCCTTGCAAAGCAGAGCCATTGAGCTCACATTTCCCAGTGCTTCCCGGCTTGCCTTCCTCAGACACACATCCCTCTCCTTGTGCATCTCCCTCCTCCTGTCTCCTCCTGATCTTTCTACTTCCCTTCTCTGCACTAAGGGTTCATTGAAGAAGGGGGGAAGCAGTGAAACCTCCCCCACCCCAGGCTGACCCCTGATGTCTGTGTCCCACTCCATGACCAGCAGCTCCTGCTGGATCAGGCCAATCCCATGGCCTTGCCATCCTACATCAGGGCCCTGATTCCCTCTCTTTTCCAATGCAGCTCTGCAGAGCACATTGATTTCTTCACATTCCTCTTCTCACTGACACCTCTCCTCATCGTTTAAGAGGGTGACACAGCACTTCCTGTGTGAGCCCCAAAAATTTGCCACATTTTACCCACATCAAGATAGCACATTCCTTGGAGTATCCAGATGCAAAGGAGATTCAGCTTCATGGAATAGTAGATCCCTTACAAATTTATAAGCAACCTACTTCTACAATAAATTGAACTGCTAGGGATTGATTTATGTTAACCTGTAAATAGTGCAAATTCAAATTTAAAGATTTAACACATTGGACCCAGTGAACTGAGTTTTTAAGCATTAGACAGTCTGCATACACAAATCAGTATGCTGAAGCACCACAGAGAGAATTTATGCCTCACTAAACGTAATGTAAAATATTTAAAGGCAGAAACAGTTTCAGACAAGCTAGCACACTATAAATTCATGCTGTGGAATAGGGTTCTGTGTTCAAACACAGCCATAAAGCTGTAAAGTCCTGAAAACTGATTTGTCCCTGTGGTATTGTTCCCTCGTCGTTACCCTCCAGCTGATGATATTCCTCATGGGACTTCTGTACAGGAGGTGATTCATAGCAGCTGAGTTTGAGAAATAAGCAGGGACTTGGCCATGTGAGAACTGGAAGATTAATACACTGAAACAGCTTTGACACTGTCAAGGTGTTGCCTGAGTGATGGAGCTAAAGAAACCTGGAAAGCAGCATGGCAGGCCTTTTTGCAGAATCTACAGATGCAAAATCCTCTTTTCCTCTTTGGGGAAAAAAAAAAATAAAAATATTGTGTGAGGCTTAGCTTACAAAGTCCTCCCTCTTACTCCCTTCCACCAGTTTGTCTTTATGAAAAACTAGCACGCCCCAAAAATCTGGTCTGCACGTACTTTATGAAGAGAAAAGCAGCTCAATGTATGAGCAAGAATGAAGTCCTAGAGCAGGAGGGGGGAGTATTATGGCCTAGCCAGAGAGGACTGAAAACCTGTAACTTGTAATAGCTAATAGCTGCACAGAAAGAAAGATGCTGTTCTGGCTTTGCTGTTCCTGATAACAAGTAACCCAACAATTCATTTACCATGTGGACAAACCCAAATATTGTCTTGGGGGTTCCTATAAAAGCAGAAGTATTTTTGGCAGACACACATATGTCTCTTTTACAAGGATCTACAATTTAAAACCACCTTTTTGTCCTCTACTTAACTGGCCTGCAAGCTTTTATGGTTCTTTTTTCAAGTATTTTATCAAATTTTACAATTGAAAAACCCATCCCAGGGTTTGAGGAATGTTAGGCTGAGAAATCTGATGCTCTCAGCTCTAAGTGACTTTGAAAACTATTAGAAAAACTCGTATCTTCATTATAGTGGACAGCAAAAAAACCCGAAAAAACTCACCAGGCTGGTAAGAAGTCCTGCCTAACTTACCAAGGAGGGCAGATAAGAATATCTAGTTCTGTACTTACATAAATATTATTAATAAAATTAGTATTATATTCCATTATCAAGGCACTGAATTTTATTAAAATTATCGAACTAGGAACTGAAAAAATGTAGAGCTCCCCAACTGTGCTTACCTCCGAACTGGAATTTTCCCATTTGTGTTTGTTAGAAAGGCCAGCTTCATCCAGCTGAAATTAGGAATGAAATATTGTTAAAATACTGTTTATTATAACTGGGGCCTATAAACTTATGTTTAACTTATTGCCATGTCTGCCAAATGAGTACAAACAAATAATTGTTCTGCAATAAAACCATTTTTCTGTAACCTTTTAGTGCTTGAGGCAGGGCAGTTTTTTAAAGGCACAAAGCAGCCCAAAAAAAATCAGTACAGCAATTAACACAAGTGTGAAGATGAGAAAGTCTCATGGGGTTTTCCTTGCATATGCATCAAGGAAAAAACAAAACAGCCAATAATTAAAACATGCACTACAATAAATCAAACGAACAGTTATAAAATCTCTTGTAATTTCTCCTGGGCAGGTGCCAGATACTGCCTTGAGACATTTTTGGTCTCAACAAAAGACCAAACTCTTAACTCACTTAGCACTATTTTCTTTATGACACTGTTTTGTAAATGTCAAACTATGAAAAACAATTTTTTTTTTTTTTAATTCCAACAGGGATAATACAAGGAGAGAAAAATAAAGGAGAAAAGGGAGGAAAGAAAATAACTTACTGTTTCTTGAGACACGTCATTGGACTGACATTGTTAGCTCTAAAGTTATGTATGATGGATCCAAGCCCTTCTACCCATTGCTGAAAAACACAGAACCACCAAATTAGGAAAACTGAAGAGGGAAAAAGTAGGAAAGTTTGTCTTGGGGGAAGGCTCCTCCTTGAAGCCATGGCTAATGTCATTAATATGTGCTGAGGAAAAAACTACCCACGTCACAGCCCATGCCATGGAAAAGTCCAGCCACATTTCATCCATTTCACCCATTACTATTTCATCCTCCACCAGACAAAGGGATTCTGCTTTCCATTCTTCTACATGTAGTAGCAGCAGTGCTAAAAAATCCCTTTATTGCCAACCAAGGCAAGTGATCCACTGCCTGATTTAAGGCCTCTATTTATATCCTATAAGAATGTTTGCCTCCCTTTTGGTGGCAGGGGGCAATATCAGCTATTACTGGGTGCCATTATCCAATGTGTGGGGGCATATTTCACTGGTCCAGTTTAGAAAAGGAATGAAATAAAATACTAATAAGCAAGAGCAAACCACGGGGAGGCACAACTGCTCAGCAATGCCAACCTTATCTAACACCCAGCTACATATTCAAGTCCTGCTTGTTTTCATCCTTAAAATGCACAGATTTCCAAATAATCACTTGAGATGACTTCCAGGCAACAGCAGCATTACAGCACTTATTTATGTAATTCCTCTTTTAGGGATCTATCTCTCTGCTGTAGCCTGCACCCCGACTTTGCAGAGCTGTAGAGAAGCAGCTTTAAGGCTTAACCCTGACATGAACACTCATTGATTTCAGCAAGAATCCTGGCAGGAAAAAGCCATGGGAGGAGGAAAAAATGGCAGTGCTACAAGCCAAGTTTGATCTCAATTATACCATTGTAACACTAGGATTACTCAACTGATAATTTACACTGGTGGAATTGAGATGGGATTTGGTCCACTGCTAAACATTAACCTTGTGAATAAAGGAGCTTTTTGCTTCTGGCCAAATGCTGTGCATGCAGCTTGAGCTGACTTGGGCAGGATCCAGAATATGACACTTATAAATAGATGCAGATGAGTGTGTTTTTCTTTTCATGAATGAGTGCTGTACATCTGCAAGACAGATGAAAAAAATCATGATTTATATTGGAGGAACACTAATCTCTTTGGGAAATGGCATATTGTAAACTGCAGGCAGCAAATCCCTGGGGGCTAAAACAAGGTCTGAGGTGTCAATTCAACAGATAAATGACACACTTAAGGAGACCCCTGTATTCATGAAATATTTAATCTGTTTTGCTTTAGGAAAAGTAGCCACTTATTAAGATATGTGTTAATATTTAAGTGTTCTTTTTAAAGTTATCGTTTAAATAAGTACTGCATAAAATATGCATTTAAATAGATCAAGTGTGTGTCTGAGAATCATTTGAAAAACACAACTATCACTTAGGAAAAAAGGTAGTATTTTGGGTTTTCTTAGGGGTGTTTTTGGGCTTGAAAACAACACCCCAATAAGAGTCTGCTCTCCCATCTCTTTTTCTAGCTGCATGAATAAGATGACTTTGCAGTTAAAGGCTGAAGGGACTGCTTAGGAAGATAAAGAAAGCAAGGTTCATGGGCCAGATAATATTATTTATTAGAACTGATATGACTAGAAGCCACTGATAGATTTAGGAAACACTTATCTTTTCCTACAAATATTCCCTCACCTCAGATGATAAAGGAATGGTGCTTGTGATAATTCCAGGGTAAATGCCTGAACAAATCTTACACAGACTTCAATTTCCTAGGACTGTTGAAATTCAACTATGTCAACATTTGGGGTTTGTGGTTTGTTTGGGTTTGGGGTTTATTTTTGATTTCTTTTGGGTCTGGGGGGTTTTTGGCTTGTTTGGTTGGGTGTTTGTTCATTTTTGTTCTTGTTTAAATTAATTAAATGTAACATTCCTGTTGCATTAATGCTGTCACAAACATTTGTCCTCGTGTGATCTGCATTGGTCTGCACCCCTTCAAAACTCCTCAGCCTTCCAACACTGACCCAACTACTCAGTGGCATATTCACTGCAAACAAAAATCCCTTGCAAAATTAAATTACACCAAATTTATGTCAGGAATAAGCTGCAGGCTTTCTCCCAATTTTTTCTGCCAAAAAGCCACCACTGGTGCAGGACTGACCATATCAGCATTTTATTTGGAACTGAACACCTACAGATCCATTCTGATTTGAAAGCAATGGATTATGACTACACCAGATATAACAAAAACTAACATTTAAAAGTAAGGCTGGCCAGCACTCAGCTCTGGGGGTACTTCTGCTCATCTAGAAGAGCTGCCAAAAAGGAACACTGCTAGAAAGAAACCACAAGTGAAGAGCGAAATCAATACACTAAGCACTTCCCAAGTGATTTTTTTGCAGGAGTTGTCTTGACGGTTCCCACTTTAGAGGTCTCCTTAACCTTTTTTCAGTGTTAATGCCCTTGCCTGACAGAGATGCCAAACCAGGAATTGCACTCCCTTGAAGCAAAAGAGCACAAACCTACAGCCAAACACTAAAGAGCCACAAAAGCATCTCATTTCTGCTGGGGAGGGGCCCAAGAGCCTCTGTCCAGCTCTGAATCATCTCTACATTGGCATGATGTGCCCTGGGCAGGATGTGGCAGTTCCAGAGCCACAGCTGCCCATCTGTTCCACCCCACAGTGCAGCACCTGGCTGCCTGCCCTTATCTTTTGGACTACAGCAGGTTCTGCAGTTTTTCCTCAGATGCTGCCCACGGTCATCAGCTGACCCCACATTAACCAGGAATACAACAACAAACCCAAATTCAACAACATATTCAACACAGTCAGACTTTTTGTCCCTCTGAGCCAGAACAGTCTCCAATTAATGCTGTCTTCATACTTGCCTTTTAGGTACTGTGATCCAGCACACAGATACTCACAAAATTCAATGTCAAGCTGGCAATATATTGCTTTCTTGACAACAAACCATTCCTAGGTTTAATGTGCACTTGTCTGATTACCTTGCAGGAGTGATGAAAGAAGGGCTCAGATAAATAGAGCAGCAGCCTTGCTTGTATTCTGTGACAGCACTCCTTATTTTACAGAGGAAGCTGCAAGACCTGTAAATCTACATAAGTAACAGAGGTAAAGATCCTCAGTTCTCTTCTTTCATGCTCAGCATTTTCAAATCACTACCTGTGCATAGGAAGAAAATCCTATAACAAGTGGAATTCTGAAATGAGGTATATAGTTTGCTCTTAGGAAAAAAAAAGTTTCTGATAGAAATCAGGGTATGTTGGATTCTTACTGATGCTAGTGCTGAATATTTTCCAATTTTTAAAATATGGTTCAGTACCTTTAATCTGTCAAGGTAACTCCTGAATGGCTCCCTACGTACAAATATTATTCCAGATTCACAGAGGGATTTGGGCCCAGATATTAATCCTAGAAAATTAACAGTCATGAAAATAAACAAAACCAAGTACCAGTGCACCATAAACTCAGACCCCCTTAGGCTGACGCAAGAGGCCAAAATCTCCACTGCAGACTGGAACAAGCACTGTGTTGTTTTTCTCTGACAAGATCAAACACTGTCAAACATCTCTAGAAGGAGAAGGGGCAAGAAAAATCAATCAAAGAAGCACTTTCTTAGCTTTTGCTGTCAGACTGAAATGCTTCTGAGGCACTTAGTGACCCTGTGTTAGCTGAGGTTCACCGATGAAACGTGGGCAGCACTGGCAGGGTGCACCAATAAGTTTGGCCTTTCAGCTCTATTTTAGCCATCAACCTTTCATTTAGGCAGGGTTAAAAGGAACAAGAATTATGAAAGGTTAGAAATCACCATAGCCTACAGCTCATGAAATTTCAGACAAGACCATGCATGGCTTATTGACCAATAGGGTCAGTATTACCCAGACCTCTTGAGATTTTACCTTCCCTTTTCCAGTGCAGTCTCTCCAGAGTTGCAGTCCACTTATTCCAGTCATCAGGAAAGGCAGGGAGGCAAGGAGGCATTGCCCTCTGATTTTATTCAGTATCTGGGACTGGCTGCCAAGGGTTCCATAGCTTGAGGTCTCAAGAAGCCCACAGAGAATTGTTTCCTATATCTCCCCAGGACGGATGTGGGCTGGCAGGAATCCCTGGCACTTGCCCTCAGCCAGCAGATGTCCCCATTCTCTCAATGCAAACATCTCAGAACTCCTCTCTGCTCCAGGAAAATCACCCTTCCTCTCACTCCAGGCAAGGAGACCTGAGGAGTGACAGTGCCAAACCTCTCCCTTACCCTGACCAACTGCAGCACTGATTTTTGCAGGATATCCCTGGGAAAATACTGCAAGTATTTTCACAAAGATCAAAGGGATCCTTCTGACTTTCAAGTCAGGAAAGCTGAGGCTCACACACTGCAATGTGTCCAGACTGCTACCACACTTCAACAAAGCTCACTACCCTGGAGTGGCTTTTCCAGCATTGGAGGGGCCTTCTTTGAAAGGAGCTGGAGGAATCACTTTGGCTGCTCCTGTATGCAAACTAAGAGAAACACAGTGGAGCTTACACTATGAAATCAACCTCCTGCCTATGGAGAACCAGGGCTAAAGTTGTCAATTTACTGATAATTCCACAGTGGCACAGCCAAGAATGTACATGAAAAGGCAGAAAAGCACATGCAAAGCACCAATGGTAAATTGCAAGCTGGACTATGAAGATTTCTCTAGAGAACATGGAATAACATACTGGGCACAGGTAAGCTGTGGTCATATATTTAAGGCAGTCATGATATAGTTTATCACATGGGCTATGAGACATAAGACACATACTTCCACAGTGGGACACAGGGAACAGCAGGAGGCTTCTAGAGATCTCTTCAAGAGTGTTTTGCAGGTTCCTTGAAAAGTTTTGCTTTGAAACATCAAAACAAACCAAAGCTTTTGGAAAACAGAACTTTTCTGTAATGTATTTGCTGAATATTCCCATGGGAATCTTCTGCTACTTTCTATTTGCCCTCTTAACAATATAATTTGGGCAAATGTTTAATAGCTTGTTTCAGGGGGATAAAAAAATCAAGGTTAATCAGGCTGGGCTGGATGGGCAACCTGGTCCAGTGGAAGGTGTCTCTGATCATGGCAGGGCAGTTGGAACTGGATGGTCTTTAAGGTCCCTTCCAACCTAAACTGTTCTATGATTCTATGAAACAGAATTTTTTTTTGTAAATCTAAGAGTTTGATTAATTGAAAAACCAAGAAAAACAATCAACCTGAAGTAGTTCATCTTAGCAGAACCATTTTAAACTGAAAAAAAAAAAAATTCTCATTCCAACTGAGAAGCTGAGAAGTTTAAGAATGCCAGAATGAAATGTTTTTAACTACAGCTGACTTCCATGCCATGAATATTGTTAGCTGTGTGATAAAGCCTGCATTTACCTTTATGTTGTTTGTCAGTGAGTGAGTAATTCAGCATTTTAGCAGGTTCTGTTAATTCTGGTGCCTCACAGGTTAAGCCATCAAAGTGTGAATCACTGTCTCAGTAACACACGGGTAGAATACATCTATTTTCTGTCAAATCCAACTAAAGGTGTAAAACCAGTGTAAAAGGCTGCTCCACTCTCTTCCCACCCTGTCTCCCCCAAGGCTGTTCTCATCCTGCCAGAGGAATGCATCAACACTTCCCAAAGCCAAATTTTCTTAAACACTGGTGGGAGCTTTGCCTCTAAACATGATTTTAACATTAAGGCTCTTCCTTGAACTGATTTAGGAGTGTTCAATGAACTCCTCTGCCAGCAGGGCATGGGGAACTGTACTTTCAAGCAGAAGGGCAAAATCTCTGAGGTGGAGAGATGGACCTTTCCAAGAAAACAGCTGGAGCTGGAAAAGAACAACCACCAGGGCAAATTCACCCCTGACAGGAACTAATATTAAGTAATGTTAAAGAAGCTGACTTAGGTTAATCTTTTAAGCTAAACTCCTTAATGCATTGCCAGAGTGGCTGAGCAAAGAAGACAAGAAATACAGATTTTGGGTTGCTGAAGTGCAACAGCTTTACTGGACTAATGCCAGTGTTGAATAGGCAGCCCCACGTGCCAAGGGCTGAGGCCTCACATCTTCACTAGATCCCTTCTGCCCCAAGGAAATTCACCCCCAAATACTCACTGGGCCTTTTCCACTGTCCTAGACTGAGGAAAACAGATTATCCAATTACTAGGGCACAGAAAGTCCATCTGGGAAGTCGAAAAGAAAAATACACACATATGCTCTCATCTCTGATATTTATGTGTGTGTGTTAATTTTAGCTCAGGATAATTTATATAACCTGATTTAATCAGGATTCCAAACATCAGGTTTTAAATTCCACCTTTTACAGTCACTCTCTGCTACCACAGTGGAGCTGCTTTAGGAGTGGACCACGACAGCTGCTTGCAATCAGAGACAGAGTACCCTATTTTGTGGCTGTTTTAAGAGTGGAAATGAAAACCAATTTCTCAGCTGAAAACACCAATAAAATTTAAGTAGATAGAATGTAAATACCAGAGTTGGAGCTTGGAGACAAGTGGAGAGATAATAAACACACTCTTGTTGTTGGAGTAGCTATACTTGGAGCTCAGCAATGCCTTGGCCAGCCCTGCTGAGCACCAGGGGCATGAGGGGGTTGCCCTGGGGCACAGGTGATGACAGATGACAACAGCCAGCCTGGGATGGGCCTGGAGTGGAGGGTCCAGCACTGCCCATAGCAGGCACCTGGCACAGCTGGGGCACCCCCAGGGATGCCCACTGTCCCACTCTGCCACCCTGTGCCAGGGACCTGGCAGAACTTGCTTCCCAGTGGTACCACTCCTTGCATGGATAGGCTGAAGAAGCCAGGAATTTCCACCAATTCTCTTTGTCACGATTAGTCAGTCCTATTTTAACCCAGCCTTCAGTGAGTAACAATTGCCTCTTTTCCAATTGTAGATCATCACCTACAGAAGCCTTCCTGGGCAGAAAGGTTCTGAGCTTTTGTTCCTGAATCTGCCACTCCATTCCCTCATTTTAAAGTATCCCAATCAGGTACAGACCAATGCTCTGTTCCTCTGCTCTGTTCCACAGCAACAGGGGGGACAGCAGAAACCACAGGTTTCTTACACCTATTTTACAACCCTCACACAGGGGTGTAAACCCTCACACAGTTTAAGCTTCAGTCATTGCTTAAACTTCAGTCATTGCCCCTTCTCCTCCAAAGTCTTGCCTCTGTCATTTCAAAGGAGGGGCTTACATTTGAACATGGATTAATTTGAGGCCTATTTTAAACTGCAGTTAGCAGCTGCACAGCTACTTAATGCCATGTGAAGGCCTGTTTCTTCTAGAAGGGATTTACTATGTCCCACAAGAAAGATGTTTTCTCATGAGCAAACCAGGAAGAATTAAGCAGGAGCACTTCTATGTGCAGATAACTCCTAGAAAATTCTATTTTAGAACAGAAGTGCAGTAGCAAATTGATGTATTTACCATATACCAAAGGTCAACACAGTACAGGCCAAATTCCCCAGCGAAGGCGACTTAGAAAGCTCTGCATTGATTTTTCGGCCTGATCTGCTTTATGCTCTCCCTCGTGCCTAAAACATATCAGATCAGATGAGGTGGATGATCACTGCTGACAGTTCTGGATATATATTTTCATGGAAAGGCTCCCAAATGCAAGAACTCTGGCTTCCATGGGCCTCTCAGAGCCTGCCCACTGCAGCATGACGCACCATTTCTGTAAGGCTTGGCTGTTAATGAGCAGTAGATCTTTTCAACAGCATAATTAGCTCATCTCTTGTGACAGCCTCTGTAAAGGGCTAACATTCTCACAAACCAATTAGTTTAATACAGATTATTGAGATCTAAGGTGTGTGAGAAACTTAACTGCAGATGTTTTCAGAAAAAATCAGAGACAGGTTAAGTATGAAAGTGAGTGTTGCCAACATCTCCTTTGCTTTGCTTCTTTTTTAAAATGCTTTCAAAACATAACTCTGACATGTTATTTCCCTTAAAGCCTGCTGAAAATACACACAGTAAAATCAATTTAGTGTACCCATGTAAGTTATACAAGTATTTCTCCTTTAAAGGAGTTTACTCAGCATTGCCAGTGTTTCCAAAGGTATGGATCCAAAGCAATGAAAAATAAACCAGGCCTGGCAAGGGATTTAGTGATGTCGCATTCAGCAAACTGTTTTAAAGGAAGGGATTTATCAGGTGTGTGATACTGATCACTATTTAATATTTATCTCACAGGCAGAACAGATTATAATCCTAAATACCCTAAATATATGCAGAGAGAAAAGGAAAGCAAAGAGTGTGTATTTTAAAACCCCACGAATGTCTGGATCTCAGTTAGCAGTGTACTATCAGCACTCTGATCAGGTCTGTCAGAGCAGTTTACAGCTGAATACCAGGGCAGGTGGAGCCCAGGGCTTGCATGTGAACTGCAATCTCAAGTTCTCAGGAAAGATGACGTGTAAAAAAGCACCATTGTTTCCTTAAGGCTGTTCCATGTCAATGGGAAACAGAAACGAACCTGGCTACGCTAGGATCCCCGTAACTGCAGAGAATTTTCTTTCCTGTTTTTGTCTTTTCAAATAATATGAACCACACGATACAATTAGGTTATCAGAACAGAATTTTGAAGGTCTGAACTCCACCCACCAGGAAAACGGCAGTAATTGCCCTTCCCTTCAGCATCCCTGTCACAGACCCACTGCACCATCATCCCTTGTCTGCTGAACCAGCCCCACACGGGGACACCGAACAGCTCAGGGAATGCTCTGTCCTGTATGTAAAGGTCTCAGTGTCTAATTTTGATAAATCACTGTGCATGCACAGGCTGATAAAATCATTATTTTCTCTCACCACGGCATGCAGATACATTACAGAATACTCCACATGGATGTTTGCTGTCCTTTGGAAGAATGAGGCAGCAGACACCAAACCAGGGATTTCAGTCAGTCACACAGGCAGACTCAGGAAAAACAGTTGAGCACTGCTGATGAGCTCCTCTTTTAACTCCCACACAGTGTTTAATTATGAAGTACCTTGGCTATTTCTGTGTTTTCTGCTACCATGAAAGTGAAGCTGATGTTCACCAGGTCTGTGCCACTGCAAACACACACTATCCGTCCTTCCAACTCATTTTCTGATTTTCCAACAGCCTCAAGTGCAGTTAGTATTTTGGGATCCTGTGAAACAGAATAAAAAATTTGTTACACTTGCAACACTTCTGTTATGCAAGGCACTATGGTAAAAATGCATTTTCACCTCCTTATACATTTACACCTTTAAACCTTTACCAGTCATCTTAAATGAGTGCTTTCACTTAGAAACACTGTGCAAACCCAAAAAAACAATATATTCTAACAGTTAGGAACATGATTGTGAGAACTCATATTTTCCTCACGAAAAATAAAAATTAATCACGCCAAGGACTGGAAACAGAGGAACAGTATTAATCTCTAAGTTAATTATTCCAATCTAGTTAAGTCCATAGTTCCTGAGAGTCACAATCTATATGACTTCTTGGCTGTTTCTTAGCGACGTGTCACACAAGCTGTTGTCTCTGCTGCTGGAGATTTAATGGGCCTTTTTCTTTTTCAAGACAGAGCTGAAGTCTGAAGCACATTGGTGTGGCTGTCAGCACATGGAGGATGGGGCTGTCTGCATCTCATGTCCCTTCTCTGTGGGGCAGAGATCTCAGTCTGCGGATATCCAAGAGAATTTCTAAGAGATAGTTACCTACAATCAACACAAAACCACGTAACATGGGGAAAATGGAAATGCAGGGTTCACAACAAATCTTTTAAACTGAAAGCCTGGTGGAAGGAGAGCCACAATTCAGTGCAGAAAATGATGCTGCATGATCCTTCTGAATACTACGGAGCATATTTCCGGAGTTTTAGGGTTCTCCAGAACTCCTAGCTAGTACTTCTGCTGATACTCTAAAAAGGCAGACTGTAACCAGCTGCCCTCTCTGAGCACCTAAATGCATAAAGGGAGATGCAAACAAATCTTTCTACATTTTATGCCAATGGAGAAAGAAGAAAAAATAAATTCAAACAGATCGGAACAAAATATGGAAAATGAAACATTTTCTTTCAGATCCTGAAAAACAAGTACCACAAGAAACTTTTACAAGATAATTAAAAACTCCTGATATGTGTTCTTAATGTCTGTTCAGCTTTCTGTGCATCCTGAATCCTGCAGTAAAACAGAAAGACCAGATGACTGAGCCTTCCCACTGCAATCACAGCAAATCACTTCAGAACTTCAAAGCTTAGGCTATGATTGCAAAATGAAAGCTTTACTGTGTTACTGGTAGTATTCAAAGAAATTAATGCATCCTGCATTTCACCTTCAGTTTAAATATTCTTTGTTTAGATGAAGACTATAAAGGAACCATAGAGTACCTTTGGTACAGCTCCAAAACGAACACTGTTGATCAGGGAGCATTCTAATACCTGTCCCTCCTGAAATGACAAAAAGGATACAAGTTCAAAGTTGAGACATGGTTCTATTGGGAATTTCAGCAAAAATAAACTGTGAATTTTATTGGCAAACTCTGTTAATAAACACTAAGCAGTATATTTCCCTTTAATATCAGTTAATTCCCTCTTAAACGCTTCACTTCTGTCAATTCTAAAAGAATGGAATGAAGACTAATTTTGTAAATAAACTAACACAGTATTTTAGTTTTTTTAAAAACCAGACTATAAATCAAGTGCAATAACGTATAATATACATTCCTGATATAATTGTAATATACCTTTCCTTCACTTTTCCAGCTCAGAAAAAAACCAAATTCGTCCACTTGGAAGAGACAGTTGCTTTCAAAGACAAAAGATTCCTACAGAAAAGAAAATACAGACCATTATTTTAGGCAGATTTGCAAATACCAGTTATTTATCATTTGAAAATAAAGGATTGTTCTGTTTCTTCCCAAAAACCCTCTGCAGAATTTGCTGTTCCCAAAAAAAAGAAGCAAGGGAGGTAGACTTTTGAAAAAGAGATCACTTTTAATTATTTGTGTTATAATTGATGCTTGAGACACCCGAATGCACATAATTCATATTTTTCTACCTCATTGCAACTAAATTAAGATGTTTTATTTAATAGAAGCAGTGATTTTTACCTAATAAAAAATCTTAATGAAACGTAACTTCAAAAGAAATTATTGCAAATTATACACTTTGAGGTAAAAAAAATATATCATTTGCTAATGCTACCTTCAGGATCAAATGGGCACATTTCCTTTTAACATTAAGAATTTGGGAAGCAGTTCTCTGTTGCACTATGGCAGTGTACATGCTGTGAGTGCTTTGCAGCCAGAGTATCTGACAAGCAGAACTTGAAGGATATTGATTCATAGAAGAAATCAGGAAAGAATGGCATCCCAAAGAGACTGGGCAAGGCAAAAAAAATCAGATTAGCTGAATTTAAAAATAAATTTCCTCCACACACCTCCAGCCTCAATTAAAGCATCATAAATTAAGCTAAAATGCAGGGAAACAGTGCGCAGAATCAATCACTTCTGCAAGAAAAAGAGGATCCAGAACTTCCTGACTTCCTTAATTGAACAGCAAGGAAAATTTGTGAGGAGAGTTCTCTGTGAGGAAACAAACCAGGCTCCCAGCTGTGCCACAGAAAACCTGGAATAAACCGCAGCAACACTTGGAGCACGAGAGGATCACAATGTTTTGCTCCACAGGGGGAATGCAGGACCTCCCCCTTTCTGTGGGGTTTTGGGGGCAGCAAATTCAGTTGCAAGGAGCAAGAGCTTGGTGCCAGCTCCTCACCCCATGTGTGCCCACAATTGTGGAGTCTCCCAGAGATGCCTGCTGGGAACAGAACAATCCTGCCTGACCTTATCCCTGTCACCACATCCAAGGCTCAGGTACCCACAGAGTGTCTCTGCTATCACACCGCAATCTGAGCACTTAAAACTCTCTCCTGTATCTGCCCATTCTCTGTTTCTTGTTGAAGGTGCAAGAGAATAAATACAGGCTGTGCCCCCTCACTTAGCTCCTCACAGGTTGTTTCTGGGGCAGTGTTTGCTGAAGGAAAATAAAGCTTTTCTGGCCCATGTCCACCAGTATCTACTTCATTTATCTGGCCCCAAATCTGGAAATACAGGGGAAACCAACTATTCCTATCTTGGCAGCCCTCGTGATAAAAAATACCTTTTACTTACATTTCAAAAGATAAGAAAATACTAATATCCCTGAAGGCACTTACCTTCAACTTATAGAGATTTCCTGTTCAAACAAGATTAAAAATAGACCCTGTTAAAATTATTCTTTCCAGCATATCAATGCTGAGTATAAGGTAAACTTCTCAGCATTTTATTTCAGCTGCCTGTGTAAAATGCCCTCTTTTGCATTCCTTTAATAAATGAGGATTAAAGCATAGCTGAAAGCAGGATCATAGTAAGCATATTTCAGATAGAGTGCAGACTGATTTTCTAAAGTAGATAAAACCCCTCCAGTTACCAAATGATGCATTTGAATCAGAATATGTATGGTCTGTGTTCTCTTACTTTCCCTTGTAATAGGCAGGTCCTTAGTTTATGTATTAAAAAAAAAGCAGTATTCTCCTTCCCTCCATTTGATAGATAGTACAAAAAAATTGAAGGATTCACATTGTTTAATAATGTCCTTTATGAATCTGCAAAGATGAGAGTTTTATACACATTGTAGATATTTTGATCCAATTCTCCCTTTCTCTTCCCCAGGGCTTATGTCAAATCAGAGGCATTAAATATATTTTAAAGCTATTTCTTTTAAAAGCAAAAAAAAACCTATATAGCAATAAAGTGTGTTGGTATTGCTTCCCCACAGACATTTCTGAGGGTATTACCAGAAAAAAAAAAAAAAAAAAAGTTTCTTTGTGTAAAATGAAAGCAAAACATGAAATATTCTAGAACTTCTGCATATTTAAAAGAGAATAGCAAATGAAAGGCAACTGGCCTCTTACCTCTTCATATCTATCAAACACAGCTCCATCTTGCATAAAAGAGGGAACTGGCTTCTGCCAGTTAAATTCATAAGGTTTTGCCATGATTACAGAAGAAAAACCTGAAATGGAATGGAAAAGCACAGTTCAATTCAAAAGGAGTATTTCAAAGGCCAAGCAGGAAAAAAAGTGACTTTTAGCATTTCCTTTCACACAGAAGTACTAAAAAGTCACAGTGCATTTCCAAATTAAGAGCCTTCCTCCAAGGATTATTTTTGTTTTATATCTTTAAAATAGTAAATATTTGTAAAATATGTGTATGAACTTAATTATTTGAAAAATACTTGCACTGTAACTTCCAGAGTACGACGAGGCTGGGATTAACCTAGCTCTGGGTGACAGAATACCACAAACTGTAATGCAGACAAATGCTCCTTTTTTTACTGGAAAACATCAGATGCTACAGAGACTGTATTTTTTCTTAACATCCTAAACTGTACGCTACAGAGGTAAAATAAATTTTGCATTTCAAATTTCATTTATGTTAAATAAATTCCTGGGTATTTTCAGTGGTATTTCATCCATAACTCAAGATATATGTCAAAATTCATAGGGAAAACTGGTGTTTAGAGATAGAGGCCATTAAATAAAACAAGATAGGTGTATTGTGCACTTCTACAAGAGAACAAATGCAAACAAAATTATCAATTTAAAATAAAACCCAGAGGTGATATCATATGGACATTACAATAAAGACAGCAAATTATCCAGTAACCTTTCCAATGCCTTCCAGGTTACACTGGAAGGGCCAGAAATTGATAATATAAATACTATAATAAGCACTAGATACTCTGAAATACTGAAATTCATTTAATCTGAAGTGGTTGCTCCTGCTTCCTGATGCCATTTAGGACACAGAGCATCCTTTACACACTGGAGCAGAAAGGATTATCCCTTTACCCACTGGAGCAGAAAGAGGAGGAATCCCCTTGGCAGCAGCAAGGCCAGATAATCCTGGGTGCTGGATATCAGGGAATCATGCTGTGAGATGGGAGATGGAGGGTGACAGTGATGCCTTAAGTTTTAGCTTTCATATTTTTTATATTCTTTGCTGTTTTGGTGGGTAGTTTTAGGGTTCGTATTCACTGCTAGCGAGCTCTCTTCACAGAGAAGACAGACAAAACAATTTCTTCTCTAGTTTGAGACCAAGGACAACTTTCAGGCCCAAGAATGAAACCAACAATGAAGTGAGAAGGAAAACCAAGGAGGATGGAGCTTCCTAACCTGAAGCTGTGGTTGGACAATTGATTCAAATATGCTCATGGACCAGAACTTATCAAACTGTGAGCCCTCATGATTGGACATGCATTTTGTGACCATTTTGGGTTCACCTTGGGTGTGGTCCAGCTAGGCTTTTGTGCTGCCCAGGTGTGCCCAGTGAGGTCTCTTAATAAATCCCTGCTTTATCCTTTTGCTCTGCTCCAGGTCAGCCTCCAGAAGGCATCACCAGCAGGACACAGCCACCACACCACTGACCTCAGCCTGCCCTGCTCTGCCCAGCCCAGACAGCTGGGGATGTTCAGCCACTCCTGGCTGTCCCCAGAGACACCACAGGGGTTCAGTGTCACCAGCCTGGCTCTGCATCTGCTGAGCCAAGGCCCAGCAAAACTTGTCCAAGCGAGAAGAATAAAAAGTCTACATAAAACTCCAGGGAGAGTGTGACAGTCTGGGCAATCCATGCAGACAGAGATGTCTTCTTTGGCTGAATTTGAAACCCAGAATAAATGCAAGTGCTTTAAACAGTTTAAGAATTTTCAGTATGCCCCTGGTCTGTCTTGTTTTCATTCGCATAAAGTATCTTCAAACAAGAAAAAGAATGAGAACAAAACAACTGTTAAAGTACTCAGTCCAACATTTGCTTTCAGAACAGTTATTTTGGTAATTTTCTACTGAAAAAATAACCCTACAACTTAAAAAATGCAAAGCACATTTTCATGTTAACCCGTCTCCTTTTTTGGTCATTGATATAGGAATCAAAAATACAGTTTGAAAGTTACATATACATGTCACCATTGTGCTCATTCTCATTGAAAATGGGATGAAAAATCAAAATAATAGATCTCTATTCCCTAATCTTAAAAAAAAAGGCTAAATTATATTTAAACTATTAGCCTGTACCTTTTTTCTCCCAATGAAGAGATGCTTTGAAGAAAATAGATCATCTATATCCAGTATCTTATCAAAAGAGATTTTTATAAGATATTGGATATAGGTGATCCATTTTCTTTTTGCCATCCCTATTCTTTTTGCTAGTCCTGTGCATTTGGCCCTTGCCACTCTGTAAACGAGGAATATCATCTTAGTCATGAGCATTATGAGACGTTTTGAGATCCTTCCAAGGAAAGTGACAAATTATGAACTTTTTATTTTTTTTGAAACTACGTATAATTCTCATGTCTCTTCCAGTTTAGATCAGCCTAGAGTTGCTTTTCCCTCATTTTATGAAGGAAGCTGGATAACAGGACAGCCACCCCCACTACAGCAGCATGATGGGGTCATCTTCTATGCAGCTTATGGACTTCACACAGTAGCTCAGAATAATCACAACAAATTGGAAATTTGGTGGTTGTTCTTGAGGCAAAGGAAACTTAAAACATACACACCTGAAGTGATAACCACTCTTTTTATGGCATGGTGGCTGTTACCCTATCTATTTAAATGTTTTTTTACTATCAGAATGGTCTCAGGAAGGAAAGTTCCTTCAAATACAACAGGTAGTCCATGCAGCAATAAATGCTCTCATCCTTCTGGGAAAAGCTGACACATTCTGTACTGAAACATCAGAAATGTGGTGGCACTTTTAAGGCTGTGAAGAATATTCCTCCATAGTCCCAAGCCTATATAAATGGCTTTCACCCTTTTATACTGGTGCTGAATACCACACAAACCCAGATTTAACAACCTACAAGTTCTGCAAGTGCTCTGAACCCCCAGGTAAGGCACATCCTAATGCTCCTTCCAGCATCTGGCACTCCAAAACCAGGATGTAAAGAGTACTTAAGCACACACTTAACTCTCAGAGAGGCTCATTAACTTAACACTACATACATGCACTTGGTTCCAGCCACCGACACACAGCTCTGTAAACCCCTCCTTCACAGGGGTCTTCTCCGTATCTGGTATCTGGGTACTCACACAGTCTGATGAACTTGTTACTTCATCGCTGAGACATTAAACACTCCTCAGTTTGTGCTGCAATGCGCATTTTTCAAACCTTGCAGTCAGCCTGAGCCCTCTCCACTTTTCCAGCTGCCTTTCTGAAGTCAGGGGTCTGGAGCAGGACACAGTAATCCAGCACCACCCCCTGTCAGAGGAACCAGGATCACAGCCTTTCATCTTATTTGCATCACCTCACGTCTAGCGGCAAGAAAACATTCCTGATGGTTCAGAATTCATCAGGCAACCAGGTTCTGTCTCGGGGATCCAGCCCATTGTTATTTATCACCTCAGCAATCTCTGCTCTAGGTCTGCTCTCGTAGGTCACTTCAGTTTACAGATGAACTGAGACAGATGAAGTGTGAGGGAAAGACAGCCTGAGTACATGCAGCAAGGAGTCAGAGGATTTGTAACAAACAACATTTTTAAGCCTTATGCTTTGGCAGCTGTGCAGAAGGTGAAGAAAATTCTCTCAGCCTTTAGAAAAGTTCATTTCTTACACTCATCTCAAAAATCCATTTTTTTCTTAACCCTGCTATCTTTTAAGATCACCAAATTAAAATGCAAAATATTCCCCTGTCACTCTTTGGACCTCTCTTAATCTTCATCAGATTTTTAGCCGTTTGAAGAGAGTGAAAAACAAAACCATTCCCAACCAGCAAACCCAAACAAGCATGACATTATAGCATTCATATGGCTGCAAATATATGTATGCATATATCTTCACAATGATGAGAATCAAGAATTACCCTCTTTAGAGACATTAAATAACAATTAAATGTGTGAAGATTCAACTGGGAGACATAGAAGGTTAAGGAACTAAATTTAAAGGCAGCAAAATTTTAATTTAAAAACTTTTATACGGCCTTTAAAAACTGAAATCAAATCTTCTTACTGGCTTAAGAGTTCTCAAAATATAACAACTCCTCTGAATACATACCATTCACAAAAGCAGAAAGAACACCCATAAAAATCCACCTCAGGACTTAATTAATGACTATGAGGGAGAGGCAGGTGAAGTGCAGAAGTTAAATGCCTCTGGCACTATCTCCCTTTCTTTCAACACTGATTTATGCCTGAAGGCATGATTTGGATCCCATGAAATTCACCTGGAGTACCCAAAGAGGGAGGACACAAAATTTACCATATCCCGAAGAGCATTAATTAACACAAAAGTCTTCCTCTTTTGTAAACTTGGCTGTACAAAGCTAAATCTGGGGTGTGTGGACTATAAATCCTGGGTTTTTTCATTCTTTGAACAAAAGAAGGGCAAGGTGTGGCTGAACAGGAGGAGGAAAGGATTCTGTTAACATGAAGGAGACAAATGTTTGGGGAAAGAGGTGATATTCTAAACTAATCCCCAGGGCTGGCTAGCATGATGGATAGGATACTCCTTGGATCCCATAAACATCCTGTCAATGTTGCGACACTGCTGGAAAGGACAGCAGAGTTCCTTAGAGCTGCCCCCCCCCAGTTTCAAACACAGAAAATCGCAATTTCCGCAGTTTGCTTAGCCCCGGGTATTGTAGCAGGACTTGTAAATTTTTTTTGGTCATTATTATTTCTGCCTCTGGAATGAATCTCTGTTTGCTGAGTGAGAGGTGAGGAGGCTCCACGCTCTGTGTTTGCCATTTCACCACTTTCCTCTTAGAATTGCAACCCTTAAACTTGCCCCAGTTACTGTCTGTGTGGGTTTCAAGGGCAGCACCCACCCAACACTACACTTAGTTTAGTAATCTTGCCCAGGAATATGTTTTTCTTACAGATACAAGAAAGGAATTTAAAAAACCCCAAAAACTAATCTATTTTCCCCATTCCCAGTCACCCCAGGACATCCCCCCACCTTGAAGTACATATAACCTTCACCACCACTCCTGTTTGGCAAACAAGATTCTTCATTAAAAAGACAACCAGATCTAAATCAGCAGACTTCTTTCACTTTTGGGGTTTTTTTTTATGGAGTTCATCCCAGTCCAGCAAGCCTCCCTGCAGAGCTGTGGTCTGAAAATCCAGCTGTCCATGACTAAACAGGCAGTGCTGCACTGAAATTATTTTAAAAATGCCTCTTTCATTTTTTAATGAGGCTTTGAAGTACTTTCATATTCAAATACTACAAATGTTTCTAGAAACTTGAACAAAAGTCAGATCTTCATATATTTACTCCTCAATGTCAAATTCATTTGGTCATAAAGGCACTGACATAACATAAGCAAAATGCAGAGACAAGGTGTTTTTTCAACATGAAACCTTGGTTTCAACTCTAGAACTTAAAATTCAGAGTAAGTTTTAATAAAATAAAAGCAACTACAGGGGCTTTTCCTATGTAAAAAGTAACAGGGAGAGCCACAGCACTGAATTTCTACAGTGCCCTCACTATATTATAAAACGATTCCAAGATTTCACAGCTCTCCAGGCTGTTCCACAGTCAATTTTTGCTAGGTTTTTTTCCTTTTTTTATTTTATTTTTCCTTTTTTAAAAGAATAATTTTTCAGCAGGCTATTTTTAAACACATTATTCCCACAGCTAATGCAAGCAACTTAAAACAGTTCTCCCCAAAACAAGGTCCAGGAACAACAACAGACAGACAACAGGCGACTGAGCATGCATTGCCTAACACCAGTCCCAATTTCCATTTTGTCTCATCTTCCATTTCATTTTAAATGCTGGGATGCACCAGCATGCAGGGGCAGCTGAGGGGTTAGGCCACAACAAGAAGGGGCCTGTTCTAAGCTGATTTTTTGAGCATTTCCCCCAGTTCAGTGAGGCTGTCCAGTGCAGAGCTCAGAAATGAGCTGGTCCTGCCTTCAGGTCCCAACTGTGCCTCAGTCACCACCTTTGATGACAGCCACTGCTTCTAACAAGTAGAATTCCTAGGATAAAACACAGGACTCAAACATCCCCTCTCAGTTCCTCACATTTTTTTTGTTCTTTTTGTCCTAAGGGCTTCCTAGTTTGTTCATACCCAGAGTTTTCCCCAGCCTTCCTATTCATTTGAAAATTATCTTTTTCTGACGTAAATATTTACCACCCATCCTTTTTTTGGGGGGAGAGCATTTGCCTTTATGAGAAGTGAATGGTGTATAAAGAGACATGCTGGTTTTGTAAATAAACTTATTCTGGTGTATTTCCAACAGCATAACAAAACTATATTCTGGCAATTAGAAATACATTTAAATAAAGCCATTATAGAAAGCTTCTCAGATGATTCCCTCAAGTCTAATTCCTCACAAACTTCTAAATAACAGACATTTGTAGGCCCAAGAAGGCAAATTATTTCTCTGCTCAGCAGCAATACAGAGCCACTGGAGCAGAGTTTCCCTTTTGAATTGATCACCAAAGTCATCTGGACTCATCACACATCTTTGATAGGACTGAGATCAGTTCTTGTGTGTTAATACTGTAAACCAGTTTTATTAATTTCACCAGCTGACCAAAATGAGCCTTCAGATAGATGTCACTTGAAATACCTGGAAGAATAAAAATAACGCAGCAATTGCAACACCAAAGTGCTTTAAAACAAAAAAAACAAACAAACAAAAAAGTTTTACTCATTTGCAGAAAAACCTAAAGCAATATGAAAATCTATACATATTCCTAGAAAAAGGTATGACATGAATAGTGAGCTAAAATGCTAAAATGCAGAGTAAAAGTTTTTTACTAGAAACCCAAGTGTTAAAAAATAATAAACCAGACATACAAAGCCACAAACTTCATGGAATAAATAAAGTTGCTTTTACTGTTCTTTCCTTCTGGTGATAGGAAATTTGGTGTTCATATTGTGTATTTTGTAACAGCAAAGGTGAGAGGAAAAGGAAAGGCAAAGATCTCTCCAGGGGATTATTTCCAGAGGGAAAATGCTCACAATGCTGTGAATTGTACAGAGAATTTAGCAATCTGACTCATCAAAAGACAGTAAATGACAATTGATTTTTATTCACACATCTTATTCAGTATGCATCTAACAGTAACATTTTGCTTTAGATCTGTCAAGTGAACTTCATTTCATAATGTGAGCATGTGATAAGGAACCATTCCCTAGAACCTTCTTGGTTTTATCTCATTCCAGTAACACCAAACATACAAAATATTAACTTGTCTAAAACTATGGAAGGTGTTACATTTTTATCTTTAGTCAAGCAGAAGTCTTAGAGGTGTTCAAGATTTATTTAGTATAATATCAAGTGTCCCATTTCCTGGAAGCTATCTCGTCCCCAGGTAGTAACAGAGAGCAAATTGGACTTCAATGAAAACAATGGTTTGTATAATCGCTGCTAAGATCCTTTCTGAATTGCTGTAGCATGTGATAGATGTATACAATGTATCTGGATTTAACCAGCAGTAACTTTTATTAAGTTTAATTACTTCACTCTGTGGCTTTCAATAGAAGGCAGTGTTAAAACAAAGGCTACCTCCTGGAATAATAAAACAAACAAACAAATAAACCAACCTGCAGCAATTGCAAAACATCTCAAGTATTTCCTGATTTACTGAAGCCCAGACTCTCTTTTTCTTTACAGTTTTCTAAACTCTGACACCTTGTATCATTACAGCAACGAACCCTAAAGGAATGGGATTTATCAGACTTATTAAACAAGTTTTCAATATGGTGTTTGGGCAATAATACCATACTTAATTTCTACTGTTGTCTAATCTGCTGCCAACAGGTAACACATTTTAAGTCAGTGAGTAGTGTTTCTCACTTTTAGGTACACCTGTACAAAACGTTTGTGCAAATTATTTGAATTAAAATCATGAGTGATTTTGACATTTAGAACTTCAGTTTGATCTTTTCAGCTTCATTCTGGAGCTTTGTGCTCAAAAAGATCTCAAGCAGAAGTGGTTCCTGTACTTTAATGTGATAGGAAGACAGAAATAAATGTTTGAAATTAAAATTCTAAAAGGAGTTCAGGTGGGAGTATAGATAAATACCAAACAACCTTAAGCAAGCATCACTTCCATTAGAAATGCAAGAGTTTGGGGATCCAAGGACATAAAACAACTGCAAGATTCTAAGACTGAATTATTAACTACAAATACCATGAAAACAAATGTCCAAACTGCATTAAAATCAGCAGTCTTTCCTTTTTAAGTGCAAGAAAAAGTTCTGGAAAGAACACAATGTAGTACCTCAAACAAAAATAAAATAAACTACAACTATCAGCTGCTCCGTGACCACATCCTAGAGGACACAGTTGTCTGTTTTTCAAACACTGACACAGGCCCGGACTTTGTATTAATAAAATGCAATGAAAGGTCAAGATCATATTTTTGTAATAACTTCTAAATCCCTGCGTGTTTGAAATAATCCCTCCTATGGTCAGGTACTTTAGTTCAAACCAAACTTTATTAAAGTTTGGACATGATTTATTAGGATCTTTTTCAAAATATACAGATATATTAAAAGCTAATAAGCTGTGAGGAACATAGATGTTACTTTAAAATCTAAAATTAGGAAAGTGACATTATAATTTGCTGGGTTTCTGGGTGATTTCTGAGAAAACAAGAGTAACCCAGATTACTGGCTTAAAATTTCAGACAAAGCTAAGGTGATCTTTGGCAATTGTTCCAGCAGTCTAAAATGCATTAATATCAAAAAGCTGCATTCATTATTTGACAGTTGGCAGTGTGTTAAAAGTAGGTATTTGTTGGAAGTTTCAACTAATTACAAATTGCTTGGTACCCTGGATAAAGCCTAGGAAGTACAGTCACCATGGAAATGCATGGGGCTTTACACTTTTAAGATTGTCACTGTACAGTTTAAGCCATGACATCAGTAAGAAGACTTTGGTATCTACCTCAGAAGATGTAATGCTGCTCAGATTCCATCTCAGCACTCACCTTCCACCCTAGAAACAAAGGATTTCACATTCCCTTCTTGAAACTGGAGAAGATAATATGGAGTGAAAAGCAACACAGACCTGGCATCTGCACTTCATCAGTCAGTTCCTTCCTTCCTCCCTTCCTTCCTCTCTCATCACCCCAAGTCACATCTCAAAGACAGGGGAATGCAAATGCAGGCAGGGCATTATGAGCTGGTTGGAATGGAAATTATCCACTGTCCTTCTGCCCAGGCCAGCAGTAAATCCAAACCCTGGGTAGGAGAGATCTCTAGGTGCAGCTCTTTCTCCTGCTCACTTCTGTGACAGACGCAGGCTCAAGTAAGCACAGCAGCAGAGATATGAGCTGCCCTTGCTGAAGTGTGGCTGGAGCAGACTGCAGCTCCCCATGGAGGTTTTAGTTGGCTGGTTTCATTTTATTTTTCTGCCAACATTTCAAGTTAACATCACAGGAAAAAAAAATAATCTCCCAGTCAGTATCAGGAAAAGAAACTATATGGGGCTCACAGTGTGTACTTCAACACTCCTGTGCAAAAAGCAGATCTGAGAATCAGAATGACATTTATGGATAAGGAAAAAGTAGTAATAACTGTCTGGCCTAAACTCTGTTGTAGAGGTTCAACTTGTCTATTTTTCTCAACACTCTGCCTGTTGTAGGCAAAACCGAGACTCATCATCAATTGCTCAGGAAAAACACATCTCCTCTGGGGTAGGGAGTAGTCAAAGGATCCAGGCTGCAGTTGGGGGTAAGCCAGACAGCTCTGGAGTCCTGGATGGATGTTTTGCTATTCCCACTTTGCTTTTCCTCCCTCTAAAAAATGAGGCTAGCAAAACTTGTCTTAATTACAGAAATAGTGATTCTTAGTACCCCTTTCATCACCAATAACACCCAGTGCTGACTCATTAACAAAGTGGGCATTTTGGTGAAGATGAGATTGCCCTGGTTCTAAACAGTGTATCACAACTAGGTAAGGCTGAAAATAAACTGTTGTCCGTAATTCGGAAATCCAGAAGCCCTCTTTCCAGCAGGATAAATCTGGACAGCCATGTTGGAGATAGACCAGATTATCACTTATTTATATCTTTAACTTCGTAGAGAAGCAAGAGGAAAAGCAACTGGTTCTGAACTTTTAGTTATTGTTCCTTCATTATCGTAGGTAGGTGGCAGAGTAAGCATTTCTTGTCAATTTGTTTCAACCTTCCTTCCTTCCTTCCTTCCTTCCTTCTTTCCTTCTTTTTAAATGGTTGTTGTGCCACTGCCCAAAAGATCTGAAAACTGCAGGAAAGTTTGTGCAGAAAATGTGACCAAGGCTAAAGAAAAAAATATCTCAAATCCTTCAGCTGGTAAGTTCATAGTTAACCACAAGCAGAAAACGGGAATGCATAAAACATGGCATCACAATCTCTTTCACTAATCCCTGCCTCAGAGAACCCGTGCAATCTGCATATTCATTTCTACTAATCAAATATTAAAACAACTCTCTTGACATTGTGCTCTGTTTCCTGTCACTGCGGTCGCTATCGAACTGACAGCTGTTGTCTCTTTGGGGTAAAGGGAGGCTGTGTGAGACTACTCAGAACTTTATCTGATGAAGCAGATCAGAGTGCTAATACAGTCATTATTGAGGCATTCAGCTGTTTACATTACTTCAGAACAGCACCCCTCAAACGTCACTCTGAATATTAATGTATGGCTTGTTGAAGAAATGGGGTGAAACTAGGCATGTCAGCTAATAAAGAGCGGGGTGGGAGCGTGCTCCAAGCCAGCAACCTCTCCAAACCTTCCTGCTGGATGCATTTTGGCTTGTTCAACTAATCACAATATATATACATATGAAATTTCTGATGGATAGGCATCTCAATTTTTGATTGCTCCATGTGGATAATTGCACAGATTATTCCTAAGGGGATAAAAATAAAAGTGTTGGTATGTAACCTATTTGTCCAGTGTGGAGATGGAAAGGAGAGCCAGCCTGCCAGTCAGGAGTGCTGGTATGGCCTGCTGGCCCACACAGCCCATTTGGAACACTTCTTTGACAGCTCCTAATAAACAGCAAGATCTACAGTGTGCTGAGAAATCCCATTTATTCAGATTTTTCTGGACCAGCTGGCGACACCAAGGGTCAGGGGATTCAATTTCTCTGAATTCCTAACTTCAGGATGTAATTTCAGTGTCAAGCAGCAAGAAACAAGAGGGGGAGCTAATACCTCTCTGAGCTCTTCCTCCTCCTCCTCATCATCATCATCACTGTTCTTTCTTGTCACCTGCTGCTGACCCCCACTTCTGCTGAGGAGGAAAGCGACACATAGCACAAGCAGAGGATAGCTCTGCCCTCACAGGTAGTGGGGAACACACCCACATAGGCAGGGAGATGGGCAGCACTTTCTCCTCTCTCCCTGGAAAAGTGAGAGCATGCATGCCATGAGGACATTCCTGACTCCAGACAACCATCAGGGCGGAAAGAAAAGAAATAGAGGCGTGGGGAAGAGCATAAGAATTGAAAAGAGGAGGAAGGAACTAACAACAGGAAAAGAGGCAGGAAGCAAGGATGGGGTGTCTGGCACTGATGTGCGCTGAGACAGCATGACAAAGTGCCCAAGCAGACCAATGCAGTGAAAATCCAAAGGGAAGATGACTGCATTTTCTCCATGCTAGAAAAGAACAGCAGATAGTTTGGGAAAGCTGAAATGGAAATTATTTGGGATAGCACAGGCATGACTATTTTTAGAGATTATTCCAAGTATGAAGCTGAGTTACTGCAATATGGCTGGAAAGGAAGGAACCGGGTGGAATATACACTAAGAAAGACTAACAAAACAAAACAAAATGCTGGTGTCTGCATGTGGGGTTGAAAAAGAGAGAAGTGGCAAGAACACTGCCAACATTCCAGGCAAGGGAAGACGGGGACCATTTATTATGGCAGCTCAGGAATGGGGATGGCAGGGCTCCTGGAGGTGAGGAGTTCAGTATTGCCCCATGCTGCAGACAGACCAACAGATGAATGGGGAAGAAGCCTGGGAAGGTGAAAGTACTGATTCTGGACATGAGGGTGGAAGTGAAAGAAAGAGCAGACTGTTTGGAAGCCACCAAATGCAGTGGGAATCAACAGCTATAACCAGTTACATCATAAAAATTGATAAAGGGACCCTTGCAGAGACAGAGAGAAAATGTTTTGCCATTTGCACTGGCTGGGTGAACTGAAGTGTTCTCAAGTGGCGCTTAACTACGGCTGCCACCATCCACTCTGGCCTCCTACAGCTCAGTAACAAGTGGCACACAGGCTCAAGAAAGGCAGGGTCCCATCAAAATAAAGAGCAGTGTCACACCCAAAGCACAGCAGACCCCGTAGAAAGTGAAGGTAACATTTTTATATGGCTAAAACCAGCTTTGTCTTTGTCACTGTTAAGCATTTCCAGCATAATAATTACTGTTGCAAAGAATAAAAACTTGAGCCCAGCTGGCTTTTCCCATAAGAAAACTGGTCAGCTAGTTCAGACTGCTTTTTTTTCCTGTCACATACCTATTAAATGCTTCAGACTGTTTAATGTGATAAAAATGTCTAGACTGGTTTTTGACTGAAAGCTTAAGAAAGAGTGTTCTTTGCCCTTGGCTAGCAAACCCCTTGTAAGCACAATAATGTGAACACTGTCCTTCTGCAGCCCACACATTCTGCATACATCCATAAATCCATTGCAGGCATCTTCAGAAATCTTGAGATTTGAGAGACAAGCCCAGGGAAATGTGAAGTGTATAGGTAAAATATAGAATATATGTAAATAAAGCATTGCTTTGCGAGGAAAAATCTGCAGCTTATAATCAAACTACAGGCATTGCTGAGGACAAGAAGATCACAACCCACTTAACAACCCCCCCCCAAAAAATAACGAAAAATATTCTGCTGAAATTGATGAAGAGCAAACCACTTTGCTGAAGCAGGCAGTAGAGTTTAGGCAAGGAATCCAAATGGGCACATTAAGAAAAGCGTTGCCACATGTGAGTCAGTGCATTCAATGCTTTGTGGTCCCAAGCTGCCCTCCATCTCCAGCAGCTGTTTATTTTTGTGTAACAAAACTTCTAACATAATTATAATCACTCTAAACTTAGATGTGAGCACACAGTTTATACTAAAAATACCTCTGGCAGTGAAATTACCAACTCGACTGGTCCACGCCCTCCAGCCCTTTCTTTTTAGGGGCTTGAAATCTGCATCTCTCCAGTGGGCTGTGGTCAAGGAACAGGTGCATCTGATTCTTGTCAGCATGTGTGACTTGCATGCTGGAAAATCAGCTGCATACCATGGAAAAAGCCAGAGAAGAAACACTGTCCCTGGACACCACTCATCGTGGCCGACTCCCATAGGAAATAAAACTTGCCAAAAGAATAAATGGCCAACGTGATGTGACAGGAACATCACTCTGGCCTGATCACAACTGGACTCTGAAATCATGTATCAAAGTCCCACTTCCCACCTTCCTGTACCCTCTTTGTTCCCAAAGCAGTCCTAACATCCTAAAGTGAATTTTTAAATTTAAAATCCTCTTAATCCCCCTCCAAGATCATAATTCTTGTTCTTTGTGATTGGACCATAAAGTGCACTGCCAGTCAAAGGAGTTGAAAAAGAAACAACAGGCCACACTCCGCAGGAAAACAACTCCTTGGGATTGGGAGAGTTATTATCTATATCTATATCTGTAGGTAGGTTATTTCAAGGGAGGAAAATGGCAGGTTTTCCATATCAAAAAAACAGGGGCAAAAGCATTTGTACAGTAGAGGTATGGACCCATGACTGAGAATTTCTGGTTTCCATTCTCCTCAAGACACCATTTTTCCTGAGCAAATCAGAATATTTCCCTCTGTTAAAAGCAAGAATCTGGTCTTTCAGCAACACCAGGGAAAGTGATTTTATTGGTTTTGGAGCACTAGGATACTATTAACAGCTATACAACTACACTATACAGTGGAGAACAGACCAAGCAAGATGTCACTGTCTAAAACAACTCTTCTGTGAAATAACGTGTACAAATTGAAAGCTTGCACCAGGGAGGTTGCACACTGTGGGTTTGTTGTTTGCTTGCTTAAATATTAATATAGGGTTTAGATCAATAAATCTTTCCTTTTGTCAGCACACTCTCCTGCATATTTGGTTTCTGTACAGTCCATGTCCATGTCAGAGGATGCTTTGCAGTCATGGCACAGCTGAATTAAATCCCTCCTTTGCTCCATATATGCTTATCTTCTTTGGGCATCTGAGTGAAATGGCACACAGAGGGAAAAGGGACTAGGCCCAGGTAGTGTTTCTCTGGAAAGCCCCTTGCCATCCCCAGGAACACTGAGAGTTGTCTGCAAGTTTTTTAAGCTGAGCAGCTGGCAGCAGCCTCCTGAAGGCAGGCTACCAGGCTGTGCGTACTGAGATACCAGCTTGCTGGCAAAGCTTTTTTGGATAGGAGATAAAAGCAGCACAGGGAACAGAGGGGCTACTGCTTCTCCTGAAACAGAAGTGGCTGGCACGAAAACAGAAATAACAGGTTTCATAGTTACAGCTTTCCCTTCCTAGGTTGTATTTCTACTGTTTTCTCAAAATCTTGAGAGCATGGGCTCATTAAGGGTTAATCAATAATACTGTTCATTGCTCTATGCAAATTAACATGCATAAAGATTTATGTATGAGAAAGTGGGAATTAACTGAGCCTACCCCTGTTCTTGATTAACCACATTAAGGGCACAGATCAGCTCTGTAAACAGGCATGGTAGGGGATGTCAGAACCCTGGACACAGAGGATTTGAGGCTTTCTGTGCTGACAGGGATTGATCCTCAAAAATACACTGCATTTGACCTGAGGCCATGGAAAAGGCTTCCAAAACTGAGTGACAGCACTGAAATTATGAGTGTGCAGTTGAATAGAAGTATGTTATCTCACAGGGTGAAAGATTTAGAATTTAAGGTTTTTGGGATATAGCAATATATATGTAACAAGATGGAGGCTTTAAGGTGTAGTCATCTTCTTCTTCACAAGTTTGGGTGATTTTGTGTGATTGGGTAAAAAAATCCACAGTGCGGTACATGGGTGATTAATTGTTGGGTTAAAAATAAAAAAACCCCCAAATTAGTTGGCATCTCATAATTGGGTAGTTTAGACTTAAAAAACCCTTGAAGGCATAACTCTGTACTCCATTTCTGCTCTGTAAGCTCAGCATGTAGAAGCACTCAGAGTCAGTGAGGCTGTAAAGTAGGTAAGAAATAATAAACATCCAAGTCCCAACAAGAATTCTGTCTCTTCCACTTTTCATCTTGACCCTAAAAAGAAGGACTAGATAAAGCCAAAGAGTTTCGCTCAAGGGGACACCAGTGTCCCCAAGCTGTTCCCAGTGTATGCTGGAGACGATCCCTATCAGGGCAACCAGGGTAACCTCCCTGCAGAAACCCTATACAAACACAGCACACAGCTGCTGCCTCAGAATGCCAGCAAAACCGAGCCCCTTTGGAGCCATCAGGAGTGAGAAAAGGAACCAATCCAACCCTCTCTCACTGAAAAGAACACTCCTAACCCCTTCTGCTTCCTTCATGATGATCCCATTCCTGCCAGCCTGAGTGATCCCATGTCAACCAGGTCACAGCTGGACACAGGTGGAAAGCTCTTGCTGTTTTCTGCTGGTTTTGTTGTGCAGTGACCAGGTCACACAGGAGTCATGTTGAGACCAGCACAAAGGACAGACTGGCAGCACAGACTGAATCAAGAGCAGCGAATTTCAGGTGGCAGCAAACTGCATCTCATGCACGCTGATGGGAAAGACCACCAGGATTTTGAAAGCTGGCAGACTCTGAGAATGATTTCTCTCATCTTCCATACTCTGCAGCCCATTTAGCCAGGACTCTCTGTCTCATCTCCCAATCCTAAAGCAAGTTTGCCACTTCTTAAATTTGACAACATACTGAAAACTTGCCTTTAAGACCTGGTTACAAAGTGTCATTTGGGAATTTGTTTAATGTAATGTTAAAAAGCAAACCCACAGCCAACAGGTACCATAGTTGGTAAATTGAAACATTTTCAAGAGCCTATTTATTTATTTACTAATAAATCCCATGATTTATTAAGAAATTGAATACAAAAAACCAGCAGAACTATTAAGCAGAACAAAGATGAAAAGAATTTATTCTTTGTTTTTGAAGCTGTGGTTAAACAACCACCTGATCGTAAAGTTCAGGATGGCAATACTTGAAAATCAGGTTGAATACAAGATCCTGCAGGTGTTGGATGTGATAAGCAGGGAAACCCTGCTTTTTGTTGGAAATTCAAATTCACACACAAGATAAGGAGGAATAAGTTACTCAGGCAAGCCTATAACTGTGGCAGAACTATCAGATCTAGGAAACAAAGGCTGCTCTTTTCAAAAGCTCTGTAATGGACAGTACTCCATTACAATTAAAGAAATCAAACTTCCTTTAGCCTTCAGATCCAGTCCTGACAGGCACAAGATAACATTATCTCTACCCAAACCTGCCTTTCTCGGTTGTGGCTGTGTTTTGGAGCAGAAGTAAGAAACCAGGAAAGAAACCAGGTTGATACACTGAGATAAAAGCTACTTGATTCAAAGCTAACAAAAAGGCACAGCTGTAAATACGAGCTTAAATACGAGCTCCAGCCATGCTCCCTGAACCCCTCTGACTGCATGTGCCACAAACTCATCTTGAGTTCCATCAGGCAATTCCATCAGCAATACTACACTGCAGAGCAAAGCCACCCACTCTGCAATCATACCTGCAGCTAGAGTCAAGGCAAGCTCACACAGACTTGCTTTACCAGTGTACTCAGTATTGTTGACAAAAATATTCTTAAAAAAAATCTTTAAAGTTGCAGTCAATGTTTTACACAAGAAAACAACAACAACAAAAGAAAGGAGTATAAAAATTACAGGGGTTTTTTTTGTTGGTTTGTTTTTCATACATGAACATTAAGAGACTGCCCTTTTTTTCCTGCATCAAGAGTACAGAAAATTCTTGGAGAATGTGACACCTCAATCCACCATTCTGCTCACACACAGAAATCCTTTGGCACAAATTAAGTGATGTTGCCAGCTGGAACGAGGCAGTCCCTGAGCACCAGCACTGCTCAAAGACCAGGTGTAACTGAGACAGGAGCTGGTAGCAGGGAAGCAGCAGCTCATGAATGTTCTATTCAAGCCTTCAGCGGGCACATTTACGCCATGCAGATGTGTGAGCCAGCTTGGAGCTGGCTGTGCTTCCCCTGCTTTCTGAGGTGTCAGAACCACCTCACTGTGCCAGATGATTTAGTGACACACAGCTCCCCATTACTACAGCCAGGTTGCTCCCAGCTCATTTATAGTGCTTGCAGGGATCCTGGGAATTTCTACCTGCTATGGTATGTAGGGCAGCCATACCTTCTGCTGCACCCCTCGTGTGAACGTTGCTTTGCAGCGCGTTTACAGCCACCCAAAACAGGTTGGCTGAAAGCCTTAAAATATCACAAAGCAATCAGAGATGATTTTAGACTGCAAGAATATTCTCCAAGACTCACCAGTAACATTTGTATTTGTTCAGAAGAACAGCCTGCAGATACTGAAACCTCCATAAATCACTCTGTATGAGCAGTGTTGCTCTAATACTGATTATGTGTTGTGAAAATGAGTACCTGCTCCTGTGTAACACAGCAAGACAGTGAAAACACAGCTCTCTAATAGATTTCTGTCTTCCAACTATGAGCCTCTCCAGGCAGGTGCACTGCAAGGTAAGATTACTACAGCCAAAGCATGGGTGAAATCCAAACCCTGGGTTTGTACTCCAGCCTTTAAAATTGAAAGTTTTCTTCAATAAATCCGTTATTTAAGGATTAAGTTGAAACTGAAATGCAGGAAACTGAAGCAAATTGAACTAGGAAAACCAGGCATTTTTCCCCACTGACTCTAACCTGTGCTCAGGTTACACACCACTGCTCAGGAAGGAGTCCAGAGAACCCCACAAGCATTTGCAAGAATTTGCAAGCAGTGCTTCAATGTAAACAATCCACTGGCGGGAGTCAAATGACCCATTTCAAGAACACCTCGAATGGCACATCAAACCTATTTTGTTCTTATTCTGTAGAGGACATAAGCAATGATAAATGGTGACAGTGAGCATACAGAGATGACCCAGAACTGCTCTGTTGTCTTCAGGGAAGAGCCCAGTTCCTCTGTTGTGAATAACGGGGGAGAGAGTGGGATGGTGGGACATCTGGGAGGTGGAAAGGATGCAAGTTCCAGGCATTCTGCTGGCAGAGAATCAGCCAGTGTGAGACACAAAGGTTCATCACAATTTTCACAACTTTTTCTGTTTCTCCCAGAGCCCTTGAGAGCACATGGTTAAACAAGAATCTTTGCATCCATCTTCCACACAGAATCAATTCTGTTGGAAAAGATCTCTGGGATTACTGAGTCCAACTTTTAAGTGAACACCACTGTGTCAACCAGACCACTGAGTGCCACATCCAGTCTTTAATTAAACACCTCGAGGCACAGTGACTCCATCACCTCCCTGTACAGCCCCTTCCAATGTCTACTCATTGTTTTGGTAAAGAAATTTATTCTCATGTCCAACCTGAACCTCCCCTGGTGCAGCTTGAGACGCACAAACAAAACATAGAAATGCGACTTGGTTGTCTCTGAAACATCATTAAAATCAGAGACAAATGACTAAATGCAAACACACAAGATTTAGTTGCTCCTTTTGGATATTCCTTGGGCAGTCAGTGTGCAGAGCTGCAGGGAGCCCTGGCTGCAGGAAGGGTTTGAAGCTGGAGCAGGAGCAGCCGTTTCTCATCAGTATAATGCACTCGGAGGCACCTTGCCTGTCCTGAGTGATACAAACCATCTGAAGCACCAGCAGAATTGTATCTTATTCATCTTCTGCTGGAGAAGGAGGAAAAAAGAGGTGCTTGCCAAACATTTGAGATTGCTGCAGAATAAATCCCACAGAAGACAGCTTATAGGTTAAAAAGGAAACTTTTTTTTTAAAATGGAGATCTAGTCAGGACAGAGGGATCTGGATCCAGAATCACTAACCTGGGGAATCCCTGGGTTAAGATTAGCCAGTGTAATTTGTTGAGCATTTTGCTCAATTCTCCATTATACACAATTTGTAAAGGTCTTTGCATGGTTTCAATATAAATACTTTAAAAATAGTGTTCTGGTGACAAACCCAAGTACAACAAGCAAACAATTTAAAAAGATGACAGAAACTACAAACCCAGAGGACATACACCTTGCTAAAGAATCAGGTGATCTGGTCTAACTTTTGATTTTCCTTCCAGGGAAGTCACACCTGCTTCATGAATTAGAATTTATGTTTAGTAGCAAGTCTTTCTAAATTGCATTGCCTGTTTTGTGTAGGATGAACGGGATAGAATGTTACCTCAAAACATACAGAACCTACAGATTCAATTTCTGCTAAATACAACCTTGGGGGTTATTTTCTTGCACATTACTGATAATCAAGAGCATGCAACAGGTACAGATATTGCTTGTAGCAACATTAACCACCTAAATAGGCAGAAAAAGCAGAGGAACAGCGAGGAATACAGATGGAATCAACTGAAAGTGAGAACACTTAAGGAAGGTTTCTGTGCACTGTGCACAGCATGAGAACAGAAAGCAGGGAGAAAAATTTAAGGCAACTTGTTTCCTTTCCTACTCCTGAAGAGAACTGCAACTGCTTCATAGCAGTGCATTGTGACAAAATCTGTGCTTAAGTCTTATGTTATCTGTTGAAAAAATATTGAATAGATTTCTGATGGGCAGATAATGGCAAAAAGGAGTAAAGCAAAAAATAACCAAACCCCAAAACTAAATTGAAGAGAAAATATTAGACAGCATTAATGACTTTAAAGACATTTTCTCCACTGAAATCTTATAATAAATGGTACAATTTTACCTTTTCACAGACTGCTAATCTTATTTTTCTTTAATATATGCTGACATGTAGTAAACAGCTTCTTGAAGTTAAAATTTTTGCATACATTGGAGGGACCAATGATCTTGAATTGAAAGAGAACCATTTGATATTTTCACCTAGATTTTCAGCATATTGTATACATATATCCAACTATTCTTTTACCAAAAAAAAAAAAAAGAAAGGTACAAGGGGAAAAGTCCTCTTTACATCTCTTTGGGATTAGAAAATCAAATTCTAGTACAGTAATACACTTGGCTGAACACAGCATTGTTCATAAGATGGTTGGAAAGCTCCCCAGAAAAACAGACCCCTCTCACAGACAAGGAAAAGGCTATAAATGACAGAAAACAGAGATGATCTAAGAGAATAATTGCATTTCTCACTCTGCAGATGGGCAGTAGTATTAATTTTACGTATCAAAGGTCAATTTTCACCAGAACATCTAATCTGAGATTGCACAACAACTACATCTGTGCTCTAGCATCCTAGCCGGGTGAAGTTTGCTCAGCTGGGTGGACACAGCTACTCCAAGTCCAGGTTTGAAAGGCAGGGACACTCCACAGGAGCAGGGGGATATAATGATAAAATGTTCAGTGATGTGGCCAGAAATACCTGTGACACTCAGCAAACTCACGCCCTTCTGTGAACTCCAGAGAATCGTTGAAATGTTTCAATCTTTAAATACACTTGCAAATCGAGTCCAAATGAGGAGTGATGTCAAAGCACAGAACCTCAAAGTCTGGTTCTGCTGAAAGCGTTTTCACCCTGGGGTCACAGTTCTACCTGGATCTCCCAGTCCAATCCTCTGAACATCACAAATGCTCACTAATCATTTTCCTGTGATTTTTTACTTGCTTATAAGGTCAACTTTCTGATAGTCACAGAGTCACACACTGCCACAACACCTATTGAATTATTCCAGGGCAGCCTGGAAGCTCATGCCAAGTATAACACATACATTCTTGTTTCTTGTAATCACGGGATTTATCCCAATCTATTTGAGAATTATTCCCACAGAAGCCTCTTAACAGATTTCCACTATCACACGAGCTAATGATGAAATAAGCACCCTGCTTTGACTTCATTTTGGTGCTACTCAATCAGAGCTGGCAACATTTCTAACAGTCACTAACACTCGAGCCAAAGTCAAATTCATCACTTCACGATGTAGAATCTGCAAGGTTTTCAGTTCATTTGCAGGTTTTTTGTTCTTATTCCATTCTTTGAATATGCATGGATCCAAAACCATTTTGCTGAGGTACATTCCAAGTATTCGCCAACTAAATGCTGCAGAGGAATCTGTAATTTGTAATAAGACTTAAACTTTGCTTAGTTTTGTAATTCCCTCTATTAAATCACTTCTATTAGATACTCTTAATGTGAGTACTTTACCAGAATGGTCATTTCTTAGAAAATATGGCTTCAGTCAGACTAAAGACACCAAGACTCCTATCTGCAGTGATCACTCAACGTAAGGGAAACAATCCAAATAGATTGGGTAGACTAAAAAGGATGGATTAAAATGAATATGAAGATGTCATAAAATATAGTGGCACACCAAAGTGACTGTCAGCTGCAGAAGATGTGACTAGTGGTGTGATGCCTTGAGAGCCTCCCTGGAACAGAGGCAAGACAGAGTTGAAGGAATAAAGTGGGGATTTGTTAAAAGGCCTCAAATACACCTCAGGCAATACAAGAGCCTTTGCTCTGCCCAAGATAGACAATGGGTCACGAGTTTCCACACTTTTTTAAGTTTTGGTCCATTTACATACTGGGGTTAATTCTCCAATTACAGCTCCAGGTTATGAGCTTCCACCCTCCCAGATTGCTTTACTGTTTGCACTTTTGGGCCCAAAGCTGCAATGATGTCCTTGGTTCCCAGGCTGGAAAAGGATTGTTTTATCTGACTGCACTGTGAAGAGCACTTGCTAACAGTTTATATGAAGTTCAGAGTTGCACATTAATGTGTCAGAACCCTGGGATTCTGTGGATTCAGAGGATTTCAGGCATTCTGTGCTGACAGGGATTGTTCCTCAAAAATACACTGCATTTGACCTGAGGTAATGGAAAAGGCTTCCAAAACTGAGTGACAGCACTGAAATTATGAGTGTGTAGTTGAGTAGAAGTATATCACAGAGTGAAAGAATTTAAGATTTTTGGGATATAACAAGATGGAGGCTTTAGGGTGTAGTCATCTTCTTCTCCTTCTTCTTCACAAGTTTGAGTGATTTTGTATGGTTTGTTGAAAAAGTCCACAGCGCAGAACATGAGTGATTAGTTATTAGGTTAAAAGTAAAAATAAATTAGTTGGCATCTCATAATTGGGTAGTTTAGGCTAAAAAAACCTTGAAGACAGAACTCTAGGTGCCATTTCTGCTCTGTTAACTTAGCATGTAGAAGCACTCAGAGTCAGTGAGGCTGTAAAGTAGATAAGAAATAATAAACATCCAAGTCCCAACAAGAATTCTGTCTCTCCCACTTTTAATCCTGACCCTAAGAAGAAGAACCACATAAAGCCAAGGGGGTTGCTGCACTAATGCAGTGCAGAATCTGGAAAATATGAAACCTAAAACTTAAGGCACCAGGTGAACTCCACTTAAGAATAAATACCGGCTTCATTTTAATCTGATTTTTTTTCAGGTCTGCTCTACGTGCTTGGAAATATTAACAAGCACAGCTTTTACTACTAGATAAGATCTTGCCTTTTGGGTAGATTTACTTCAAATTATTTCTCTCCATAAAATGAGCAGGCTGTTCTAAATGCAATATTTAGTGATGAAGAGATCCAAAGTAACCAGAAGATTTAATCTTCTGATGTGTTGCCAATCTCATTCAAAATAACCTGTGCCTTAACAGCAGGTTTTGAGACTTTAAATATGTGTGTGCACACACACAAAGTTTATATATATATATATAAAAAAACATGGATTTTTCAAAGCACAGAGACTGCTTTGAGAGACCTCATTATTAGCTAAACGTATATAAATTTTTGTGCAAAATTTAATTGCTTCTAAAGGATTCAAAGGTTACAAGTTTTGTGCAGAGGGACATAGATGTTAGTTTTAATAAATGTTTGAAAGGATAAATCCCAATAAGTCAGTAAGTGTCTGATTTCAGGTAGATTTGAATGGTAATGTACAGTAAGTTCAACACTTTTTATTAAATGAAATCATTACATTAGCTTCATGAAAGATGTTCATAAAAGGTCTGTGCATCTTTACAGATAAAAACAACAAATAAAATCAACCCAAAAACCTACATAAAAATCCTAAATGCAAGACAACCACCAAAAAACCCAAACCCAAAATTAAGTCCTTGAACTGGAGGAGTCTCACAAAAGTCATGTACTCAATATTTCAGGCCCTGGAAGGGCCAAGTCCATTCCACTCTGATAGACGTGACAAATTTTCACTTTAATTGTTCCAGAGGAAACCAGCTCTGCAGGCAACCTATTCAAAGGTTTGTGTCCTTTGCCCTGGAAAAGATTTTCCAACTCTAAATAACCTTTACTTCAAAGATTTCCATATTTCTTACCCCAGACAAGACAGCACATGGATTTTCCCTTTTCTCTTTGCAGAAACCTCTCATATATTTCAAAGCCATGGTTAAGCCATGACCAGTTTTCCAAGGATCAGTTCTAGAGACTGTAATCTGTCTAAAATTTACTCCATCTGATGTAAAAGATGATTAATGAGAGAACAGGTGGTGCAGGGACCATGCTTCCCTTGATGTTCTGTGCCCAGCACTGGGTACTCCAAACCCTTCCCAGCATTTTGTCACCGTAAACAATTAGGAAGCACACAAACACCAGTAATTACCATTGCTTCATTAGCCATAGAGAGGACTACAATAAAAAAACCCAGTCCATAGCAAAACCACACCAGGTATGACTTAGCTTCAGTGCTGGATTTGCATTAAACCCTTTATCAATTTCTTGAAGATACCTAGAGAAGCTACTTTCCCTTTAGGCTCCTTGAAAACTCTGCAGCAGATATTAATTTAAGATTTCTGGCAAGTTCAATGGTTTAAATGGGTTTTTTTTCACCTGAAGTATAAGCAGAAATAAAAAATAGTGATTTCCAGTATGACCTATAATCAGGATTTCAGATGTGCAGAATTTGACAAATGGCAAAACATGCACGCATAGTTTCAATATAAATACTTTTAAAGTAGTGTTCTGGTGCCAAACCCAAGTACAACAAGCAAACAATTTAAAAAGATGACAGAAACTACAAACCCAGAGGACATACACCTTGCTAAAGAATTAGGTGATCTGGTCTAACTTTTGATTTTCCTTCCAGGGAAGTCACACCTGCTTCATGAATTAGAATTTATGTTTAGTAGCAAGTCTTTCTAAATTGCATTGCCTGTTTTGTGTAGGATGAATGGAATAGAATGTTACCTCAAAACATACAGAACCTAGAGATTCAATTTCTGCTAAATACACCCTTGGGGGTTATTTTCTTTCTATGTGACAGATAAAATACCTGCCCATGCTGAGCCAGTGGGCAGAAGTGATCCTGAAAGCATCCCAATTTATGCAACTTGTCTGAGAGTTTGCTTAAATAACAAGCCATTAAAAGTTTGAAAGAAAAGTGGTAAATATTTTTGCTACATAGTTTCCAGTTTACACAATTCTGAAACATTTCTCCTCTTTAAATTTAGTTTAATTTGAAATTAATTATTAGAAAAATAAGGATGCCCAGTAAATAGGAACACAAATCTTTAAGGCTGCAAAATAAACTGGATTTTATCTTAGTGCCAGGCTGCTGCATTTAGCTGCTTAAAATAGAAAACAAATGAGGGACCAAAGCACTTTTCTACACAATCCTTATTATCGTGTTTAGGTCACTGAAACAAATTATAGTACTTGCATGAGATTTATTACATCAAATTTTCAATCCAGCTTCTTTTAATCCTGGATTTAAAAGATGCAAGGACTGGAGAAAGAATGAGAACAACATAAGCTTTGTGAGGTAAATTTCCACACTGTCCCATCTGGAAAAAAATGTATCAGGGTCCAAGAGTAACATCAGAACTATGATCTACCACCATTTACAATGAGTTAACAACCCTGACTAAAGCTAGCTTCACTCAGCACCTACCCTGTGCCTTGGAACAGGATGTCTTCTGGTGTTTATGAGATTGATGCTGTTGAAATAAATCAAAATGGAGCCTCAGTCCATGATTTTGGAAAGATACAGCAAGAGGAATCTCTACTGAGCAAAGGAACACATAGAGCATGCTGATCTTCAGAACTTCCAATACATACTTTTATTCTATGATTGGCATTTTATAGGGAGAAAACACTATTGTCTAACTATCAAGCATCATGAAAATGAAATCAATTTTCTCAGTGGGAAATTTGAACCCTCTGGCCATTGAAACACTGTAGTAAGATGAGAGACAGGCAATCAACAACACATAATTAGTAGATCTACAACTGCCTCTTGATTGCCAAGGCTTATATAAATAACATGTAGACACTACTCCCTGTCCAAGGATAAAAACATGCTTTGTTTTTTAATGATATCTAAACAGCTAAAGAATGCAGCTACTATTAAAGGAATCTTCAATGACATCAGCATGTTTCAATTAATAGAACTAGCTGGCTAATACCTTCCAGTACGTATGTCTACATTTAGATTTATTTGATAGTTGCAGTAAAATTAATGAGTGAACACATACTGAAAGTGTTTCCAGGATTTGGACCCAACTACTGAAGAGAAACAGAACCTCAACTAAATTCCTTTTCCTGTTGGCTTAAATCTGGCCACATCCCAAAACTTTTTGGGATTTAAATAATTTACACTCAGCCAGTCAAAATGTTCCTGTACCCTACAGACAAGCTCTTTCACAAGAATTTCAATGGGAAATTAAAATACACTACTCCTGCCCCTGACAGCAGCAAACATTTCAGAGTAAGCACAAGGCAAAGCTGAAAATTACAGTGGGAGGCAATCATGCTCATTTGCCAACGTAACCGAGAACTCTACAGTCCTTTTTCAAGTGTAATGAATTTGCAAATATTAAGATTCATGTGATCACTTCACCTCAGCTTAATTACTTTCCCAAGAGAATATCATATGCATAAGCAGTGCCAGCTGTAATCCCTGATTCACAGTTTAAACACTTATGCAAGATCATCTTCGGCGAGAGAAGAGGAAAACCCGCATTACAGACGGCAAAATTATAGGAAGCAGGGAAGGTGACAACTCTAGGTTTGCCAACCCCGGAATTACACTGAATGTTTTTTAACTTGAACTCTTTCTGGAGCACAGCCAAGGATCTGGTATCAAGGGATGCTTTAGAGCAACATATTCCGCATGCAAAAGTGCCAAGAGAATATGTTAGGGAAATTAAATCATTCTGTTCCACTACTCAGCACTCATGGAAGCCCGAGCAGAGGCTGGTAATTAGCTAATTTACATGAACTCTGTCCTGAAGAGTATTTAAAAGAATTCCAGCAGTACAATCTTGACGGGGCAAGACAGCCTGGCCTGACTGGCTCATTGGCCTGCACATCCTGTCATCCCTCTGTCTGAGGCAAGACAAGCCATTTTTAGCTGCCCGAGGATGGGCAGTTGCATGCCTGAAAATAGCTCCATCTCTGCAATTTGACAGTTAAATATGTAATTTCCTCACAAAGAGTCTAATCACTGTCCCGTTTAAGTGGACTGCCAGAGCTGGTGTGAGAGCAGCAATGAATGCAACCCCCAGTTCAATATCCCTGTAGGAAAACAGGCATTATTCCTGGGTTTAGCCAGCTATCTTGGGGACTGTGACCAACACAAGCACCAGGGCAGGCAAAGCTTTGGGTGCCACAGATGTCTGTGGATGCTGGGGTGGGATTTCCTACAAGTGGTAGATGTCATCTCTACAGATTCTCAGACAAGTGGAGGTCAGGGTTTTATTTTGAAATACAACTGCCTTTCCTGTATATGATGTTTTATCCTCCCAAACTCCAGTTCTCCAGTTTTAAGCCATCTCATTCTGAGGTTTGCAACAGTAAAAGCGTGGCAAGGTCTTCAGTACAATGAACCATATTTAACGTAGAGAACAAGTTATAACTGCACATTCCTCAGCTTTTACACCATCAATGACCTACTCTTGGCTCTGCAATCACTATGGTGCATTATCTGTCTATAATCTCATGAGTTTTGTATAGGAAACATGCATTTGAGAATTAATACTCTTTCTGATGATACAGCTTCATATCCTACTAATGAAACACTAGCCCAAAAGCTGTTTTCAAAGCTCCACAAATATTACATCTAATCTACTATGCAAACATCTATCTTGGAACCCTGACAACAAGGAACTAACTTTTAATGCTTTCATAACATTTGCAAGTTGGAAAAGGGGAGAAAAAAAAAAAAAAAAAAAGAAATGTTATGAGTCAACAGGATCCTCCTCTTTATGGAAATTAAATGCCAAAAGCAAATATGGAATTCCCTCACGTGGCCCTGCTGTTTTCTTCAGTTTTCCCATAGAGTTGAAAAAAAATAAAAAAGGAGCCTACACATGGATTTTAAGTAAAAGAAAACCATGCACTGCAGAAGGGAAAAAGCGATATATTTCTACCAGTTTTTAAGGTTCCAGATTTTATGGATGAGGTTCACTGATAAAACTAATACAGCGCCTTAGGTGAGACAAGTTTACAGTTATTAATCACCCAGTAACTAAATGAGAAGAGCTGAAAAGAAAACAGACAAGCTTTGGACACAGAGCTGTGGTTTTAGGGCTGAAACAGAAACAGCAAATTTGAAGCTAGAGAGAATTTTTTCCCCTTGATCTTCTGATCTTTCAGACAACAGTTGCAGCCACCCCCCACAGACCCAGGGAAGAAAGAAGCAATTCTCCAGAGCATCAAAAACAGATGAACTGAAGAATGTTCTGGCTTAACTGCTGGAGCTCTTCTTTGATTAACCACCAACCCAACTTGATGGAAACTGATTTCCAATTATCATTACTAAGCAACACTAGGTAAAGCAACTCTCCTGTCCTCTTCCCAAGCTTTTTGTGTATAAGCCCCTGGTGCTCTCACTGTACCTTTCACCCCCTCAAACATCTCCCTTCCCTGTAAGATCCAGAGATCTTTCTGCCTGCATGATATGGAGCACTTCCAAGGCCCTTAACACAGAAAGAATTATAGCAGTAACTTTTTTCCTAACTTAGGAGTTTTTCCCCGTGAAGATGCAAAACACTCATTTTTATAAACTGAAGAACACATGGACATGTCAGGATGCTTTATGTTGCTACATCAAAATGCAAATGAAACATCACAATTAAAACCACTCCTTTCTTAAGAGTATGTAAAGAATTGGCAACTTTTTAGTCTTTGCTATTGTCTGTGACATAGGCAACACAAAAACCTTGGACCAACTGATTTACTAGATCTGAAAAGTGAAAACTCCTGCAGCGAATGAGCAGTGCTATGATGGCAAACAGAGTCGATGAAAAAAACTCCCAAAGCTTCAAAGTATCAGACATCAACTTACATGGCCCTGTTCTAAAATGATGGGATGGCTGCAGAGCGTGGGAAAAATGCTTGTGTGTTGGCTGCACCTGCAGGATTCTGCATGCAGACGTTCATGCTGAGGGTAAACAAGGAGTCAGCCATGCAGCTATTTGCAGACTGCGCACTTCCAAACATCCACTTCCATGCAGAAATGCCGGGCTTGAAAGGAACAACATTCATGTCCCTACAGTGAAAAACTGAAATAATGAGCCTCATACTGTGAGACATCCACCAGCAGAAGTCTCAGCCTTCATTCCTAGACCAACTATTCCTGCCAACCCAGATATGACATGGCTACAGATGCATGGCAAGCGGTCTGATGTTCCTTTTTACTTGGTGCTTTGTGCATCTGCCTTTCTAGTTTTGGGGGAAAGAAAATCAGTTGTTAAAAAGAAGAAGCAGCATTGAAGGATTTGCTAAGTACAACCTGGGCACAGGGTTCCCTCTTTTTTCTTCATTTCCAGTTCAAGATTAGCTGCTCCCAACAGTGGGTGGGCTCTCCTACCCAGAGTCCAGAGGTGGAGGCCTGTAGCTACAAAAGGTTCTTTCACTGCCAAAACCATTGGCACAATGGGCAAAGAGAAAGGGTGACAGGTCATCAGAAGATAAGGAGGTAGAAGCAGACATCTGACTGTTCTTTTTTAATAGCAACATATAAAACCCCCCAGCAATATTAAAAAAGATGTTATGCACTGCTGCAAGCTCAGCGATTCTTATCTCTGTGTTTGTCAGGCCATTACATTATATTTGGTTAAGTAAACTTTGTATTTGGTCAACTAAACTCAGCATACCAAAACATTGCCAAACATGGTTAGACAGTAACAGAACCCAGTCAAAAGGCATTGTTTGAAGAGAGAAATTTAGATGGATGGGAAGATGCTTGCATATAACACATCAATCAGTTATGCAACCCTCTGCATGACTCAGTAGATGTGAAAGATTATTCTCCTGAAGGAATGTGCTTAAAAACATATGGAACAATAATATTTCTCAGTAACTTCCCTCTACTCTGAACTTTCTCTGCCCGTTTAACAAACACAAAGGTGCTTCAACACTATTATGGATTACAGAACATTTCATTAAACCTTAATCTCTCACAGGAAAGACCAAGAATAAGATCACAGCCTGCAGTTGTTACACCCAGGCTTCACTTCCCACACTGAGATAACTCCTGCTATCTGTGTATGAAAATTGCTAACTTGTTATGCACAGACCTGCAAAAAGACTGTATTGCTTCATAGGACATAATCCCATAACAAATATTCCCCTTTGTTGAAATCAAGTAATACACAAGAGCTGCCACCTTCCAGGTAATCATCAAGCACTTAGAACTGCATTACTTTAGAGCAGTCACACAGGGGCAGATTACAGACACAGAGGCAGATTTTCAAAATGGCCCACTATTGCAGGCTTCAAAAGAATTTCACTCCTTTTCAGGCTCATGATGAAGTGTGTGAACTTTCAAGTGCTCAGCACCCAGTGAGAACAAACAGTCCTGTTTGTATCTCTTGTACAGCAATTGGCCATTACTCTGAGGACATTATCAAAAGCTGTTCCAGCTTTGTTCTTTTCAACAGCATTGCTGCCTAATGGCACCAAACATTTCCTGCAAAATAAAGATAGGCTTACGTAGCTTTTCAAAATAATCAATTTGTAAAACTGGGGCAGGGAACATGTGGAATGTATTAACTTGTCCTGATTTTCAGGAGGGGCTGTCAGTCGGTTTGTACCAGAGTAGGCCATTCTCTTGCTGCGAAAGCTTTGCATTTCAGGAATTCAGAAACTGGCCTGGGGGAAAAACAAGTCCTTTTCTGCTGAACTTAGATATAAAAAGATCCAAGCTTAGAGGTGCAAAAATAAGTTCTCTGAAATGTGAGTACATTTTGATAACTTGTGCAAGTCATAAAAGTGAGTTTCCATAGTCTGGCGCTCCCTAAACAACTAAAGTTGTTTCTGTTACAATTTCAGCTAAGAAACAAGAGCCAAGTTTGCTGACTGAAACACAGTAGATGCTCCAGAAAAGACTGTTTTCTGCTTAATAATCTCCACAAAACCATGGAAAGCAGAGACTTGACATTGTTTACCATCATGACTGTTATTCTGACTGTTCTTCAATAGATGTGAGCACCTTGCTATAGGCAGCTGCTTCTTTAGGGGCAGCAAGTGCTTTAGTAATAAAGCTGAATTTAACTTGTGCATAAAAATCTTAACATTTTTTCCCTCCGTTTTTCTTATTTTGAAAAATTCTTTATTCCCCCATACTCTGCCAAATTCAAGTACTGCTTTATGACTTCTATTTTGGCAAACATCTTTGTAAGAATCCCTTAAACAATGAATAGCAAAACCACAGTTGTGGAACTGAAACACACACTAGGTAATAACAGGGAACCAGCAGTGTTCGCAGAGCCTGATTCCCAGTCAGGAATTGGTAAAAAGCTATGGAGTTTCAGTGGTATGAAGGCATCTTCAGGTCTTCTAATCCCTACCATGGCAAAAGCCCTGTGCAAAAATACAATGCTTTCATTATTAATACATTCAGGTTTTTTGGCAGCAATCTCTCTGCAATGGAGTGGAGTTTTAGTCTCAATAAAACTGCAAGTAATGGTAACAATTTTCAAATTCCTAAGGGTCAAATTTTAGCTTTAAATTATGCCTCTGTTAACCTTTTGGATTTTCCTGCTTTGCCATTTCTCCACTGTCTTCCCCCTACTGTTCTTTGTGGCAGTTCTTGCATTTCAGAAAACTCAGCAGAGTTGTAACTTATTCTAGTTTTAATACTCGTCCATTGCAAATATTCTTGCAAGGAAACCCGGGCATCACCCTTGAGACAAGGCAATTGAGAGCAAACAGAAAATGGCAAGGTTTAATAAAGTAACACAAGAATGCTTAAAATATGCAGGTGAGGAGAACAGCAACAGGAGCTCTAACAGATGGTGTATGAGGCAGTATTGAAATCATCCCTTACACCACACTGAAAATATGACTTCAGCTCAAATTCAAAATATGAATTCAGCACAAATCACAAGCAAACTGCAATCAACTGAGGAAATGGGTTTCACTGTTCTGTGAGTTTACAAAAATACAAAGACTTGACTTCTCCACTACAACATTACAGCCTTGTTTTCTAGCAAACTGCACTCAGATGTTGCTCCTCTGACATCATTAATCTCCATGGAAACCTTAGAATAACTGTTGGCCTGAAATAGGTTCTGTCATCCCAGATCAACTCAAAAGTAGTCCAGCAAAAGATCTTATATCTCATTTTTTTGGCTGTACATTCTTACCAGCAAAGCTGAAGAGTAACAATACCAACAGCCACTCAGAAATAGAGCTTTCATTCCTAACAATCAGAACATCCATAAAGTGAACTATTTTTCCAGCTGAGGCCGAGATACAGAGATTCAAAGATTACCTACTTCTAGAGTAAGATATAGACTTAAAAAAAACCCACAAATGATGTATCTGTATGGAATTTTACAAGATGATTAAAGCTAAGAGACCAGGATCCTAAAAATCCTCTAGATCTCTGCACAGCATTATCCCCTTACAAGAAGGGAGCAGGGCAAAGCCAAGAGATTTTTCTACAGGCATTTATTAAAATTTGCTTTTGAGAGAAGCTGTCTATTTGAAATGTCTTTCAAGTGGAGTGCAACCAGATGGGTCATATTGGGTCATATTGGGTTTTTCTTTCTCCCTGTCCATACCAGTGAAACGACTCTCTGTGATTATTGTCCCCAGTATGGGGTCAGGAAAGTTCTTCAGAGATGTTCTACCCAGCTAACAGGTTCTCTGCAAATGAGTTTTGTGCTGAGTTAGTGACTCAGAGATTCACTAAATGTCAGGAAAGCTGTTTTCTTGGCGAGAAGCCCTGTGCACAAATTGGTTCTGCAAGGAAAACATGCTGCCTGGGTGTCTACAAATGCATAATATGTTATACAGATATATAAATAATTTGGCTTCTCAAAGACCAAAACTAAGAATGTAATCTGGAAAAAGGGAATTTGAGACTTGCAGAGTTGTGTCACACTGCACTAAAGCTGGCTTTATTGAATGCAATTCGGTCATTGCTATGCATTTCTAAAGCTAATTAACAAATTGCTGTATAAATTTTTCTGAGATGCAAAAAATAAAGAGGCAAAACAAAACAAGGGGGGAATTAAAATAGTATATGAAGACTTGTACTTTTTCATTTTTGAAAGTATTGAAAAGAGGTGCATCTACTTACAGCTGCAAGTACTTATCATATTTCCAGAAAAAAACATCCCCCCCCCCCCCCCCCAAAAAAAACCCCAAAAAACAAACAAACAAAAAAACACACACACGAAAAGAAAATCCCCAACAACAACAACAACATGAAGAGATCTTTAATTCCTCGGGTCAGGTTTTCCCAACTTTAACTCCTACAAGTCACAGTTTATTTCTATTCTTCCATTGCATATTTGTCCACTTTCAAAGCTAATAAAGTCCTAGGGCTCTCTGTATGGCTGGGTTATTTTAGCTACTGCTGTCATATGGTAGAACAGAAATTTCTTAGCATGGGGTTGTTGACAGTCTCTCCAGCTTCAGTAACACTGCTGATGGCAAATATCACCCAGGTACACTGTTGATTCTGGGGGGTTCTGTTTGATTTCTTGTTTTATCTCAGAAGCATTTAGACATGTGCTCTGCAGACCTGGCTGAACTTGGCTGGGCAATTATTGGTACCATATACACTAAATTTAGGAGTTAATTTGTTAATGAGTAAGCTGCTAAGGGAAACTCCAGAGGTCCACAGTGCAGAGAAGCCCACATCAGTTCCTAAGAGGACACAAATACATCCCAGACTCGGCTCTTCAGGCAGAACCTGAAGTGTTCAAAGCCCAACACTCTTGATTTTGATCCTTCTCCAAACAAGCAGAATTAACAAGGCTGCATGGTGGCACCCTTGTTACTGAAGTCCTGGGAAAGAGAAGCAAATTCATCTGAACCTAAAGTCTGAATGATGCCAGCTTTCCAAACACGTGGCACAGCAGGCTCTCACCTTTCTCTCACTGTGGGGAACAAAATACACTCCACTGTCTTTGTGCTCACTGTTTATTACAGGGATAGAATCAACAGGATGCCAACAAGCAGAGCCTGTCTAATACAACAAGAGAGGAAAACAAATGCTTGACAGCCACATCTTTTGCTCCCACTGAGAGTTCCTTGTAGTTTGGTGTGTGCTCTGCCTTGCACTCACTTGCTAACATTGTAAGAGCACCTGCACAGTTTAGATTATTGCCTCAAAAAGAAGGGAAGCAACAAACACTGGATTTTAACTCTTAAAGAAGTAAAGTCAAAGACTCTCCTAGCAGTGGTAGCCATGAGGTGAGACCCAGGGGACCATCCCTGACCAGACCAAGCATGTAACTACACTGTTCACAGAATATTCTTCTGCAGTTCACCTCTCGGGAGCTTTGAGCCATAAGCAGTATTTTGGTGTTAAATGCTTTTCTTGATGAGCTTTCATTGCCTCATCAACTTATTAAATTCATAAGAACAAGCTCTAAATAACAGGAAACCAAGCTGAGAGATACCTAATCTAATCTGCTAACTCTGACTAAAATTCCACCCCTGGAATCCAGGCATGGGTGTCCAAGGAGAGACAGCAGTTTTGCTGCCTACGCCTGTCTTTGTGTATTTCCTTCCAGGTCTCCATTTTTATGATGGCCTCAGAACTATGGAATCCCAGTGCAACATGAGAATACAAAACCTTTAAACCACGAGAATGACTCAGTAAATTAGCTTAGAGCAATAAGCAATAAGTTGCTGCTTGTGGGGGATATTTTCTGCCTAATTCTGAAAGTCTGGCCTACCTTCCTTTTCTCTGGCTCCTGCCTCTGAGAGTAAGAAGTTATGAAGCCCTAATAATCCTGCTGCTCGCATGAAGGGGAAATTGCTTGGTTCTTTCTCCCAAAGAGGCTTTTAAGAAACATTCAGACTTCACCAGCTCAGCAAACAGAATACAAAACACTGCCTGTAGCAGAGAACATCAAGGTATGAAATACTTGAAGAACAAAATGAAAGGGCAAGTAATTTCTTTTTTTTTTTTTTTTTAACTGATGTTAAGTTTCACAAAGGGGGTCCTCAAGTTTCTGTAAAAGACAACATGTCCTGGTTGCTTCTATTATTCATCTTCTCTGCAATAAAGTGTCTCCTTCTGGTCTTACAACAATTAACTCTAACAAACAGAAGTAGCAGGGAGAAAAAGGAAAGAAAGAAATCCACAAAAGACAGCTGAGCTACCAAGAATTTATGAAACAGATTGAGGACCAAAAGAGGCAACATCTGACAAAGGTGACATATTATCCTTGCAAGGCAAAAGCTCAGGCTGTACCAGCAGCCTGACGTTGCAGAGCAGCTTGCACTGAAGCACCAGCAAGTATCAAAACAAGGAGTTTATTAATTGCTGTAAAGTCATTGTGTCATTCTATTATACCAAAAGCATCAGACAACAACAGCTGAAATGTTTTAAATAAGCCCAAATTTTTAAGAAATGGCTTATTGAATATGAGCTCTCATTCCCAGTATTTCCAACAAGTTCCTGTGCTAAACAGATCTCATCCACTGTGCAACCTAGTGTAATTAATTAAAAGAAGAAAAGTTCTCTAATACATGCTATTTCAAGGACCTCAAGTGCAGCTTTTACTTTCAGGACTGCTGTGAGAAAAAATGGACTCTAAGAGAGGCTCAAACAAGTTTCCAAGCTATATAAAAATATGGAAAGCCAGCAAGACCATCATAAGGTTTAATCACAGAAAGCAAATGCAGTTGATGAAGATGAGTCTTCCTGGGCCATATGTTACAGGTCAAGCAGTGAACTCCAGTGCTGAAGTTTGGATTGGTTTAAAATTAATGCTTATTTATACTTCTTAAAGAGCACCTCAAAACTAAGTCCAAACACCAGCTAATCATTTTTGGAATTCTGAAGCTGAAATAATTGGAGACTCGTTTTCTTTTAGGATACACACACACACACATAAGCATCCATATGCACCAAACCACCACTGCAGCTCTGCAACACTGCAAATGCTTTTTAAACTCCAGGACAGCTTGGGTATTACTGTTCTACCATAGCCAAATACTTCATTATCCACTTGATTTCTGAGCAGCATGTATTCTCCTTGGCCTCATATGAATGCCAAAAATTACTTGTGTTGCTGTTTGTCAGTTGCCATGCTGTTGCCAACTACTTCACCTTTTGGGAATACAAAATCCACCCCAAATTTCTCCAGTTTGCATTAGTAAGTTCTGCCCAGCACTTGGTTTATTTTCAGGCAAATAGTAATATTTTTCAAGTATTCTAATCACTGGTTATTACTAGTAACCAACAGATTCAGTTTAAGGATAATCAGTGTTACTTGAATGACAGGCAAGGACAAAGGGGAAAGCCAAGATACAACAATAGTCTGGTATATCCCTGGAGAATATGGAGCTGAGATTGTGAGATGAGACAATGGGAGCTGGCTGGACTGGAGCTAAACCCATTTTATGGGTGACAAAGGCAATTCCAGGTAATCCCTGTACAATCCCTTCTCCCTCACTGCTTTCTATGTGTATACTTTTCTGCATAGTACAGATTGCAGAGAAAAAGACTGAAACATTCTCAACTGCCCTCTCTGAGATTCACTTGGGGAATCCAGAGCTCCTGGTGACAGTGGCCCAGGAAATGACAGCTTTTAGGCAGACTGGCCACTTAGAAGCGATTGTCCACAATTCATCACTGAACCACACCCTCTCTTCTCCAGGAGAATTCAACAGATTAGAGACCCACAACACACAGAGGGGCATTAAGGAGCAAGACATCCAGAGGTGTACCACAAGGAATTGTTTATGGGGATAGTTACTTTCCATTGGGCTTGAAAAATCGGATTTTCTGGATGAAAAACAAGCACTTCCAAGTGTGGGGGCACTGATTCCAATATTTGCTATCAGTCTGCAGGCTTTGCAGCAGTTTCGTCGGTTGCCAATGTTGTGTGACACTCGTCCATGGCAACAGAGTTCAGAATTCAATCAGGAAGAAGTCTCCCATTTAGTAAGAACAAGAACTGGGTGGAGCATTTAGCTGATCTTTTTGTTGGCCTGGGTTTGCCATGACAATTGCTGAGGTTGGCATAGACCTAACCAGAGCTAGGCAAGTCCAAAAGGCTTTGTTAAAGCTGCTCTTTGGGAGTGCTTCTGAAATCCTAGAGCTGCCTAGGCAGCCTTGCTGTACAGAAGTAGTTTCTTACTGCTACCCCCCAGAGTTCCTCTTCACTTATACATCACTGTCCCCTGTCAATTATACATCATGACCCCTGATTGTTCCCTCACAAACTGAGCAGGCTCTAATTGTGGAAATAATGCCACTATCTCCGAATTTACCAAACCCCAGTTTCCTAGCAGCAGCCATGCCCCACGTGCTTCAATTGCTCCTCACTATTCCCCAAGCTTTCTGCTCAGTAACAAAAGTGTTTCTTTTGGGTCTTAGCTGTCTTAAGCCATTGGATCAGGTAACAAAAACTTCAGTGGCATTCACAGATCCCTGACATCCCCTCCAACATCAGCAAGTTGTTCCTGTCCCTGCAATACACAGGATACTCCAGCAGTGACTACACCACAGCACAAAAAATGTGTCTTTTTCTTTGTTCTTAAGGACAAAATTGGCTCCCGATGAGGTTCACAGCCTGACATTTCCACAGAAAGCAGTGCAAATGGTGGTAGGCTGACATTATAAAGCATTGTAAGGCAATACTGCTGTGAAACACATAAGACCTACAAACTACATGCTGAAGTGAGTCACTTTGATACTCTTAAAAAGTTTCATCATACTAATTTCAGGATAATATATGAAGTTCTATCCCTATGCATATATGTGTGTGCACACACAATTGGTTGAAAGCCATACAACAGTGGACTGAGAGTTTAAATGGATGCATTGAGAGAAGGAGAGGCTCTGTTGGAACCACATTTACAAATGCTACTCCACTGTGATTTCTAGTCTACGAGTGAACAACTTACAAAGGAGCTCTGGACTGGGTGGATAAACAGTGGTCTAATTAGACTGATGTGCTGGGAAACTCTTCCTTCTGTGAAGCAACAAAACAAGACGGTCAGTATGAGACCTGGTGTTATCTGCTAGATCTCCCTATTGCAAAAACACCCCTCCCATAGTCCACAAAAGTACAGCAGCCAGACAAACACTTCAGAACAGGATTTGGTTACGCCACTGCTAAATCCTTCACGGGAAATGTTTTGCACAGAGAAGGATCGGCCATAGCTGGGAGTGTTGGAAGCTTTGGATGAAGCATCCCATTCCCCACTGCACCACGCCAGGACAGCTTTTAACATTCATAAAGCATCCTGAATGATTAATAATCATCACAAAGGAGCAGCTGAACAGTGCTGCCACATTTATATCTCCCCAGAATAAATGCTAGCTGATTTTAATTGTGTTTCATGTCTTCCTTAGATGAGCAACATAAACTCGGGAAGATTTCACTCCAGAATGAGTAACAGACAAGCTCCAGTAGCACGGGAATGCTATCACAGGAGTAAAGCATGGCAGCTACAAAATACAAGGATAATGATCCTCCTGTACATGCATTCCTAAGCTTTCTAAGCATCCCACCTGCCATGTAGCCAGGCTTCACCCTATTGCAGCTCAGATGGCAAGGACACATTAATACCACTGTCAGGCCACGTGCCAGTCTGTCTGGCATTGTACCAAAGCAGAGCCAAAGTTATTCCACATCCCAAAGAGCTCATGGGAAGTGCTGCCAGAGATACACACAGCTAAACAGGGGGCTCCTTGGAAGCAGCAAGGAAATACTTCCTGCTCAACAAGAGCCTCAAAACTGCCTTGCTTACAGACAAGTGACTTTCCATGAGGCACTGAAGAAGGATAATGAGGCAGCTCATCAGGTGTCATGGCAGCATCTTTCACTTCAAGAGGCCACAGAAAGAGTATAAAGGTCTTGAGTGGAGAACAGAAAAAATGACCAACAAAGAGCTGGGCCCTGAACTGCTCAGGGGTGAGAGTATGTTACTTTTTAGCAAGAGAAACAGAGCAAGGGCGACAGGAATCGTAGTGAAGAGCCCTGGAAGTACAAAAGGAAAGCTGATGTTTGATGTACAAGGAGCCAGGAGAGACAGAGGCTAAAACTCACAAAACCATTTCAATTTGGTGAAGTGAAGTGAAGTAAGGCTGCAATTGTCAAGGCAAGTTTGCTACAGTAACAAAACAATGAGATGTGTGCACAGATAAGACTTTCCCAGCAGATGTTACCCATCTGCCATGCAATCCCCTCACTGCAGTCTTCAATCTGTGACCCAGAGAGTTGAGTAACTAATAAAATTGCCACTCAGAGAAGTGTCTTGGAGATGCTCACAGCACTTACAGTAAATCACAGGCAAGAGAAAGGTAGCAGAGAAGTTTGGGGAGACCAAGGAGGACAAAGAAGGTACTGATGTCCAGGAGTGCACAAAAGGTGAAAACAGCTGCTTACTGTGTGTGTGAGTTTAAGAGAAAATGGAGATTAAATATCACCAAGTGCACCAACAGTAGATGGAGCTGTGAGATAAGGGGAAAAAAATAACCTTTAAAGGGCTAATTAATGTAGTAATTTCTGAAAATGAAGGCATAAAATCCTTTCTTCATGTAAAGTCATGACAGACAACCCACCAGAGCTGAGTTTGTAGGAGTATGACAGCCATACCATATCAGCAGAAGGAGCTGCAACACCTTGTCACTCTTTCTCCTGCCTTTAGAGAAGACAACACTGCCCACAGTGTTAGATCAGGCTAGCACAGGTTAAATCCCTGCCAGCTTACTGCCAAGATCAGCCAAGCACAAGGCAAACACAAACCCACCTGATTTAACAATCTCCTAGAGGGGTTGCTCTCATTCTCTGTGCTTTCATTCTGATTTACATTCTAACACCACCTGGAATTTTTTCACAGAAGCACAGACAAAAATTTGATACTGTTTTCTGGGTTCTTTTTTTTTAAAAATGGAACTGGTCAGAAGCCTGTTGATCTCTGGAAAGAACAAGCAATACTTTGAGATAAGGGCTAAGGAACACTAGTGATGTATAAAAAGATCTGCAGAGACAACTGGTATCACCCATTGCCATAAGGAAGTCTATAAATGGACTTCACCCACACAAGCCCTACCTCATATCCAGATTCCAAACAAAGCTGGACAACTCTAATAACTCCAGGTGGAACTATGTATTTTACTTGAAACTTTTCTGTAAACAGGAAAAAACCAAACTCTGGTCCTGCATAAAATGGATTCCTGTATCAGGCAACATGCAGTGAGTCTATCAAGCATAAGAAAAGCTTCATTTGTCAGGGATCTGAGAACTGTTCTAGAACAGGCTTTGACATCTCGTTCTTCTGCGAACATTCTCTGAGGAAGCAAGTCCAAGCTTATATGAAATTAAGGCACAAAAATGGAATAGCTTCTAGCCTTGTTCACTGAAGAAAGATCTCAGTAACATTCCCCTGAGAACAAGTAACAAAAGGGACATTTTATATAAACTTTAATTCTTTTTTCCTCCCACAACTTTACAAGTCATCTCCAGCCACCTTTTTACAAGGAAAGAACTGGAACCTCCAATACAACGCTGCAAATCCTTTTGTAGCAAGACCACACACATCATGAAGCGACATTATCAGAGCTATTTTTCAGAGACCTGGAAAAGAGCCTGTGTCCAAAAGCCTAATGGCTGGGCTCAGCAGTCAGCCTGATAAAAGACATAATCTGCTTTTGCCAGTCTTGCTTCTTAACTTAAAAAAAAAAAAAGCAAAAAAAAGAAGATGAAATATTCTCTATAAAAGCAGCTGATTGGCAACATTTACTACCAATTCACAAGAGGTGGCACTGAGGCCTAACTCTATCACATGGTGCTAATTGGTGTCCAGAGCCTCCTTAAACTATCGAATGAATTGTCAAATGGGAATTCTGTGCATACTTATAGGATAATACATCAAAGTATATGATTAATTTTATCAACAATAACAGGCTTGAAGTACAGGGTGAGTTTCAGTTTGCAGCCACAGAAATGAGTGCACAATCACACAGCTGGCCTGCTACACATCAGGCAATCCATTTCTCTTATTTTTGTGAGGCTGAGCTTTAAACCATGTTGAGTAATTTATAAATCACCACAATGAAACCTGCTGATTACACCATGCATGCCAGGACTCAACTAATTTCCAGACACAGTGGAAACCACAGAATGGTTCTTGGGCCCTTCAGACTATTAAGATATATGCTAATTAGTGCTACTTGATAGTAATGTATAGCTAGATGTAAATTACAACATGGAAGAGCTGTTTAAGCCCTTTCTTATTTAAAACAATTTTCCATATTCCCTTTTTCAAATCAGCATCATAGCAAAGCCACAAATGGCACCAACAATCATGCTGATGACAGGGGAAAAAAACCCCAAACTATCAGTACCAGATACTGCTTCCAGTGTGGCAGCTGAGTAACACAGAGGATGAGACAGCACAGGATCCATCTCACTCCCACCTGAGCACAGATTGCACTCCAGCTGTAGGAAACAGAAAAGTTATATAACTATTCTTTTGGGTTGAACCAAGTGGGGGAATTGTGGGAAATAGAAAAATCATAACTCTTAGAAAACTGTGGGAAAGCAAATCTCAGAATGTGAGAAATGTAAGAAAAGAAGCAAGGTCAGGAAATAGTAATGCTATGTGTTGAATAAAGAGAGGCCTTAGAAAATCTGTTAAGCAAGATAGTAGAAATATGTATGCTTAATAATAGAGCTTTATCTGCTGTTTTAGATCATTACAAGTGAGCATTGTTAGAAGCAAGATGTATGTGTTGGTGTATTAACTGGCTTTAGTAAGTGCTTGTCAACTTTTAATATTATCCTATTGGCTAAAAAAGTTTTTAAAAGATGATGTAACCAAGAGAACCGGTTACACTGCTGTTGCAGTGGCTGAAGCTGCTTCCATCTCTCTGGCATAGCTCCGTAAAATGAGACTGATAACCATGTTATCAGTTCTGTTTTTTGACAGAAAACAAAAGCTTTAAGACAGCTACTCTAGCAGTTTTGGTTTGTGTTTTGTGCATATTTATGTACATATAGAAGAAAAAATCTTAAATCCAACATCCAGCTACCCACCCCTGACAGGCACAGAATAAATCCTCTCTTGCTGCTGCTGTACCAGGGACAAGATCCACACACCTTTGCTCTGATTCTACTTGTCTACCTCTAAGCTAAAGCTGAAGCCAAGTTAAAAATCCATGATGAGCAAATGCACAGCTGCCCCTGAGATGTCCTGCTCCCACCACACCTGTGCACTCAGTGAGTCTTGCTCCTGGAGCCTGGGCAGCAAAGAGAGCATGATAACAAAGGGGCTCTCTCCACACACAGCTGAGAGATGAATGGCACTGAGAGTACCACCAGGAAAAGGAGCCCCGGAGGGAGGGGATAGCAAACATTTGCTTCTAAAAACTCAAACATTC